>JAOPSE010000145.1:600000-844172 GCA_029449295.1 Zea luxurians
ACTCCACGCACTCCACATCGCATTCGTACGCGTGTCGGTATGTGGGGCCGACGGTGATGACCCCGTTGGGGCCCGACATCTTGAGCTTGAGGTAGGTGTAGTTGGGGACGGCCATGAACTTGGCGTAACATGGCCTCCCCAGCACTGCGTGGTAGGTTCCTTGGAACGCGACCACCTCGAACGTGAGGGTTTCCCTTCGGAAGTTGGAGGGAGTCCCGAAGCAGACGGGCAGATCGAGTTGTCTGAGGGGTTGGACGCGTTTCCCAGGGATGATCCCGTGAAAAGGCGTCGCGCCTGCCCGGATCGAGGACAGATCGATCTGCAAGAGCCCGAGGGTCTCGGCGTAGATGATGTTGAGGCTGCTGCCTCCGTTCATGAGGACCTTGGTGAGCCTGACGTTGCCGATGATGGGGTCGACAACGAGCGGATATTTCCCTGGGCTCGGCACGCGGTCGGGGTGGTCGCCCTGGTCGAAGGTGATGGGCTTGTCGGACCAGTCTAGGTAGACTGGCGCCGCCACCTTTACCGAGCAGACCTCCCGACGCTCTTGCTTACAGTGCCGAGCCGAGGCGTTCGCCACTTGCCCACCGTAGATCATGAAGCAGTCGTGGACCTCGGGAAAATCCTCTGCCTTGTGGTCCTCCTTCTTATCGTTGTTGTGGGCCCTGCCACCTTCCGCCGGTGGCCTGGCCTTGTGAAAGTGGCACCGAAGCATGACGCACTCCTCAAGGGTGTGCTTGACGGGCCCCTGATGATAGGGGCACAGCTCCTTGAGCATTTTATCGAAGAGATTGGCACCTCCAGGAGGTTTCCGAGGGTTCTTGTACTCAGCGGCGGCGACAAGGTCTGCGTCGGCGGCGTCGCGTTTCGCTTGCGACTTCTTCTTGTTCTTCTTCTTGGTGTCGTGCCGAGCGGACGGCTCGGGGACGTCTTCCGGCTGGCGGCCCTGGGGCTGCTTGTCCTTCCGGAAGATGGCCTTGACCGCCTCCTGGCCAGAGGCGAACTTGGTGGCGATGTCCATCAGCTCGCTCGCCCTGGTGGGGGTCTTGCGACCTAGCTTGCTCACCAGGTCGCGGCAGGTGGTGCCGGCGAGGAACGCGCCGATGACGTCGGAATCGGTGATGTTGGGCAGCTCGGTGCACTGCTTCGAGAATCGCCGGATGTAGTCTCGGAGAGACTCTCCCGGCTGCTGGCGGCAGCTTTGGAGATCCCAGGAGTTCCCAGGGCGCACGTACGTGCCCTGGAAGTTGCCGGCGAAGGCTTGGACCAGGTCGTCCCAGTTGGAGATCTGCCCTGGAGGCAGATGCTCTAGCCAGGCTCGAGCGGTGTCGGAGAGGAACAGGGGGAGGTTGCGGATGATGAGGTTGTCATCGTCCGTTCCACCCAGCTGGCAAGCCAGTCGATAGTCCGCGAGCCACAGTTCCGGCCTCGTCTCCCCTGAGTACTTTGTGATGGTAGTCAGGGTTCGGAACCGGGTCGGGAACGGCGCCCGTCGTATGGCCCGGCTGAAAGCCTGTGGACCGGGTGGTTCGGGCGAGGGGCTCCGATCCTCCCCGCTGTCGTAGCGTCCCCCACGCCTGGGATGGTAGCCTCGGCGCACCCTTTCGTCGAGGTGGGCTTGACGGTTGCGGTGGTGGTGCTTGTTGCCGAGGCGACCCGGGGCCGCAGGTGCCATGTTGCGCGTGCGCCCGGTGTGGACTGAGGCTTCTCGCACGAATCCGGAAGTCGCGGCGCGATGCTCCAGGGGGTACCCCTGCCTTCGGGAGGCAGAGCTTTTGGCCCGTCGAACCGCGACATCTTCCAGGAGGTTCTTGAGCTCTTCCTGGATATGTCGCCCCTCGGTGGTGGAGGGTTCCGGCATCACTCGGAGTAGTATCGCAGCTGCAGCCAGGTTCTGGCCGACCCCACTGGAAACCGGGGGCCGCCTTGGCCTGGTATCGTCGGCGATGCGGTGCTGGACGTCCTGGGCCAGATGACGCGCTTCTCCTGCCAGAGCTCGGCCTGCCCACTCCTGTCCGAGGTTCAGCCAAGGCTACGCAAGTGTTCCTGCCTCCTCGTCGGGCCTGGCCTGCATCTCGCGGATTTGCTCGAGCTGTGCGTCCTGACCCCCCGCAGGGACTGGGACCACAGCTAGCTCCCGCAGAAGCGGGCCCAGATATTTGAGATTGGGTATTCAAAAATTCAAAAGATTAAAGAATTTAGTATTCTAACACTATTTTATATAATACATTATTGACAAATTAGTGTTCTAACACTATAGATCACCAAAAACATGGGTATTCAATGAATACCCTTGAAACCCCCCTGGGCCCGCCCATGAGCTCCCGAAGGATGTCAATGCGAGGCGCAGGCCTAGGGGAATCGCCGTTCTCCGGCATACCAAGATGGTTACCTTCGTCGAGACCCCCCAGATCGACGTGGAAACATTCGCGACTTGGGCCACAGTCCTCGTCGCTGAGGCTGTGGCTACCATCGAAACAATCGGAGAGGCAGTAGTCACATGCAGTCATGAAGTCCCGCATGGTACTGGGGTTACCTAGCCCGGAGAAATCCCAACTGGAGTCGGGCTCGTCATCTTCCTCGGAACCCGAGGGCCCGTAGGTCGAGACGGCCGTCAGTCTGTCCCAGGGTGACCGCACATGGTACCCCGGAGGGTTTGGACATGCCTTTGCGAAAGCCTCCACCGAAGCGGGGTTGCTTGGTGGATCGAAGCTGAATCTAAAAGGCATGGGATGGGAAACGGACGGTACCTCTTTATCGACGGGTGGTGACGAAGTCGCGTCAGGGGCGGACTGCACCGTTGTCTCAGGTACGAGGGCGACGCCCAGCAAGCCCTTTGCGAGCGTGCTGGCGTCATCCTCCAGCTCGATGTTGGCGTGTTGCGGGGAAACGACGCTCGTCTTCGTCTCCGACGCGAGGTCAATGCCCGGTGTGTCCCTCGCTGGGGCGCCGTCGTCTTGCTCGACAGCCGACGAGGTGTCGCCCCCTGCTTGGCCATGCCTGCCCCGCCTCCTCCTCCGTCGGCGGGGGAGGCGACGGGACAGAACTGAATGTTGCCCTTCCGCCACATGGGGAAGACGTCGTCGATTCCGCCGGCGGCGGGCGTGCTGACGGCTGCCATTGTCGTCGTCGTGCGGCGGAAGAAGGAGTACCATGTCGTAGCTGCCGTCGAGAGACATGAACTCGAGACTCCCGAAACGGAGCATCGTCCCGGGTTGGAAAGGTTGCTGGGGACTACCCATCTGGAGCTTGACGGGAAGCTGTTCGTCAACACGCAGCAGACCCCTACCTGGCGCGCCAACTGTCGGCGTTTCGACCCCAGGGGGTCCCTGGACCGACGAGTAAATTGTCGCTGCGTGCCCCAGCCCAGATGGGTCGGCGCGAGACGGGACACAAAGGGGGAGAACAGCGAGGGGAAATCGCGGCCTTCGTGTTGTCCTGCGCCCAGGGCGGCTGGATGCGCTTGCAGTAGGGGGTTACAAGCGTTCGCGCGGGAGCGAGAGCCTTATGCGCCGGCCCGTTCTCCCGCGTGGCCAACCTCTCCATATGAGAGCCCTGGACCTTCCTTTTATAGACGTAAGGAGAGGGCCCAGGTGTACAATGGGGGATTGGGGGGTGTAGCAGTGTGCTAACGTGTCTAGCAGAGAGGAGCTAGAGCCCTAAGTACATGCCGTCGTGGCAGTCGGAGAGGTTTTGGCATCCTGTTCATGTGATGTTGTGGTCGTCGGAGGAGCGCTGGAGCCCTGCAGAAGTACAACTGTCGGGGCTATCGGGTCCACGCCGATGTCTCCTTGCTGACATAAGAAGCTGGGAGCTGCCGCCGTCATGGAGCGTGCGGGGTGTCATCATTACTTGTTTACCAGGGCGAGCGAGATGGGATGTCGGTCTTGTTCCCCGTAGCCTGAGCTAGCTAGGGGTAGGGTAATGATGGCCCTCCTGGCGACGTGGCTGGTCCAAACCCGAGTTTGGGCGAGGTGGCGATTCCTCCGAGGTCAAGGTTGAGTCCGAGCCCTGGGGTCGGGCGAGGCGGAGTCCATCGTCTTCCGGAGCCGAGGTTGAGTCCGAGCCCTAGGGTCGGGCGAGGCGGAGTCCATCGTCTTCCGGAGCCGAGGCTAAGTCCGAGCCTTGGGGTCGGGCGAGGTGGAGTTCATCATCTTCCGGAGCCGAGGCCGAGTCCGAGCCCTGGGGTCGGGCGAGGCAGAGTTCGTCGTCTTCCGGAGCCGAGGCCGAGTCCGAGCCCTAGGGTCGGGCGAGGCGGAGTTCGTCGTCTTCCGGAGCCGAGGCCGGGGGCCGAGCCCTGGGGTCGGGCGAGGCGGAGCTTCCTATGTCGCCCGAGGCTGGACTTAGCCGCTGTCGACCTCACTCTGGCGAGTGGCACGGTAGTCGGAGCGGGGCAGGCGGCGCTGTTTTCTTGTCAGGTCGGTCAGTGGAGCGACGAAGTGACTGCGGTCACTTCGGCTCTGTCGACTGGAGCGCGCGTCAGGATAAGATGTCAGGCGATCCTTGCATTAAATGCTCCTGCGATACGGTCGGTTGGCGTGGCGATCTGGCCAAGGTTGCTTCTCTGCGAAGACTGGGCCTCGGGCGAGCCGAAGGTGCGTCCGTAGCTTGAGGGGGCCCTCGGGCGAGACGTGAATCCTCCGGGGTCGGCTGCCTTTGCCCGAGGCTGGGCTCAGGCGAGGCGAGATCGTGTCCCTTGAGTGGACTGAGCCTTGACCTTAATCGCGCCCATCAGGCCTTTGCAGCTTTGTGCTGATGGGGGTTACCAGCTGAGATTAGGAGTCTTGGGGGTACCCCTAATTGTGGTCCCCGACAGGTATGCATAAGCCCGCCCAAGGAGAAGAGATGACTCCGGAAATGATGCAAGAAGTGCACCGCAATGCTCAAGCAGTGAGCATAATAAAAGGAAGCCTTTGTCCGGAAGAGTACCGGAAAGTCCAAGGAAGAGAGGATGCTCGTGACATTTGGAACATTCTCAAAATGTCACATGAAGGAGACCCCAAAGCTAAGAGACATATAATTGAAGCTTTGGAGAGTGAGCTTGCCCGATATGATTGGACTAAGGGTGAGTCACTTCAATCACTCTTTGACCGGCTAATGGTGTTGGTCAACAAAATAAGAGTGCTTGGAAGTGAAGATTGGAGTGACTCCAAGGTTACTAGACTATTTATGAGAGCATACAAAGAAAAGGATAAAAGTCTAGCAAGAATGATAAGGGACCATGATGACTATGAGGAAATGACACCTCACCAACTATTTGCTAAGATTCAACAACATGAGTCCGAAGAAGCCCCAATCAAGACAAGAGACAATCATGCCTTGATCTCAAATGAACAAGATTCCTCCAAGAAGAACAAAGATCACAAGACAAAGAAAGTGGTCGAAACATCAAGTGATGAAGATAGTTCAAGTGATGAAGACACGACTATATCCATGAAAACCTTCAAGAAGTTTGTGAGGAAAAATGATAAGTACCAAAGAAAAGGAAAGAAGAGGGCATGTTATGAATGTGGCCAAACCGGTCATTTCATAACGGATTGTCCAAACAAAAAGGAACAAGAAGCCAAGAAGGAATACAAAAAGGATAAGTTTAAAAAGGGGGCAAGAACAAGGGATATTTCAAGAAGAAGAAATATGGTCAAGCCCACATTGGTGAAGAATGGAATTCCAATGAAGAAAGTTCTAGCTCTGAAGAAGAGGAAGAGGTGGCAAACATCGCCATCCAATCTACTTCAAGCTCGCAACTCCTCACCAACCTTCACGACGATTCTTACACTCCAACTTGCCTCATGGCAAAAGGAGACAAGGTACATTTGTTTAATGATGACTTTATTAATGATGATGAAGAACAACTTGCTATGAAAAATAAGATGATTAAAGAATTTGGTTTAAATGGATACAATGTAATCACTAAACTAATGGAGAAGCTAGATAAAAGAAAAGCAACTCTTGATGCTCAAGAAGACTTGCTCATCCTTGAAAAGGAGAGAAACCTAGAGCTTCAAGAATTGCTTTCAAATAAAGACGAGATGCTTGAGGTTTTGACTAAGGAAATATCTTTAGCCAAAGTAACTGTAGAGGATAAAGAAAAGGAAATGACTAATGTAAAAACCTCTATAGTTAGTCTTGCAAATGAAAGAGATGCACTTGAATCAAGCTTGTCATGCTTAACAGTTCAAAATCAAGAACTCCAAGTGCAACTTGACAACTGTAAGAACTTCAACACTTCATCTTTAGTTGAAAAGTCTAAGGCTAGCTCCTCAAATAATGATATTTGTAAACATTGTACAAAATATCATGCTTCTTGTTGTTTGACTAACCATGCAAGGAAGAAAAGCCCACAGGTTAAGGTCAAAGAAATATTGAAGAAGTGCTCTAGCAATGATGGGTTAAAGAAAGTTGAACCCAAGTACAAGTCCTTGAAACCCAACAATGGGATAAAGGGGCTTGGGTACAACTCATATAAGGTAAACCCTAGCATAGAGCATAAGGGGTGTAGATCCCCCAAGTTCATAGAGGGAACCACCCTATATGATGCCTTGGGGAGGATTTACTCCTCAAATGACAAGTCAACTCAAGCAAAGGTAAACTTGAGTTACCTAAAGGACAAGATGAAGGATGCGGTCTCCATAAATGGAGAAAAGTTTAAAGCTCCCATTTCTCATTCTTATCTTTGTGATTATATGTTGACTTGGGATTCAGGAAAATTGGTTGTAAAATATGTGGGTGCCTACACTAAGAGAAAGATTATGAAAAGGAGTGTGTGGGTACCCAAAGCAATAACTAACACTACAGGACCCAATTCAATTTGGGTACCTAAAATCATAGCTTAAACTTGTTTTGCAGGTCTACTCCTCCGGTGGGTCAAGCTGGGTGCTTGATAGTGGATGTACAAATCACATGACCGGGGAGAAAGACATGTTTCACTCCTTGCAGCTAACTCAAGAAGCATAAGAAATTGTGTTTGGAGATAGTGGCAAGAGTGAAGTGATTGGTGTTGGTAACATTCCTATCTCTGACCACCAATCACTTTCAAATGTTTTGTTAGTTGATTCGTTAAGCTATAACTTGATGTCCGTTTCACAACTTTGTGGAATGGGATATAATTGCCTATTTACCGATGTTGATGTGAAAATTCTTACAAGGGAGGATTCCTCTGTTGCTTTTACAAGTCGCTTGAAGGGCAAACTCTATCTTGTTGATTTCACAACTAGTAGAGTGACGCCTGAGACTTGTTTAGTGGCAAAATCCGACAAGGGTTGGCTTTGGCATCGCCGGCTAGCTCATGTTGGCATGAGGAACTTGGCCAAACTTCAAAAGGATAATCACATTATTGAACTAACAAATGTTATGTTTGAGAAAACAAGGTATGCAGCGCATGTCAAGCAGGGAAGCAACATGGCGTTCCACATCAATCAAAGAACGTGGTCACAACCAAGAGGCCTTTGGAGCTTCTTCATATGGACCTCTTTGGACCTGTGGCCTACATTAGTATTGGTGGCAGTAAGTATGGTTTAGTTATTGTTGATGATTTTTCTCGCTTCACCTGGGTTTTCTTTTTGAGTGACAAAGGTGAAACACAAGAGACTTTGAAGAAATTTATGAGAAGAGCTCAAAATGAGTTTGAGTTAAAAACAAAAAAGGTGAGAAGTGATAACGGGACAGAGTTCAAGAATACAGGTGTTGAAGAATTCTTAGGCGAAGAAGGAATTAAACATGAGTTCTCGGTCCCCTACACTCCTCAAAAAAATGGTGTTGTGGAAAGGAAGAACCGAACACTAATCGAAACCGCTAGAACCATGTTGGATGAGTACAAAACACCTGACAATTTTTGGGTAGAGGCGGTCAACACCGCCTGTCATGCAATCAACCGCCTATATCTTCACAAGATTTACAAGACTGCCTACGAGCTTCTCACCGGTAACAAACCTAAGGTTGATCACTTTAGAGTTTTTGGGTGTAAATGCTACATTCTTAACAAGAAAGTCAAGAGCTCGAAGTTTGCTCCTAGAGTGGACGAGGGTTTCTTGCTTGGTTATGCATCAAATGCGCATGGATATCGTGTTTTCAACAATACCACCGGTCTTGTTGAAATAGTGATAGACGTGACATTTGATGAATCTAATGGCTCGCAAGGGCATGTTTCTAAAGATATTGTAGGAAATGAAATCCCACCTAATGAAGCCATCAAGAAGCTTGCAATAGGTGAAGTGAGGCCACAAGAAAATGACGATGATGAAGGGAGAATTTGGATGACAAACAGGATTGTTGATGGGAGTGCTAGAGTGGTTGGTGAAAATCCTTCCACCCAAGCAAACCCATCAACCTCAAGTCATCCAATCCTTGAAGAAGAGTGCCTACCGCAAGATATGCCAACCATTGTGGAAAATGAGCAAGAAGAAGTTGCTAGTGAAGAAGCCATTGAACAAGATGAAAGTGATGATCAAATTCAGAAACATTCCCTGGTGCCTCATCCTCGAGTATACTAGGGCATTCAGAGAGATCATCCTATGGACAACATCCTAGGTAGCATCAGGAGAGGGGTAACAACTCGATCTCGTTTAGCAAATTTTTGTGAATTTTACTCGTTTGTCTCCTCTCTTGAACCACTTAAGGTAGAAGAAGCACTAAGCGATCTAGACTGGATCATCGCTATGCAAGAAGAGCTTAACAACTTCACAAGAAATGAAGTCTGGTCCTTAGTAGCAAGACCCAAGCAAAACGTCATTGGAACTAAATGGGTCTTCTACAACAAGCAAGATGAAAACGGTGTGGTCACAAGGAACAAGGCGCGGCTGGTTGCTCAAGGTTTCACTCAAGTGGAAGGACTTGACTTTGGAGAGACCTATGCACCGGTAGCAAGGTTAGAGTCCATAAGAATATTAATTGCCTATGCTACTAACCATGATTTAAAATTGTATCAAATGGATGTCAAAAGTGCATTCCTAAATGGACCACTGCAAGAATTAGTCTATGTGGAGCAACCGCCGGGCTTTGAAGATCCTAAGAAGCCAAACCATGTCTACCTTCTTCACAAAGCGCTCTATGGGCTTAAACAAGCTCCTAGAGCATGGTATGAATGTCTTAAAGATTTCTTGCTTAAAAATGGTTTTGAAATAGGAAAAGTAGACTCTACTTTATTTACTTGCAAAGTTGACAATCAATTATTTGTATGCCAAATATATGTCGATGACATTATATTTGGTAGTACTGATGAAACATTTTGTGAGGAATTTAGTAGGGTTATGACAAATAGGTTTCAGATGTCCATGATGGGCGAGCTCAAGTACTTCCTGGGATTTCAAGTTAAACAACTCAAGGAAGGAACCTTTCTGTGCCAAACCAAGTACACGCAAGACATGCTCAAGAAGTTTGGCATGGAAAAGGCGAAGCACGCCAAAGACACCAATGGCTTCAAATGGTCATCTCAACTTAAATGAAGAAGGTAAAACTGTAGATCAAAAGCTTTATAGATCAATGATTGGATCTCTACTGTATTTATATGCATCTAGGCCAGATATCATGCTTAGTGTGTGCATGTGTGCCCGTTTTCAAGCTAACCCGAAAGAGTGTCACCTAGTGGCTGTTAAGAGAATTTTGAGATATCTATTTCACACCCAAAATCTAGGTCTTTGGTATCCCAAGGGCTCCTCTTTCGATTTATTTGGCTACTCTGACTCAGACTATGCCGGTTGCAAAGTAGATCGAAAAAGCACCTCGGGGACTTGCCAATTTCTTGGGCGGTCCCTGGTGTCTTGGAGCTCTAAGAAGCAAAGCTGTGTTGCACTTTCCACTGTCGAGACCGAATACATAGCTGCTGGTGCTTGTTGTGCTCAGTTGCTATGGATGAAGCAAACTTTGAGGGATTTTGGCTGTGATTTTAAAAGAATTCCACTACTATGTGACAATGAGAGCGCCATTAAACTAGCCAATGATCCTATGCAACACTCTAGAACCAAACACATAGACATAAGACACCATTTTCTGATAGACCATGAAGCAAAAGGAGATATCGAATTATGTCATGTAAACACTGAAAATCAACTAGCCGATATCCTCACAAAACCCCTCGATGAGACTAGATTTTGCTTTCTTACGAGTGAATTAAATATCTTGGATTCTCGTAACTTAACTTGAAAACGGACACAAAGATTGCTTGATTCACTGCTCTTTGTTTAAAAGGTTTAAATTTTAGTGATGTTCATTCAAAACTTTATGAAAATGTTAAAATTAAAATGTGGTTTAGTGTTAAAAATTATTTTAAAATTTCACTCGAAGCTCAACTGGTTTGGCCAGCTAAACTTTCTAGTTCAGTTGGAAGAGACCAGCTGAACTTCTGAGTTGAACTTCAGCTCGGCTGGTTTTAACCAGGAGAAACTAGAAATCCCCCTGACCGAAACCGGTTGAACCGGTGTGGGGGGCCAGTTGAACCGGTCTGGTTCTGACCGGTTTTCTATCTACGCAACACCTTTTGCAGACCGTGTCAGCCCTTTGCAGCACCTTTTTCAGACTACGCAGCATCTTTTCAGGCATCGGATTCCTCTTTTTTCAGCTTTTGCTTTTTATAGAATCTGCAGCTTTAATTTATGTCACGTCAGTCACTTTTTCCTGTCACGTCAGTCACTTTTTCGCGCCTTTTTAGACTGTGTCAGGTACTGTTCACTTTTCAGACTTGTCAGCTGTCATTTTTTACAGATGCGTCAGATTTTTTTTGCTTTATTCCTTTGACCGATTCTGGTCAACAGACCATTCTGCTCAATACCGGTTGAACCAGTCTGGGGGCGGTTGAACCGATCCCTGGTGCCCAGTTCAACTGCCTATTTATATGCTTCCCCCCTTTCTTCCCTCACTCACAACCGTTCAAGCCTTAGCATTTCAGTCTTGTTTGAGCCTCCTCACTCACTCACCTCAACCGGTCAAACTTCCCAAAGCCTCTCCAAACATGGTGCGTCGCCGCAACCCATCCGTGATAGAGTTCAACAGCGACTCTGATGAGATTCAGGAGGAATCTCCGGTTCCCTCTCCTTCGCCTCGTCGTTCCCTCTCTAAGAGAGGACGCGGCTCTGGTCAGATGGAAGGAGAGGGATCCTCGATGCCCTCGCAGCCTGCTCGCGGGAGGCTCCAAAAGGTTGGCGCCACTCGTCCTCGTAGCAGCACCTCCTCCTCAGGATACGCTCATTGCTAGGAGGAGGATGGAGCGTTTGATGACGTTGTCGATCTTCCGCCATCTAACACTCCCTACATCACCGACCTGCACATGCATCCGACGAATGTAGCCCGGGGACCTAATGAACCTTCGTTCGACTTCTCTCTGAAGGGGGTGGACGCCCTTCAACGTCTAAGGTTCACTAACCCCTCTCTCACACCTCGTCATCCTGGTGTCCAGGACCCTCGGTTCTGGAATCTTTTCCAGGCTGATTTCTATAATTCAGTCATCTTGACCAAGAAACACCCAGTCGTTAGGCATCAATTTATTGACTGGGAAGGATGTGAGAATATGGGAGATGCTGACATGATGTCAGCTCTCCGTAACCTGGAGAGAAAGGGGTTAAAAATATTATGACAATAGAATACCCCTGGAACGACGAGGTGATAGCTCAGTTCTATGCCACCCTCTGGGTCAAGAAAGTAGATGAAGAAGCTGATGGGTATGATTACCCAGTCATGTATTTCTTTATCCAGGGGAACTGGAACAAAGTCAGCTACCGTCGTTTTGCCCATATTTTGGGCTTCTCTGATGCTGATATTTAGGGTAGCAACATGCGAGTTCATGACATTCGGCTGCCCATGCGGGAAGAGACTGAATTTATTCATGTCTCTATGGATCGGGAGTTCTAGACGACCGCCAACATGCATAGGTACTACAGGTACCTTAACTCTTTGTCCCAGATGACCGTCTCCCAAAGGGCGGGAATCAAATGAACGTCCTTGGGGAGAGTCGGGTCTTCCTTATCCTCCTTGCTCCCAACAGTCTCGCTCGCATCAATGTGTTTGACATGATCTGGGAAGAGATCCTTCGTGCTTCCTGGTCTCCTCTCAAGGGGTGTCTTCATGCACCCTTTATTATGAAGATGATCGAAGTGGTCACCCAGACTCACTTCGAAAAACCTGTCAAACACTCCCGCTATGTACCCTACTGGGTTGATTCCACCAACCCAGCTGCTCGTACGAAGCGGGCTCCCTCAGGGTCTGGAGGCCCTGCTTCCTCTGATGAGCCACCTCCTCAGCCTCCACATCACCCGTCCTCCTCTCGCGCCGCCGCTGCCTCACGTCCGATGGACCGCAGCGGGAGAGGAAGTGGTCCGGGCCAGGGACGGGGTTGAGGCCGAGGACTTTTCATTCGTCTGGCCAAGGGCCTTCTTGGCGTCTTCGCCATGTGCCGCACTCGAGCGGTCGAGGAGTCTGTGCGCCATCGTAGGACTGACCGGCTGCATGAGGATTTTCTTCGTTATGCAGCCGAGATAGGTCATCCTCTCCCTCCTGGGTCCCCTCCACCTCTAGCCCCTACCTTCCCCGCAGACCTTAATGAGTGGCACCAACAGGAGTTTGGTGTGGCATTCATTACCCTAGAGGATGAGGGCGAGGACTTTGATGACCCCTACTACACCTCGGATCCTCCTCATCCTCCTCCTCCCTACTTGGGTCAAGGACCCATTCCCGGTGACCCTAGGTCGTTCGGTTCTGGTCACTATCCTCCTCCTCCCTACCCGGGTCCGGGACCCATTCCTGGTGACCCGCGGCCTTTCGGCTCTGGTTACCATCACCACCCTCCTCCTCCACCTCCTCCTCATGATCGTACATCTTCTGCATCCAGTTTTTCTGCGGGTGATGAGCCCCCTAGGGACTCCTCACTCGAGGAAGACATGATACGGACCTTCTTTCCCGACTACACATCCTATCCTCCGTCTTATCCTCCGTCCTATCCTCCTCCTGGAGGATATTGATTCCTATGTCCTCTTCTCCCTCTCTCCTCGTTTTTGGTACTTGCTGCCAAAAAGGGGGAGAAAATCCAAATTTCTAGTCATTCTGTTTGTGGTTCTTTTGGTTCTGTATTTCTCTTTTGATTATTGTTTTTGTTTTGGCCACTGTTGTGGTTTGTATCCTCTTATTAATGTATGAAATAAAACTGCTGGCGTATTATTCAATGTAATATGATGGTCTTTTGGCCATCATCCTTTGTCCCATAAGTTTGTAATGATTCCTTTGCTATGAAGTACAAACGATGTGTGTTTAGAGATAGTCATATGCATCACAACCTTTTTTTATGACACTCTTGCAGTTGCACCCCTCAGATGATTGTATTTAGTATGGACTCGGTCACTATCTCTAAATGTGTTGCTCATATGACATATTATGTCAACTCACTTAATTCACATTCATGCACACATTTAGGGGGAGCCATCTACATACAATCATTCAAAAGAACTTTACTATTTCAAATGTTTATCCTTTTGACCTTAATTGTTTTGGCATCAATCACCAAAAAGGGGGAGATTGTAAGTGCAATCAACCCCTAGTGAGGGTTTTGGTGATTTAATGACAAAACAAATAAGGGTACTAACAGTTTTTGTTCCTAGTGTATGATTAGAAAGAAACAGGAACTTAAGGAAACATCAAGGACCTCATGCAACGGACGTATAAAATTTTATGTAAATCTTGAGTTGCATGATGTAATTCTTCCTTATTCTTTTTTGCACAGGTAATGGTGTTTGCTATAGCTCAAGTCCCCAAATTCAAAAGCTATTTTTGAAAACCAAAAATCACTTTAACATTCTATGGTTGACCATGGTTAGGTTGGAGAAACCTAGTGTTCTTGCTGAAAAGCAGCTGAACTTCTTCAACTGCAGCTGAGCTTTCTAGCTGAACTTAACTTCAGCTGAGTTGAGCTTCTTCTGCTGCAGCTGAGCTTTTCAGCTGAGCTGGACTTCAGCTGAGTTGAGCTTTCTCAACTCCAGCTGAACTTCAAGTTCAATTGTGGACCTCTTTGACCATACAACAGTTGAACTTGTCTCCGGGCAGTTGAGCTGTGGTTTTCTCTCCTAAACTCTCTGGTCTAGACCAACTGAACTGGTCCTGAGGGGCAGTTCAAGTGGTCTCTGACCCCTCTGACTTCTGACCTGCAGTCTGCCAGTCAGACTGGCAGTCAGGTCACCAGAGTTGTCAGGGGATATTTCAACCGCCCTAGGGGGGCGGTTCAACCGGTCCTGTCATGCCTGACCAGCCTATAGGTCAGTTTGGCAGTCAGACTGGTAGACAGTCTGCTAACCTGCCAGGGGGGCGGTTCAACCGCCCTAGGGGGTGGTTCAACCGGTCTTCAGTCGGGTTTCTGGTCAAACGGCTAGTTTTTGAGCCGTGGCTATAAATACAACCCTCCACCCCCTTCTTCAATGCTGCTGCACACTTACACATTTATTGCTCACCAAACTTGAGACAAAGCACTCCTCTCTCCCTTCTCTCTCACACTTAAATCTTCCTCAAGATTCAGCCTTGTTGGAGGAGCTTTTGGGTGTGAGATTTGTGCTTGTGCTCACGATTTGGTTTCTCCTCTCCCATCTCTTTTAAAATCTTGAGCTTGTGCAAACACCTCTTGTGCGTTCTTGGTGTTCTTGAAACCCTAGGTTTCAAGACTGTTTGAGGTTGCTTGGGAGTCTCCAAATTTGTGGACGACCCCAAGAAGTTTGTATCACCCGCTCTTTGAGCTAAGATAAGAAGAGATTGCCTTGACTTTTGTGGTCAGCTTTGGAGGATTAGGGTTGAAAAAGACTCGGCCCTTTGTGGGCTCCTCAACGGGGAGTAGGACACCTTTGTGGTGTGGCCGAACCTCAAATTAAATCTTGTGTCTTGTGTTCTTGCTTGTCTTTAACTTAAGATATTTTTACTTGCAAGATTGACATATAGATTTTTCCGTAGAGTAGATCTAGAAGTGAAATAGCCTTTACATATTCATCTTCTCATTCTAACTTAGTTATACTTTACTTCTCAAAAGGACTTGCGAAATACTTTTTCGAGTAGATTGTAGTCTAAAGTTTATAAAACAGTTGGATTGGTTCAGAGTGGTTCAACTTGCGCACGTAGATGTTGAACCGGCCTGCACTAGTCGAACTATGTATTTAACAATCTTTCGAAGTTTGTTGTGAAAATTTTCAGATTAGCCTATTCACCCCCCTCTAGGCTACTTTCAATACCACGGTCTTTTCCTTTAGAGTATTTTCCCGTTTGCGAGGAATCTCCACAATTTGGAGTCTCTCGCCCTTACAATCAAGATCATAAAGAAAGCACAAGAGTAAGGATGGGAGAGCAACACAAGCAAGACTTAAATCCGCAGCACAACCACACACACAAGTCAAGACTTGAGCTCGAAACACAACACACGTAGTTCACAACTCAAATGGAGCTCAAATCACTAACACAATGAATCAAATGCGTGGAGGCGGAGTCTAGAAGTCTTAGGATGTTTCTTGAAAGCTTGGTGTTCTCCTCCATGCGCCTAGGGGTCCCTTTTAAAGCCCCATGGCAGCTAGGAGCCGTTGGAGATCAATTTGGAAGGCCATCCTTGCCTTCTGACGTGTGGTGCACTGGACAGTCCGGTGCACCACCGGACAACCACTGTTCATGTCTGGTGCGTGATCTCCTTCCAAATCGAGCGCAGCCGACCATTGCTCCTCGGGGTCGTTTGGCACACCGGACACTGTCAGGTGCACACTGGACACTGTTTGGTGCCCACCGGACAGTCCGGTGAACCCGTCAACCATTGGAGCGGGCCACGTGTCGCGCGCTGATCGCACGGACGACCGTTGACGCTGGCGCCGTTGGCTCACCGGCCAGTCCAGTGCACCACCGGACAGTCTTGTGAATTATAGCCACGTCGCCTTTTCCTTTTCCCGAGAACGAGGAGTTCATCTCGGATGACTCATCGGACAGTCCGGTGAATTATAGCCGTACAACTCCGTCGTTTCCCGAGAGCAGTCAGTTCACCGTCGACCAGCTTGGGGCACCGGACACTGTCCGGTGCACCACCGGACAGTCCGGTGTGCCAGGCCGAGCTGGAGTTGGCTGTCTTTTCCAATTGGTTTCTTCTCTTCTCAGCACTGTTTCTAGCACTTAGATAACCATGTTAGTACTCAAAAACAATATACTAAGTCTACAAACATATCTTGTACCTTGATTTGCATTTTTCACACATTTAGCACATGAGGACTCAATTAATATGTGTTGGGCATCTAATCACCAAAATACTTATAGAAATTGCCCAAGGGCACATTTCCCTTTCAGTGATGGCAATGCAAGAGGAGCTCAACAACTTCACAAGAAATGAGGTTTGGCATTTAGTTCCATGTCCTAATCAAAATGTTGTAGGTACCAAATGGGTATTCCACAACAAGCAAGATGAGCATGGTGTGGTGACAAGAAACAAAGCCTGACTTGTGGCCAAAGGATATTCACAAGTCGAAGGTTTGGATTTTGATGAAACTTATGCACCCATAGCTAGGCTTGAGTCAATTCGTATATTACTTGCCTATGCTACTTACCATGGCTTTAAGCTTTACCAAATGGACGTGAAAAATGCCTTCCTCAATGGACCTATCAAGGAAGAAGACTATGTTTAGCAACCTCCCGGCTTTGAAGATAGTGAGTACCCTAACTATGTTTATAAACTCTCAAAGGTGCTTTATAGGCTCAAGCAAGCCCCAAGAGCATGGTATGAATGCCTACGAGATTTTCTTATCACTAATGGCTTCAAAGTCAGCAAGGCCGATCCTACTCTCTTTACTAAAACTGTTGAAAAAGATTTCTTTATATGCCAACTTTATGTTGATGATATTATATTTGGGTCTACTAACAAGTCCACCTGTGAAGAGTTTAGTAGGATCATGATACAGAAATTTGAGATGTCTATGATGGGGGAGTTGAAGTATTTCCTAGGATTTCAAATCAAGCAACTCCAAGATGGCACCTTCATCAGCCAAACAAAGTACATTCAAGACATACTTCAGAAGTTTGGGATGAAGGATGGCAAACCCATCAAGACACCCATGGGAACAAATGGGCATCTCGACCTCGATACGAAAGGTAAATCCGTAGATCAAAAGGTATACCAGTCGATGATAGGATCTTTACTCTATTTGTGTGCATCTCAACTGGATATTATGCTTTCTGTATGCATGTGTGCAAGATTTCAGGCAAATCCTAAGGAAGTTCACCTTAGGGCCGTGAAGAGAATCATGAGATACCTAGTTTACACTCCTAAGTTTGGGCTTTGGTATCCCAGGGGATCTACTTTTGATTTAATAGGATATTCCGATGCCGATTAGGCAGGGTGTAAAATTGACAGGAAGAGCACATCAAGCACTTGTCAGTTTCTAGGGAGATCCCTAGTGTCTTAGGCTTCAAAGAAACAAAACTCTGTAGCTCTTTCTACCACCGAAGCCGAGTACATTGCCGCATGTCATTGTTGTGCGCAATTACTTTGGATGAGGCAAACCCTTAGGGACTATGGCTACAAATTGAGCAAAGTCCCTCTCCTATGTGATAATGAGAGTGCAATCCGCATGGCGGATAATCCCGTTGAACACAGCCGCACTAAACACATAGATATTCGGTATCACTTTCTGAGAGATCACCAGCAAAAGGGAGATATCAAAATTGCTTATGTTAATACCCAAAACCAATTAGCCAATATCTTTACCAAGCCATTAGATGAGAAAACCTTTAGCAAACTTAGGAATGAGCTAAATATTCTTGATTCTCGAAATTTTGATTGAAACATTGCACACATAGCTAATTTATATACCTTTGATCATATCTCTTTCATTTGGTACATATACATATTTCTTATTCTTCTTGTGCCAAGGCTAAGACTAATTTGTTTCCATGAGTATCTCTTGTATTAGTCTTAGATTGAAAGGGAAATGGAGTACTCGGCAAAGACAACGCTTCCACTCAACTCCATTGATATTATTTACCCTTTGCCGGTATTCCGCCATCTCTCCAATTGGTATAACCTCTCACTCATATTTCTTTTATCAATGGGGGAGAAAATATAAGAGGGCTCCAAAGTTCTTCGTTTTTGGCGATTAATGCCAAAGGGGAGAAAATATTAAGCCCAAAGCAAAAGGACCGCACCACCACCATTTCAAAAATTTTCGAATGAATTTTTTCAATTGATATCAATTGGTATCTATGTTTATGAAAATAAGATTTCAAAATTGGTATCCATTTAAAAACCCTCTTGAAAGCTAAGAGGAGAATTTCATTCAGGGAGAGTTTCTATTTAGTCAAAGGAAAAGCATTTGAAACAGGGGGAGAAATTTCAAATCTTGGAAATGCTTTTTGCAATCTTATTTATATACCTTTGACTATTTGCAAAAAGACTTTTAAAAGATTTTTAAAAAGGATTTGCAAAAACAAAACAAGTGGTGCAAAAGTGGTCCAAAATGTTAAATAAAAGAAAGCAATCCATTCACTCTTATTCTTAGTAAGACTTTCATATTGGTTTAATTCTAAGTAACCTATGCACTGTCATCTCAATTGCAAACTAGTTACATTTCTGCACTTTATATTTGCTTTGGTTTGTGTTGGCATCAATCACCAAAAAGGGGGGAGATTGAAAGGGAAATTGGGTTAACCATTTCCTATAATTAATTTTGATGGTTGATGACCAACGCAAACACGTGGACTAACTAGCTTGTCTAAAATTCATGTATTACAGGTGCATAAGGTTCAACGCAAACCAATAAAAAGAATCAAGTTAGGGTCACAATTATATTGGAGCAAAAGGACTTGAGTGTGCTGAAGAATAGCGCACCGGACTGTCCGGTGCACCAGGACCGTACAGGGGTCAACCAGCCACTCTCGGGAAAACGAAGGCGCGCTCCGCTATAATTCACCGGACTGTCCGGTGAGCCAGTGGGCAACAGCTATCTACGTGCAACGGTTGACTCTGCAAAGTGCTACAGTACAGCTACAGTGAACAACAGAAGTCAGAGCAGCGAAGTCAGAGGGCACCGGACTATCCGGTGTGGCAAGAAGACAAAGCTCCAACGGTCGACTTCGCTCTGAACCCTAACGGTTGGGTGATGTGGCGGCACACCAGACACTGAACAGTGTCTGTCCGGTGGCGCACCGGACTGTCCGGTGCGCCCATTGCCAGCAGCCTCCCAACGGCTACCAAAGTGGTTGAGGGCTATAAATACCCCCAACTACCACAACTTCAAGTATCCAAGTTTTCTGAAGATCACATTCAATACAAGAGCTAGTGCATTCACTCCAAGACACAATTCAAAAGATCAAAGCCTCTCCAAGTCCCAAATTCATCTCAGACACTTAGCGACTTGTGAGAGAGAGATTTCGTGTTCTTTTACGCTCTTGTTGCTTGGATTGCCTTTCTTCCTTCCTCATTCTTGTTCCCAAGTGACTTGTAATCAGAGCAAGAGACACCTAAGTGTGTGGTGGTCCTTGCGGGGTCTAAGTGACCCGTTTGATTAAAGAGAAGGCTCACTCGGTCTAAGTGACCGTTTGAGAGAGGGAAAGGGTTGAAAGAGACCCGGTCTTTGTGACCACCTCAACGAGGACTAGGTTCTTTGGAACCGAACCTCGGTAAAACAAATCAGCATGTTCATTCGCTTATTTCTCACTTGATTTGTTTTCTCTCTCTCTCTCGGACTTGAGTTTTAACTCTAACACTAACCCCAGCTTGTAGTATGTGTTTTAAGTTATAAATTTTAGGTTTCGCCTATTCACCCCCCTCTAGGCAACTTTCAGGGACCAAGGTGTCACTTTTGCTACAAAATATATCAGAGTGCAAACCAAGTGCCAAACACATAGTAACATGTGTATGCAACACATTCAAATACTCAAACCTTGCATACTTAATCTTTTTCATTGTTTTGCTCGTTTTGGTCTGTTTGAGGTTAGAGTTGGACTCCAAAACTCCAAGTCTCCATGACTTGATCACTATAGCTATCTACGAGCTCCAACACTCTGCAATAGTCAACAAGAACATCTCTGAAAGGGAAATAGGGTCAAACCTTTTCCTATAAATGATTTTGGTGGTTGAATGCCCAACACAAATATTGTACTAACTAGTTTGCTCTAGATTATGTATTCTACAGGTGCATAAAGGTTCAACACAAACCAATAAAAAAATCAAGTTAGGGTTCAAAAGAAAGGAGCAAAACAAACCGAAGAGAACCCTAGTCTGGCGCACCGGACAGTGTCCGGTGCACCACCGAATAGTGTCCAGTGTCCGATGTGCCGCCGGACTGTCCAGTGCACCACCAGACTATCCGGTGCACCAAGCGGAGCAACGGCTACCAGCGCAACGGTCGTCTGCAAAAGCGTGAACAGTGCGTGAATAGTGCGTGCAGAAGGCAGAGCAGGCGTCAGAGGCGCACCGGACAGTGAACAGTACCTGTCTGGTGCAGCACCGGACTGTCCGGTGCAACATGAAGACAAAGCTCCAATGGTCGAAACCACCAGAACCCTAACGGTTGGGTGACATGGCTGGCGCACCAAACAGTGTCCGGTGGCGCACCGTACTGTCTGGTGCGCCCATCGACAGATAGCCTCCTCAACGGCTATGTGGTGGTTGAGGGCTATAAATACCGCCCAACCACCACCACTCCAAGCATCCAAGTTTTTCAGACATCTCATTCAATACAAGAGCTAGTGCAATCAATACAAGACACAATTCAAAAGAATCAAAGCCTCTCCAAGTCCCAAATCCACTCCAAACAACTAGTGACTAGACAGAGAGTTTTGCTTGTGTTCTTTGAGCTCTTGTTCTTGGATCGCTTTCTTCTTCCTCATTCTTGTTCTCTA
The DNA here is from genome assembly GCA_029449295.1 of Zea luxurians. NCBI lineage: Eukaryota > Viridiplantae > Streptophyta > Magnoliopsida > Poales > Poaceae > Zea > Zea luxurians. The sequence goes on from JAOPSE010000145.1 coordinate 620,821, forward strand.
AGTGACTTGTAATCAAAGCAAGAGACACCAATTGTGTGGTGGTCCTTGTGGGGTCTAAGTGACCCGTTTGATTAAGGAGAAAGCTCACTTGGTCTAGGTGACCGTTTGAGAGAGGGAAAGGGTTGAAAGAGACCCGGTCTTTGTGACCACCTCAACGGGGAGTAGGTTTTCAAGAACCAAACCTCGGTAAAACAAATCACTGTGTCATCCGCTTCATTTCTTGGTTGATTTGTTTTCGCCCTCTCTTTCGGACTCGATTTTAATTCTAACGCTAACCCCGGCTTGTAGTGTGTGCTTAAGTTTGTAAATTTCAGATTCCGCCTATTCACCCCCCTCTAGGAGACTTTCAATTGGTATCAAAGCCTGGTACTTCATTAGAGTCTAACCACTCGAAGTGATGTCGGGAGATCACGCCAAGAGGGAGATCGAGACCGACGAGAAGTCCACAAGCCACGGGAAGGCTCCATCAAGGGAGTCCGGCAACAAGCTAAAGGAGGGATCACCTCCTCACAAGTCGCATCGGAGTGGCAACAAGAAAAATAAGATGAAGAAGGTGGTCTACTACGAGACCGATTCATCATCACCTTCCACATCTGGCTCCGACGTGCCGTCCGTCACTTCTAAGCGCCATGAGCACAAGAAGTTTAGTAAGATCCCCCTACGTTATCCTCGCATTTCTAAACACACTCCTTTACTTTCCATCCCACTAAGCAAACCACCGGTTTTTGATGGTGAAGATTATTGTATGTGGAGTGATAAAATGAGGCATCACCTTACCTCACTCCACGCAAGTATTTGGGACATTGTTGAATTTGGAGCGCAGGTACCATCTGTGGGGGATGAGGGCTACGATTCGAACGAAGTCGCCCAAATCAAGCACTTTGATTCCCAAGCAACTACTATACTCCTTGCCTCTCTATGTCGAGAGGAGTATAATAAGGTGCAAGGGTTGAAGAGTGCCAAAGAGATTTGGGACATACTAAAAACCGCGCACGAAGGAGACGAGGTGACCAAGATCACCAAGCGGGAAACGATCAAGGGGGAGCTCGGTCGGTTCGTCCTCAACCAAGGAGAGGAGCCACAAGCCATGTACAATCAGCTCAAGACCTTGGTGAACCAAGTGCGCAACCTCGGGAGCACCAAGTGGGATGACGATGAAATGGTCAAGGTTATTCTTAGATCACTTGTTTTTCGTAATCCCACTCAAGTTCAACTAATTCGTAGTGATCCTCGATATAAGTTAATGTCTCCCGAGGAAGTTATAGGAAAGTTTGTGAGCTTTGAATTGATGATCAAAGGCTCCAAACAAATCATCAACTTGGAGCAAGGCGGCACCTCCACACCCGAGGTGCAACCCGTCGCATTTAAGGCGACGAAGGAAGAAAAGTAGGAATCTACACCAAGTAGAATTCCAATCGATGCCTCCAAGCTTGACAACGAGGAAATTGCGCTTATCATCAAAAGCTTTCGCCAAATCCTCAAGCAAAGGAAGGGGAAGGACTACAAGCCCCGTTCCAAAAGGGTGGGCTACAAATGTGGTAAGCCCGGTCATTTTATTGCAAAATGTCCTATGTCTAGTGATAGTGACAGGGGCGACGACAAGAGGGGAAAGAAGGAGAAGAAGAGATACTACAAGAAGAAGGGCGGCGATGCCCATGTATGTCGGGAATGGGACTCCAACGTGAGCTCCACTGACTCCTCCTCCGACGAGGATGCCACCAACATCGCCGTCAACAAGGGTCTCCTCTTCCCCAACATCGGCCACAAGTGCTTCATGGCAAAGGATGGCAAAAGGAAGAAGGTAAAATCTAGAGCCTCTACAAAATACACAACATCTAGTGATGAGGCTAGCTCTAGTGAAGATGAGGATAATTTGCTTACCCTTTTTGTCAACCTTAACATGCAACAAAAAGAAAAATTGAATGAATTGATAGGAGCCATTCATAAGAAGGATGAACTCTTGGATAGCCAAGAGGAATTCCTTATTAAGGAAAATAAAGAGCATGTTAAGGTAAAAAATGCTTATGCTCAACAAGTAGAGAAAAATGAAAATTTGACTAAGGAGCTTAGCATTTGCCATAACACTATTTCCAACCTTAAAACTGAGAATGCTAATTTATTTGCTAAGGTTGAGAAGTTAAATGTTTGTGATGATTCAATTACCAATCTTAGAAATGATAATGCTGGTTTGATTGCTAAGATTGATAAATTGATCGAATGAATCCATTTCTAGCCTTAAAATTGAGAATGCTAATTTAATTTCTAAGGCTAAAGATTTAAATGCTTGCAATGATTCTATTTCCAATCTTAGAAATGAGAATGCGATATTACATACTAAGATTGATGAATTAAATGCTTGCAAACCATCTACATCTACTGTTGAACATGTTTCCATTTGCACTAGATGTAGAGATGTTAATGTAGATGCTATCCATGATCACCTTGCTTTAATTAAACAACAAAATGATCACATAGCTACATTAACTGCTAAAATTAATGAACATGAGATAGAAAATGAAAAATTTAAATTTGCTAGAAGCATGCTCTATAGTGGGAGACGCCCTGGCATTAAGGATGGCATTGGCTTCCAATAGGGAGACAATGTCAAGCTTAATGCCCCTAAAAGATTGTCTAATTTTGTTAAGGGCAAGGCTCCCATGGTTCAGGATAACGAGGGTTACAATTTATATCCTGCTGGTTATCCTGAGCATAAGATTAGGAGAATTCATGCTAAGAAGTCTCATTCTGTTTCTCACCATGCACTTATGTATAAGAATGAGGCATCTAGCTCTAGGCATTCTACGCATGTTAAAATGCCTAAAAAGAGAACTCCTACTGCATCAAATGAGCCAATTATTTTATTTAAAACTTTTGATGCATCTTATGTTCTAATTAACAAATCAGGCAAAGTAGTTGCCAAATATGTTGGGGCCAGACACAAGGGCTCAAAGACTTGTGTTTGGGTACCCAAGGTGCTTGTTTCTAACATCAAAGGGCCCAAGACTGTTTGGGTACCTAAGAACAAGGCCTAAATTGTTTTGTAGGTTTATGCATCCAGGGCTCAAGTTGGATCATTGATAGCGGATGCACAAACCACATGACTGGGGAGAAAAGAATGTTCTCCTCCTATGAGAAAAACGAAGATCCCCAAAGAACTATCACATTTGGGGATGGAAATCAAGGTTTGGTCAAAGGACTTGGTAAAATTGCTATATCTCCTGACCATTCTATATCCAATGTTTTTCTTGTAGATTCTTTAGATTATAATTTGCTTTCTGTATCTCAATTATGTAAAATGGGCTATAACTGTCTTTTTATTGATGCTGGTGTTACTGTCTTTAGAAGAAGTGATGATTCAGTAGCATTTAAGGGAGTATTAGAGGGTCAGCTATACTTAGTTGATTTTAATAGAGCTGAACTCTGTTGGAGCGAAGGCAGAAACGCCACCCTTCGCCCGAAGTCTCCACCGCTTAGCCCCTGCCCTGACAGACAAAGCAGGCAGGGACACCCTTCGCTTCATCGGCACCAGAGATAAAACGGAGACCCTTCGCTCGATTCGGCACCAGACGAAGGCCTGCGGCGACGCCTCCCCGCGGCGCGGCCTCGTTCAGCTCTGAGGTCCACATGAGATCTGGCCCATCGTAACGGGCCCTGCGTGGCCGCGTTTGTGTTACGGGCCTAATTTGTAAAGGCATACTTGTAATTACAGCTTGTAACCCCGCTTTATGGGAATATTCTAGGTGCCTGAGGGCACATGCGTCCTTAACGCAAGGCGCCGTGCACTCGGACACCTATAAATACCCCCGCACAGTGCCCGTGAGAGGGTAGATTAACAGAGCTTTTGCCATCACGCGCGAGTGCCCTGTTGCCATCACCATTCACTCGTGTTGGATCCCCTTGCTGCCGAGAGCAAGTTCCAACATTTGGCGCCCACCGTTCGTGCTACGAGACAACCACCCGCGATGGCACCCAAGAGAGCTAACCCGAAGGCTGACGAGGCTGCGAAGGCAGCACTGCTCGCCGCAAGAAAGGGCAAGGCCCTCGCCCTCACCCAATCCACCCACCAAGAGGCCACTGAAGACAACACCCTCCGCACCTGCGACCCTGAGGGACAACCCTCAGACTTCGCACCTCCCTCAGACTTCGCACCACCGGAGGGCGCGGACCTCGCCGAGGACGGTGAGGTCCTCGGCGTCTCAGCAGAAGAACAGCTACAGCTGCGCGCCCTGCGCCTCAAGAACCGCAACCTCCAGAGGCAGAAGGAGATACTGGAGGCCAAGCGCCAGCGTGTGTCCGCACTCGCCAAAGTGCGGCAGATGATACGCGACAAAGAGCACAAAGCCCAGGAACTCGAGCGGGAGATTGCGCTGATGCAGCGCGAAGGCCACCTCGGCCCGCGGCACGAGTCATCCCTCCAGCAGCGCGCACAAAACGAAGACACGCGCGAAGGCCACCCCGGCCTGCAGCATGAGCCACCCCTGCAACACCGCGCGCAACCGGAGGACCCGCGTTTCCCCCAGCGCGACTTCACTTTCCCGCACGCCGCGCCATTCCAAGGGGTCAATTATCTCGATGAGCGAAGTCCCCTGGCGCCTCACCTGCAAGTGACGCCGTGGCCAGCTAACTTCCGGGTTGGGACCTACCCCAAGTACAACGGCAGCACCGACCCGGCTCAATACATAATGAGTTACCAGGTCGCCGTCGCATCGTCCGGGGGGGACGATGCCACAATGGCGAAGTCCTTCATCATCGCCCTCGAGGGCCCCGCACTCACCTGGTTCACCAGGTTGCCTCCGCTGTCCATCGATTCCTGGAGAAGTCTCCGAGACAAGTTCCTCCTCAACTTCCAAGGGTACCGCCCGGACACCGATGCCCTGGCCGAGCTCTCGCTCTGCAAGCAGCTAGAGAGGGAGACCCTGAGGGAATATTACCGCAAATTCCTGACACTCAAGTCACAGCTACCCTCAGTCGATGACCAGATTGCCATCCACTATGCTATCAGTGGTCTTCGCGCTGGCGTCCTTTACAGCCACTGCATCAGAGATCCGCCGAAGAACCTCCAAGAGTTATACCAGCTGTTTGAAAAGTACGCCAGATCCGAGGAGCTCCACCAGCGCAAGATTGAGTCCCAGCGGAAGCCAAAAGATGCTCCACAGTCCAGCCGCACGTGGACAAGGACTCCGCAACCAGACTCCGGTCGAGATGGCCGCGGTCAGCAGCAAGTGCACAACATTGCCAACCAGCAGCCGGCCGCTGACCCCCTTCGTCGCCAGGAATATCCCCCCCCAGGGCCGCGGAAGTGGAACTCGCGGCAGGGGCCGAGGGCGTGCGCAGCCACCCCCTCCACCGCGCCGATTTTACTGCCTTTTCCATGGCGAAGACTGCGCCCACCAAACCAAAGACTGCCCCGAAGTGAAGGCCACCAGAGACAGAATGGCGAGGGCGCAGCCAGCCGACAATCCCAGAATTGTCGCGCATAATTACCAGCCACCCCCTCCACCATATATCCACGCTCTCGCCCCACATCCACCGCACCACGCTTACCAACATCATCAGGAAGTACAAATCGTACATCCTCCGCCTCCACCACCACACCAGCAACAACAAAACATCCCCCATGCCCCAAAGCAGGAAGACTTCGCCGATCAACCTTATCGCGGAGTCATTCATATGATAACTGGGGGGTCCAGCACCGATTTCGACACCAAGCGGCAGAAGCGGGACCACTACCGCAGCATAAACCATGTCGCCGTCACGGGCCCAGTTGTGCAGACAAAGTGGTCCCACATACCGCTCACCTTCGACGCACGGGACGTCGACTTGCGCAGCGCCCCCCACTGCGACGCCATGGTTATCAATTGCAGCGTGGCAGGCTGGGACCTACACAAGGTCCTCGTTGACAACGGCAGCCAGGCGGACATCATCTTCCTCCACGCCTTCGATCGCATGGGCATCAGCCACAGCCTGCTTAAGCCTTCGGACAACCCGTTGTATGGCTTCGGCGGCAAAGGCACCTTCCCCGTCGGCAAAATAGAGTTGCCCCTCTCCTTCGGTGTAGCACCCAATGCCCGAAGTGAGCAAGTGACTTTTGACATTGTGGATATGGTATATCCATACAACGCCATCATGGGTCGGGGCTCCATCAATAAGTTTGAAGCTGCCATCCACGGACTGTATTTGTGCATGAAGATACCAGGCCCGCTAGGCGTAATTACAGTCCACGGTAACCAGCAAACAGCGCGCAACATAGAGCGGGACTTCGTGCCTGGTCAGAGGAACGTGCACTGTCTCACGACACAGTGCGAGGTCCCTGTGCCCGCCAGCCCAACTGACAAGCAGCACGACAAGGCTCAGTTGCAGAGTCAGGATGGGACCAAGACTGTCCCCCTCGATCAGGCCACGCCCAAGCAGACAGTCACTATCAGCGAAGACCTTACTTCGCATGAAGAAGAGAAGCTCCTCTGCTGCTTGGCCAAGAATAAAGATGTCTTCGCCTGGTCCACCCTCGACCTGGTCGGAGTCAGCCGATCCATAATCGAGCACAGTTTGGGAATCGACCCCTCGGTGCGACCAAGAAAGCAAAAGCTTCGCAAAATGTCCGACGAAAAGACAGAGGCCGCCAAGGCGGAGGTGCACCGCCTCCTAGAGGCTAAATTCATTGAGCCAGTGGCTTATCCCACATGGCTCTCCAATGTTGTAATGGTGCAGAAAAAAAGCGGGAAATGGCGGATGTGCATAGACTTCACCAGTCTCAATAAGGCCTGCCCAAAAGACAATTTCCCGTTGCCACGGATCGACAAAATAGTCGATAGCGCGGCCGGATGCGAGGTCATGTCTCTCCTCGACTGCTTCTTCGGCTATCACCAGATATACATGAAGGCGGAAGACAAGGCTAGCACCAGCTTTATAACACCCTTCGGCACTTATTGCTTCATCAGAATGCCGGAGGGTCTCAAGAATGTCGGGTCCACCTTCTCCAGACTCACCAAAACAGTACTCGAAGGGCAGGTCGGCAGAAATATATTTACATATGTGGACGACATCGTCGTCGCCAGCAAAAATAAGGAGGACCACCTCGCCGACCTGGCCGAGACATTCGCAAACATGCGAGATGCACGACTCCGCCTAAACCCGGAAAAGTGCGTTTTCGGTGTTCGCCAGGGCAAGATATTGGGCTACCTGGTGTCACACCGCGGCATCGAGGCCAACCCAACCAAGATCCAGGCCATCATCGACATGTCGCCTCCGCAGTCCGCCAGGGACGTCCAGCGTCTGACAGGCAGATTGGCCGCTCTCAACAGATTCATCTCCAGGTCGGCCGAGCGAAGTCTCCCTTTCCTCAAAACTCTCCGCGGCACAAAAGACTTCGCCTGGGGGCCGGAGCAAGCAGCGGCCTTCGCATCATTAAAACAGTACTTAACGGAGCTGGCCACCCTCACGAGCCCCGACTCCTCGCTCCCCCTATTGCTCTATGTCGCGGCTTCGCCGCACGCGGTCAGCGCGGCACTAGTGCAGGAGCAGACAGTCGAAGGCGCTGTCAGACAGTGCCCTGTTTATTACGTCTCCGAGGTCCTGACACCGTCCAAATGCAACATGACAGAGCTGGAGAAGATCGCCTACGCAGTTGTTATGTCCTCGCGCAAGCTGCGCCATTACTTTGAAGCATTCAAGGTCCGCGTCACCTCAGACAGGGGGCTCGGCGAACTGTTTAGAAACCCGGAGGCATCGGTGAGGATCGCCAAGTGGGCAGCCAAACTCTCCGGCTACCACATCAGCTTCGAGCCCAGGACAGCCATCAAATCGCAAGTCCTGGCAGACTTCGTCGTCGACTGGACCGGGCCAGTAACACAGCCGGACCCGACCACAGAGAAGGTCTGGACGATCCATTGCGACGGCGCATGGTGCCATGCGGGGGCAGGCGTCGCCGCAATCATAACCTCACCAGTCGGGGTCAAGCACAGATATGCAGCACGACTCAGCTTCAATCTGGAATCCGACAGATGCACAAATAATATAGCAGAATACGAAGCAGTCATCCTCGGCCTCCGCAAGCTAAGGGCCCTCGGAGTCACCACTTGCATCATCAAAACAGACTCCAAGGTAGTTGCCGGCCAGGTCAAGAAAGACTATGCAGCCAAGGACCCCGCACTCATGCAGTACCTCGCGGCCATCCGAAGTCTCGAGAGGCAGTTCAAGGGGTTCACCGTGCAACATGTGGACCGGGCCAAGAATGAGGAGGCCGACGCATTGGCCAAGGCCACGGCCAGGGGCGAAACCATGCCCTCCGACGTGTTCTTCCATATCATCGGCACGCCAGCAGTCCGGAGCCCCGAAGGGCTCCAAATAACCAATAACAGCGAGGGCCACCGTACAGTTAACCTCATCATGACCGAAGACTGGCGAGCACCCATTACCCTGTTCCTGCAGGGGTATTATCACCCAGCCGACATCAGTGAGGCCAAGCGCCTCAGGCATCGAAGCCGAGACTTCGCTCTGATTGAAGGCCAGCTCTACAAAAAAGGGGTCAGTCAACCAATGCTTAAGTGCGTCACCGAGGCCGAAGGCATGCAGATCCTACGTGAAGTCCACAGTGGCACGTGCGGCTCGCACGCGGGGCCGAGGGCCCTAGCTGCTAAGGTGATCCGCCAGGGTTTTTATTGGCCCGCAATGATTTGCGCCACGAATCGGGTCACTCGGTCCTGCGAAGCCTGCCAGAAGTTCTCTCCTCGGTCAGGCGGCCCTTCGCAGTATACAAAACTGATCGCCCACACATGGCCTCTCCAGCGCTGGGGTCTTGACATTGTTGGACCCCTGCCCACCGCTCAGGGGAACCTTAAGTTCGCCTTCGTCGCGGTCGAGTACTTCACCAAATGGATCGAGGCACGGGCTGTCTCCACAATAACATCAAAAACCGCCCAAAAATTCTTCTGGCAGAACATCGTTTGCCGCTTCGGAGTACCGTCCGAATTAACAGTCGACAACGGCAAGCAGTTTGATAACCAAGACTTCAAGGATTTTTGTTTCTCCATTGGCACCAAGCTTGCCTTCGCCTCAGTCTATCATCCGCAGTCCAACGGGGTCGTGGAGCGCGCCAACGGGAAAATCTTCACAGCTATCAAAAAAATGCTCCTCGATGAAAAAAAGGGCAGATGGAGCGATTTTTTACCTGAGGCAGTCTGGGCACTAAACACGACTGAGTGCAGGGCGACCGGGTTTACTCCTTTCCGTCTCTTATACGGATCGGAGGCCATGACCCCGCAAGAAATAAAGCACGGGTCTCCGCGAACAGTCCCGTCAGCCGTCCCAGATGTGGACGAGCCAACTTCAAAGGATCTCATCGACGGAGACCGTGTCTTCGCCCTACAGGCCCTGAACAAGTATCAAGCCCAGACCAAAGCATGGCGCGACCATTCAGTCACCCCGAGGGAGTTCAGCGAGGGGGACCTCGTACTCATTCGGACAGCTCGGACGGAGTCCAAGGGCAAGCTGGAGCCCAGGTGGGAGGGCCCTTTCATCGTCAAGACAAAAGCTTCCCCCAGCGCTTACAGGCTCACAACGCCAACCGGCGAGGACCTGGAGCACTCCTGGAACATTGACAACCTCCGCAAATTTTTTGTTTGATTCCTCAGGGCTGTCTTCGCCCTTGTAATTCGCACAAACAATCTTGCACCGGCCCGCACTCTTTTCCTCCCGGGGGGTGAGGTTTTTAACGAGGCGGAGCCATGTAATATATGCGTAAAAATCCCCCGCAAAAAGACATGCGTCGAAAAAGACCGCGATGACGGTCTTCGACATTCGACCACCACGAGGTCACCGCGAGGCTAAGCGCTAGCTACCCTCGCGTGCGACAAATCCGCGCAGAAGTCGCCTAAGGGTGCAGCCGGATTAGCACAACAAGTGCGGAAAAAATCTAAGTCTATCGCGAAGACTATCCGCGCAGAAGTCGCCTAAGGGTGCAGCCGGATTAGCACAACAAGTGCGGAAAAAATCTAAGTCTATCGCGAAGACTATCCGCGCAGAAGTCGCCTAAGGGTGCAGCCGGATTAGCACAACAAGTGCGGAAAAAATCTAAGTCTATCGCGAAGACTATCCGCGCAGAAGTCGCCTAAGGGTGCAGCCGGATTAGCACAACAAGTGCGGAAAAAATCTAAGTCTATCGCGAAGACTATCCGCGCAGAAGTCGCCTAAGGGTGCAGCCGGATTAGCACAACAAGTGCGGAAAAAATCTAAGTCTATCGCGAAGACTATCCGCGCAGAAGTCGCCTAAGGGTGCAGCCGGATTAGCACAACAAGTGCGGAAAAAATCTAAGTCTATCGCGAAGGCTATCCGCGCAGAAGTCGCCTAAGGGTGCAGCCGGGTTAGCACAACAAGTGCGGAAAAAATCTGAGTCTATCGCGAAGACTATCCGCGCAGAAGTCGCCTAAGGGTGCAGCCGGGTTAGCACAACAAGTGCGGGAAAAAAATCTAGGTCTATCGCGAAGACTATCCGCGCAAAAGTCGCTTAAAAGTGCAGCCGGATTAGCACAACAAGTGCGAAAAAACCGAAGACTATCTGTGCAGAAGACACTTAAGGGTACACCTGGACTAGCACAACAACGGCTGAAACGACAACATCAAACCATCCACGCCAAGACCAACTATAATCAAGCCAACACAGCGCAACAAAACAAATCAGTGAGTACAAAACGCCTTCGCACACACACGTGCACGCGAGGGCACACAAATTCCACCATACAAGCCTCTACATACACAAGCGAGGGCACCACACTCTACATCGGCTCAACCTTAGGAATAATTCCCATCTCCCTATAATTAAATAACATTATCCTGAGCTCCTCACCCGCAAAAAGACTTCGCAGTTCCCGCTCACCTACACTCTCGGCGGTCGGCAGAGCCAACAGTTCCTGCCGACCAGCCCTACTCACACGAAGCCGAGCCCGCTCCTCCGCGCTAACCCTACGTTTTGCAACCGCCCTTCGTCGACGGCGCCCGGTGCTAGGGCCTGGCACGTCCGGCGCGTCCGCGGCGTGTGGCGAAGCCTCCGCCGCAGCCACGTCCAAGGCCGCAAAATAATCCAAGTCCTCCCCCGACGACTCCTCAGTCCACTCAACCGAGCTCCCGGAGTCGGCAAAATCAAATAACTCAGATGCAGACCCACTATATTCATTACCACCTTCCGCGGTCGAAGCCGCCAAAAACTCAGTAGTAGCGGTTGCGTGCGCAGGCCCAAAATCTTGAACCTGCGCAGCAACCAAAATTCAGTACAACATCCAAAATTCCCCAACCCTAAACAACCACTACGCCACCTGCGAGGGCCCTGACGCTGCGGGGGCCTCCGCCGTTGGCCCCGCCGCCACTTCCGCCATTGTTTCCACCGCCTCCGCCGCGGGATCTTCGACGGTCGGCGCAGCTGCTGCGAGGGCATCAGGAGCGCCCTCGGCAACCTTCAGGGGCAGGTCTTCAACTGTCGCAGCAGATGTGGGGGCGCCTGGTGCGTCTTCCGCGGTCTCCGAGGTTGGCTCCGGGTCAGGCAGGGCGCTGCTCAGTGCTCCGAAGTCGTCCACCCGCTCGCCTCGCTCCACCTAAAACAAAACATACAAAAAGTCAGCAAACACACGCACAGACCACATCCAACAAACGCCGAACAAACGACAACGTTACCTGAGCCCTCGCAGCCTCGGCCCGCTCCCTGACCACATCACCACCATACAGACCCCACATCCAGTCATAGAGGGCACCGGCGGACTCCTTCACCACGGGGTCTTCGACCTTATAGATATCTCGCCCAAAATCTTCATCTGCCTGGTCGAAGGCCTCATAGTGCCGGCACCCTTCGCGAGAGAGTGCGTTCATCGCCCCCTCGCAGGTAACCAGGGAGGCGAACGACATTAATCCCCTCAGGACAGTGGGGAGCTCCTGCAGCTCCTCTTGCACCCATTCCAGACAGCGAAGCCCGGCCTCTCGCTCCGGCACCACGAAGTCACCGGTCCGCGCACCCAGCTCGCGATATGTGGCCATAAGCTGCGTGCGCGTCCGTTCGGCCTCCGTTCGCACCGCGGCTTCGGCCCCCTTCGCGTGGCTCTCCAGAGCGGTGAGCCGCTCCCGCAGGTCTTCGGCGAGCCCCTTGGCAAGATTGCCTTCCGCCCGTGCCAGCCTAGCCTCCGCCTGCGCGGCCTGCTCCTTGGCGATGGCCTCGTTGGCCTCCCTCCTCTCCCCCGCCAGCTGGCGCCGGAGGTCAGCCTTTTCCTTCTCCAGGGCGGCCACCTTGTCCGCCAGTTTACGACACTTGCTGTCGGAGGCCGACTTCTCACGGACAGCGTCAGCATGTTGCGTCCGAAGTCTCTCGACTTCGGCAGACAAAGCTGCCGTAAGTGCCCCCGACGCAGTACGGCTGGTGAAGTCAGCCACCTCCAGAGCACACGTAAGGCCATGGCCGTAAAAAAAAACATATATATATATATATATATAATAGCTTGGCGGACCTGACTCAGTGCCTCCGTCGCCTGACTCAGCGCCTCCGTCACTCCTTTCAGCCGGCGGGTCGCCGCGTCAGCCTCGTCCCTGACCAACGCGAGGGCCGACACCTCGCCTTCGGCGCCAAGGGTCCCGTCCCTCGCCTTCGACGACAGCGCAGCCGTCGCGATTGCCGCGGCAGGCGCAACTATAGCAAGTCGGCCCTCGTCCGACCCTGCAACGCATCAACGAGTAAAAAAAAACATAGAAAGGCGGCCGGGTGACTTACCCCCAAGATAATCGTCCACACTAATATCGGTGCCGAAGTCGGCAACGCGTTTGCCCGGCGGCGGCAACGTTCAGGCCGCCTTCGAAGCCTCCGCCACTCCGCTGGCCGGCGGCACCACCTTCGTCAGTTTAGAGACTCCGGCGCCCGCCGTTGTCTCCGGCGCCTTGCTAGGTGCAGGGGCGCCCGCCTTCGCCGCCAGCGGCGGCTTGCCTCCGCTGGAGGCCGCAGCCTTCGCCGTTCCCCGCTGCCTTTTCGGCCGGGCTTCGTGAATCCTGACAGTCGCCTGGCGTTTTTGCGCCGCCCCTTGGCGATCCTTGTCCATCACTGCCCACACAACAGCACCGATATTTCGCCCGTAAGGAAAAACTCTCCACTGATGAACCATACGAGATGTAAAACAGTCTTCTTCAGCCGCGCAGGGGATAGGAACATTTCTGGGCCAGCAGCCCCCGGTAACCCTCAGCATCCGAGCCGAAGACTCCCGGAGCTCGGGCGAAGACATCCTCTCCCCCGGGGCCGCACACGTCCTCATTAACTCTCTAGCAAAACTATCAGACACCCCAATGCCTCCCATCGCAGTACCTAATTTTCTCTTTTTTGAGGAGGGGGCGGCCGCCAGCGCAGGGTCGCCTCCTGTCTCCACTGCCGGCTTCTTCCCACGGCGGTCCGCTTCGTCTTGACCAGGGTAGCCGTCGTACGGCAGTTGATTTAATTCGAAGACCCTGTTCAAACGTTCATTTGACCCGCGAATATCAAAGCTACGCTGGCCTTCCGTCCTCGCCACGTACCGCCCCACGAGCCACACCGCCAAGTCCTCCGCATCACGCACAAAGGCGGCCGGGTCACGGTTTCGCAAATTCAGTGCAAAGGCAGGACTTCGCACCACCCTTCCTCCGTGAAAAGGCATCTGGCGAGGGCACACTTCGCCCAGCGCCCAGCCGTGCGCCAAGGGCTAGACCCCGTACGCCACGAACTCTTCAACTAAATCACGACCACTGCTCTGGCCGGCGGCACACCGAAGGGCCCCTTCGTCTGCATCCTCTTCTGCCACTTCAAAAGGCGGATACGCAGAGTAATAGTGAGAGCACATCTCAGACACGGGAAGTCCTTCATGGCCTTCGACAGTAGCCTCAGCAACGTAAAACCAAAATTCATTCCAATTGCCCCACTTGTTGCGGGCGCACGGAACCAACTCCACTACTGGCATTGTGGTCTTGCCGGTCTTCGGCGTGAATGTGCACGACCCGAACTGGGCAACTCCGTCCTCAACCATCCTCTTCTGCCAATGCAAGCAATAATTCTTCGCAAAAACTTCAACCGACGGCTGTCCGCCGTACGAAGTCGTCGCCCAGACATACTTCGCCAGCGCCACCACGGCGTTCGGTGTCAGCTGATGTATTTGAACGTTGAATCTACGCAGGACTTCGCCAACAAACCGGTGCGCAGGCAAGCGGAGACCGGCGACGAAGAACGCCTCGAAAACAACCAACTCACCCTCCGGCTCGGGGACTTCCTCCGTCCCCGGAGCACGAGCGACTCCGCCGCCAAAGTAGCCCAACCACTGCATATCTTCAACGCGGGCCGACGTCATCCGTGACACGCCAAAATCAACAGAGTCGCCGGCGCGCAGCTCCTCCACCATTACGCTACTCAACGTCTCCTCAGACGAGGCGGCGGTCGGCGGCGTGGCGTCGGCGGAAGAAGAAGAGGATGGCATTGCTACGTACCGTCGGCGGCGGCGGGCGGTCTGCTTCACTCGAGCCAGAACTCCGACGAGCAAAGGGAGCAGCAGAAGAAGAGGAGCAGAAAGACGGCGGGCGGCTAGGGTTTTCACGGAGCGTGGAAGGCAAAGTTCAAACAGCGCCGACCCCCGCCCCCTTTTATAGGCAGGGCGCGGCTCTTCGGGAAACCCGCAATCTGACAGGGCGCGGCGCTTCGGAAAACCCGCAATCCAACAGTACGATGTCCATCAACGGTCACATCAAAAACCCCCGCGGAACCACTTTGAGCGAGGGCAGCGTCTCCGCCATCTAGCGACATCTTCGGCACCAGGTGACTTTGTCGAACTGGTCCCTCGGAGGGCAAATGTTGGAGCGAAGGCAGAAACGCCACCCTTCGCCCGAAGTCTCCACCGCTTAGCCCCTGCCCTGACAGACAAAGCAGGCAGGGACACCCTTCGCTTCATCGGCACCAGAGATAAAACGGAGACCCTTCGCTCGATTCGGCACCAGACGAAGGCCTGCGGCGACGCCTCCCTGCGGCGCGGCCTCGTTCAGCTCTGAGGTCCACATGAGATCTGGCCCATCGTAACGGGCCCTGCGTGGCCGCGTTTGTGTTACGGGCCTAATTTGTAAAGGCATACTTGTAATTACAGCTTGTAACCCCGCTTTATGGGAATATTCTAGGTGCCTGAGGGCACATGCGTCCTTAACGCAAGGCGCCGTGCACTCGGACACCTATAAATACCCCCGCACAGTGCCCGTGAGAGGGTAGATTAACAGAGCTTTTGCCATCACGCGCGAGTGCCCTGTTGCCATCACCATTCACTCGTGTTGGATCCCCTTGCTGCCGAGAGCAAGTTCCAACAAACTCGATACTTGCCTAATTGCTAAGACTAATATGGGTTGGCTCTGACATCGCCGACTAGCCCATGTTGGGATGAAGAATCTTCACAAGCTTCTAAAGGGAGAACACATTTTAGGACTAACAAATGTTCATTTTGAGAAAGACAGGGTTTATAGCGCATGTCAAGCAGGAAAGCAAGTTGGTGCCCATCATCCACACAAGAACATCATGACACCGGATAGGCCACTGGAACTACTCCACATGGATCTATTCGGCCCGATAGCTTACATAAGCATCGACGGGAGTAAGTACTGTTTAGTTATTGTGGATGATTATTCTCGCTTCACTTGGGTATTTTTTTGCAGGATAAATCACAAACCCAAGAGACCTTAAAGGGATTCTTGAGACGGGCTCAAAATGAGTTCGGCTTAAGGATCAAAAAGATAAGAAGCGATAATGGGACGGAGTTCAAGAATTCACAAATAGAAGGCTTTCTTGAGGAGGAGGGCATCAAGCATGAGTTCTCTTCTCCCTACACACCACAACAAAATGGTGTAGTGGAGAGGAAGAATAGAACTCTACTTGACATGGCGAGGACCATGCTTGATGAGTACAAGACACCAGACCGGTTTTGGGCTAAAGCAATTAACACCGTTTTCTACTCCATCAACCGGCTCTACCTTCATCGAATCCTCAAGAAGACATCTTATGAATTCCTAACCGGTAAAAAGCCTAATGTTTCATACTTTCGAGTCTTTGGTAGCAAATGTTTTATTCTTGTTAAAAGAGGTAGAAAATCTAAATTTGCTCCTAAGGTTGTAGAAGGCTTTTTACTAGGATATGATTCAAACACAAGGGTATATAGAGTATTTAACAAGTCCACTGGACTAGTTGAAGTTTCTTGTGACATTGTGTTTGATGAGACTAATGGTTCCCAAGTGGAGCAAGTTGATCTTGATGAGCTAGATGATGAAGAGGCTCCATGCGTCGCGCTAAGGAACATGTCCATTAGGGATGTGTGTCCTAAGGAATCCGAAGAGCCTCCACAAGCACAAGATCAACCATCATCTTCCATTCAAGCATCTCCACCAAATCAAGATGAGGAACAGGCTCAAGGTGATGAAGAAGAAGATCAAAAGGATGAGCCACCTCAAGAAGAGGGCAATTAACAAGGGGGAGATAAAGTTGATCAAGACAAGGAAGATGAGTAAGAAGTACAGGGTCAAAGACCGCCACACCCAAGAGTCCACCAAGCAATCCAACGAGATCATCCTGTGAACTCCATCCTCGGCGACATTCATAAGGAGGTTGTGACACTATAAAAATCATTAAATAAAAATAATACATTTTGTTATTAATGAAAATTATGGTAGTAAAAATTTTCTTTTAAGTGTTTGTTATTTATGTGCATTTGGAATAATTTTTTATTTCTCATAATTGATTTTAGATATTGAATAACATTTCTTCTTAAATGAAAATTCACATAAATAATATAATAAATATTAGTCCAAGAATTAATATTTTATTTATAAATAATTTTGGTTTGATTAATATGAATTTTATAATTATTTAAATATGTATTTCGAAATTTAAAAAGGAAATAGAAAAAAAAACTAACTAACCTAACCCTAATCGGCCCATTTGGCCCATGAAGCGCGCCCCTTGACCTAGCCGCCTGAGAGCACCTAGAGGGGGGGTGAATAGGTGATCCTGTGAAACTTAAACTTATAGCCACAAAAACTTGTTAAGTGTTAGCACAATAATCGCCAAGTGGCTAGAGAGGAGTCTCAACAAAACACAGTACCACAAGAGATCAAACACAGAAATGACACAGTGGTTTATCCCGTGGTTCGGCCAAGACCAACGCTTGCCTACTCCACGTTGTGGCGTCCCAACGGACGAGGGTTGCAATCAACCCCTCTCAAGCGGTCCAAAGACCAACTTGAATACCACGGTGTTTTGTTTTGCCTTTCAATATCCCGTTTGCGAGGAATCTCCACAACTTGGAGCCTCTCGCCCTTACACTTGAGATTCACAAGAAATTCAGAGTAAGGGAGGAAAGCAACACACACAAATCCACAGCAAAATGCGCACACACACGGCCAAGAATCGAGCTCAAAGGACTATCTCAAAGTTCTCACTAGAACAGAGCTCGAATCACTGAGAATGACAAACGAATACGCAAAGACTGAGTGTGGATGATCAAGAATGCTCTAAGGTTGCTTGGTTCTCTCCTCCATGCGCCTAGGGGTCCCTTTTATAGCCCCAAGGCAGCTAGGAGCCGTTGAGAGCAAATCTGGAAGGCCAATCTTGCCTTCTGTCGTCGGGTGCACCAGACAGTCCGGTGCACACCAGACACTGTCCGGTGCCCGATTTCCTTCCTAAAATGGCGCTGCCGACCGTTGCAGATCTGAGAGCCGTTGGCGCACCGGACAAGTCCGGTGCACACCGGACAGTCCGGTGCCCCCTTCCGACCGTTGGCCCGGCCACGTGTCGCGCGCAGATTCCGCGGCCGACCGTTGGCCCGGCCGACCGTTGGCTCACCGGACAGTCCGGTGCACACCGGACAGTCTGGTGAATTTTAGCCGTACGCCGTCGGCGAATTCCCGAGAGCGGCTACTTCACGCCGAGCCAGCCTGGCGCACCGGACACTGTCCGGTGCACCACCGGACAGTCCGGTGCACCCAGACTGGACAGACTTTGGCTGCTCGAGCCATCTCTTTTCCAACTCGATTTTTTCTGTTTCCAGCACTTAGATACAATACATTAGTCCATAAAACAATGTACTAAGTCTGAGAAACGTACCTTTATCCTTGATTTGTACTTTGTCCACCATTTTACAATTAGGCACCTGTGTTGGGCACTAAATCACCAAAATACTTAGAAATAGCCCAAGGGCACATTTCCCTTTCAATCTCCCCCTTTTTGGTGATTTATGCCAACACAACATAAAGCAAGTAGAACAAGTACAAAAACACTTCAAATAAGAACTCAAATTATTTTGATTCAATTTTGACATATATGGATCACTCTATGCCACCACTTGGTTTGTTTTTGCAAATCAAACTCAAATCTCTATCTCTAAGTCAAACACACATGTTGAAACATAAAGAGAGTCATTCCAAAAGAGATTGATCAAAGATTTCAAAAACTCCCCCCTTTTTCCCATAATCAATACTTCTCCCCACAAGAAGCCAACTTTTGATAAGAGAGACAACAAAAGAGTTTTGACAAACCAAACCAAAAGCTCTATTCTACTATTTTCAAAATCTCTCAAGTGGTAGCTGATCCATTTATCGCTTTGGCCTTTATTTTCTCCCCCTTTGGCATCAAACACCAAAACGGGATTAATCTTGGCTCTATAACCCCATTGCCTCACCAAAATCTTCAATTAAGAGCAAATGGCAATAAGAGTTCATGAGATGAACTTGGAATAAGTTACCCTCTCATCGGAGTGCAGTGGAAGTCTTTCATGGTCCAAGTCCACCTTTTCCCTTTCAATTCTCCTTTGAGACTAAAACAAGCAAACTCAAGCATATGGTTAGTCTCAAAGGGTCAAGTTGTAACACATCTCCCCCTAAAACTGTGCATCATTTTGCCACGGACTTGTGAGGTCCAGGGAGTGTTTGTACAACTTGAGCACCACAATAAGCAACAAAATGCAGAATGAACATGATCAAGGGCATAAACACATATATGCTACAATTCAATCCAAGTTCCGCGAATCTAAGATATTTAGCTCACTACGCAGCCTGCAAAAGGCTTCTCATCTAGAGGCTTGGTAAAGATATCGGCTAGCTGGTTCTCGATGCTAACATAAAACACTTCGATATCTCCCTTTTGCTGGTGGTCTCTCAAAAAGTGATGCCGGATGTCAATGTGCTTTGTGCGGCTGTGCTCAACAGGATTTTCCGCTATTCGGATAGCACTCTCATTGTCACATAGGAGTGGGACTTTGCTCAGATTGTAGCCAAAGTCCCTGAGGGTTTGCCTCATCCAAAGTAGTTGCGCACAACACTGTCCTGCGGCAACGTACTCGGCCTCAGCGGTGGATAGGGCAACGGAGGTTTGTTTCTTAGAGTTCCATGACACCAGGGACCTTCCTAAGAATTGGCACGTCCCCGATGTACTCTTCCTATCGACCTTACATCCAGCATAGTCGGAATCTGAGTACCCAATCAAGTCAAAGTTAGACCCCTTTGGATACCAGATCCCGAAGCAAGGTGTAGCGACTAAATATCGAAGAATTCGCTTCACAGCCACTAAGTGACACTCCTTCGGATCGGATTGAAATCTAGCACACATGCATACGCTAAGCATAATATCCGGTCTACTAGCACATAAATAAAGCAAGGAACCTATCATGGACCGGTATGCTTTTTGATCAACGGACTTACCTCCT
Organism: Zea luxurians; assembly: GCA_029449295.1. Taxonomy (NCBI): domain Eukaryota; kingdom Viridiplantae; phylum Streptophyta; class Magnoliopsida; order Poales; family Poaceae; genus Zea; species Zea luxurians. The sequence continues at coordinate 640,531 of JAOPSE010000145.1, forward strand.
TTATTGAGGTCGGTGTGTCCATCGGTTCCCATTGGTGTCTTTGCGGGCTTGGCGTCCTTCATCCCAAACCTCTTTAGCAAATCTTGTGTGTACTTTGTTTGGGAGATGAAGGTGCCTTCCTTGAGTTGCTTCACTTGGAACCCAAGGAAGTAGGTCAACTCGCCCATCATCGACATCTCGAATTTCTGCGTCATTACCCTGCTAAACTCTTCACAAGACTTTTGGTTAGTGGAACCAAATATTATGTCGTCGACATAAATTTGACACACAAAAAGATCACCATCGCAAGTCTTAGTAAAAAGAGTTGGATCGGCTTTCCCAACCTTGAAAGCATTAGCAATTAAAAAGTCTCTAAGGCATTCATACCATGCTCTTGGGGCTTGCTTAAGTCCATAGAGCGCCTTAGAGAGCTTACACACATGGTCGGGGTACCGTTCATCCTCGAAGCCAGGGGGCTGCTCCACATACACCTCCTCTTTGATCGGCCCGTTGAGGAAAGCGCTCTTCACATCCATTTGGTACAACCTGAAAGAATGGTGAGCGGCATATGCTAGCAAGATACGAATTGATTCTAGCCTAGCCATAGGAGCAAAAGTCTCCTCAAAGTCCAAACCTGCGACTTGGGCATAACCTTTTGCCACAAGTCGAGCCTTGTTCCTCGTCACCACCCCGTGCTCGTCCTGTTTGTTGCGGAACACCCACTTGGTTCCCACAACATTTTGCTTGGGACAAGGCACCAGTGTCCAAACTTCATTGCGCTTGAAGTTGTTGAGTTCCTCCTGCATGGACAATACCCAATCCGGATCTAGCAAGGCCTCCTCTACCCTGAAAGGCTCAATAGAAGAGACAAAGGAGTAATGCTCACAAAAATTAACTAATCGAGATCGAGTAGTTACTCCCTTGCTAATGTCACCCAAAATTTGGTCGACGGGATGATCCCTTTGAATCACCGCTCGAACTTGGGTTGGAGGTGCCGGTTGCGCTTCTTCCTCCATCACGTGATCATCTTGTGCTCCCCCTTGATCACACGCCTCCTTTTGATGAACCTGTTCATCGTCTTGAGTTGGGGGATGCACCGTTGTTGAGGGAGAAGGTTGATCTCGTTCATCTTGTTCCTGTGGCCGCACTTCTCCAATCGCCATGGTTCGTATAGCGGCCGTCGGAACATCTTCTTCATCTACATCATCACAATCAACAACTTGCTCTCTTGGAGAGCCATTAGTCTCATCAAATACAACGTCGCTAGAGACTTCAACCAAACCCGATGATTTGTTGAAGACCCTATACGCCTTTGTATTTGAATCATAACCTAATAAAAACCCTTCTACAACTTTGGGAGCAAATTTAGAATTTCTACCCTTCTTCACTAGAATGTAGCACCTGCTCCCAAATACACGAAAGTAAGATACATTGGGTTTGTTACCGGTTAGTAGCTCATACGACGTCTTCTTGAGGAGACGGTGAAGGTAGACCCTGTTGATGGCGTGGCAAGCCGTGTTCACGGCTTCCGACCAAAAGCACTCGGGGGTCTTGAATTCTCCAAGCATAGTCCTTGCCATATCTATGAGCGTCCTGTTCTTCCTCTCTACCACACCATTTTGCTGAGGTGTGTAGGGAGCGGAGAACTCGTGCTTGATCCCTTCCTCCTCAAGAAACTCCTCCACTTGAAGGTTCTTGAATTCGGACCCGTTGTCGCTCCTTATCTTCTTCACCTTGAGCTCAAACTCATTTTAAGCTCTCCTTAGGAAGCGCTTGAGGGTCCCTTGGGTTTCAGACTTATCCTGCAAAAAGAACACCCAAGTGAAGCGGGAAAAGTCATCAACAATAACTAGACCATACTTACTTCCTCCTATGCTTAGATAGGCGACGGGTCCGAAGAGGTCCATATGCAGCAGCTCCAGAGGTCTTGACGTGGTCATCACATTCTTGCTGTGATGTGCTCCTCCCACTTGTTTACCTGCTTGACAAGCTGCACAAGGTCTATCTTTTTCGAAATAAACATTGGTTAGACCTATCACGTGTTCTCCCTTTAGAAGCTTGTGGAGGTTCTTCATCCCCACATGTGCTAAGCGGCGATGCCACAGCCAGCCCATGCAAGTCTTAGCCATTAAGCATGCATCTAGACCGGCCTCTTCTTTTGCAAAATCAACTAAGTAAAGCTTGCCGTCTAATACACCCTTAAAGGCTAGTGAACCATCACTTCTTCTAATGACAGACACATCTACATTTGTAAAAAGACAATTATATCCCATATTGCATAGTTGACTAACAGATAGCAAATTGTAGCCAAGAGACTCAACTAAAAACACATTGGAGATTGAGTGCTCATTAGAAATTGCAATTTTACCTAACCCTTTTACCTTGCCTTGATTCCCATCACCGAATATAATTGAATCTTGGGAATCCTTATTTTTGACGTAGGAGGTGAACATCTTCTTTTCCCCCGTCATATGGTTTGTGCATCCGCTGTCGATAATCCAGCTTGAACCCCCGGATGCATAAACCTGCAAGGCAAATTTAGGCTTGGGTCTTAGGTACCCAACTCATGTTGGGTCCTATAAGGTTAGTGCAAATATCCTTAGGGACCCAAATGCAAGTTTTGTCTCCCTTGCATTTTGCCCCTAACTTCCTAGCAACTATTTTCCTATCCTTTCTACAAATAGCAAAGGAAGCATTTAAAGCACAATAAATTGTAGAAGGTTCATTCACTACTTTCCTAGGAGCATGAATAATATTCTTTCTAGGCACATGATGAATAGCATTTCTCCTAGACATATTTCTACCATGCATATAGGAAGAACTAGAAGCAAACATGGCATGAGAGTCAAAATCATTATAAGCATTATAACTCCTATAAGCATTTCTAGTTTGTCTCTTATCATGATACATAAAAGCATGGTTCTTTTTAGTACTACTAACCATAGGAGCCTTCCCTTTCTCCTTGGCGGAGATAGGAGCCTTATGGCTTGTCAAGTCCTTGGCTTCCCTCTTGTAGCCAAGTCCATCCTTAATTGAGGGGTGTCTACCGATCGTGTAGGCATCCCTAGCAAATTTCAGCTTATCAAATTCATTCTTGCTAGTCTTAAGTTGGGCACTAAGACTAGCCACTTCATCATTTAGTTTTGAAATTGAAACTAAGTGTTCACAACAAGCATTAATATCAACATCCTTACACTTAGTGCAAATTTTAGCATGTTCAACACAAGAGTTAGATTTACTTGCTACTTCTAGCTTAGCATTTAAATCATTAATTTCACCTTTTAAAGAAGAAATGGTTTCGTTACAAGTAGAAAGTTCACAAGAAAGCATTCCATTTCTTTTAACTTCTAGAGCAAGTGAATTTTGTGCACTAACAAATTTATCATGCTCTTCATATAAAAGATCTTCTTGTTTCTCTAAGATTCTATCCTTTTCATTCAAGGCATCAATCAATTCATTAATCTTAGCTATCTTAGTTCTATCCAATCCCTTGAATAAACTGGAGTAATCTATTTCATCCTCACTAGACTCATCATCACTAGAAGAATCATAAGTATTAGCATTATGATTGATTACCTTCTTCTCCCTTGCCATGAGGCAAGTGTGATGCTCGTTTGGGAAGAGGACCGATTTGTTGAAGGCAGTGGCGGCGAGTCCTTCGTCGTCGGAGTCGGACGAAGAGCAATCCGAATCCCACTCCTTTCCAAGGTGTGCTTCGCCTTTGGCCTTCTTGTAAACCTTCTTGTTCTCTCTCTTCCCATTTTTCCCTTGCTCCTGGTCACTATCATTTTCGGGACAGTTAGCAATAAAATGACCAACCTTACCACATTTGAAGCATGAGCGCTTCCCCTTTGTCTTGGTCTTCCTTGGTTGCCCCTTGCGACCATTTAGCGCCGTCTTGAATCTCTTGATGATGAGAGCCATCTCTTCATCATTGAGCCCGGCCGCCTCAACTTGCGCCACCTTGCTAGGTAGCGGCTCCTTGCTCCTTGTTGCCTTGAGAGCGATGGGTTGAGGCTCGTGGATTGGACCGTTCAACGCGTCGTCGACGTATCTTGCCTCCTTGATCATCATCCGCCCGCTTACGAATTTTCCGAGTACCTCCTCGGGCGTCATCATCGTGTACCTGGGATTCTCACGAATATTGTTCACGAGATGAGGATCAAGAACGGTAAAGGACCTTAGCATTAGGCGGACGACGTCGTGGTCCGTCCATCGCGTGCTTCCGTAGTTCCTTATTTTGTTGATGAGGGTCTTGAGCCGGTTGTACGTTTGGGTTGGCTCCTCTCCCCTTATCATGGCGAAACGTCCAAGCTCGCCCTCCACCAACTCCATTTTGGTGAGCATGGTGATGTCATTCCCCTCGTGAGAGATCTTGAGGGTGTCCCATATTTGCTTGGCATTGTCCAAGCCGCTCACCTTGTTGTACTCTTCCCTGCACAAGGACGCTAAGAGAACAGTAGTAGCTTGTGCATTTCTATGGATTTGTTCATTTATGAGCATAGAGTTATCCGAGCTATCAAACTTCATTCCATTCTCTACAATCTCCCAAATGCTTGGATGGAGAGAGAATAAGTGACTACGCATTTTGTGACTCCAAAATCCGTAGTCCTCCCCATCGAAGTGTGGAGGTTTGCCAAGAGGAATGGAAAGCAAATGCGAATTCGAACTATGTTGAATACGAGAATAATCAAATGAAAAGTTCGAATTGACCGTCTTTTTGTAGTCGTTGTCGTCGTCCTTTTGGGAAGAGGAAGATTCGTCGCTGTCGTAGTAGATGATCTCCTTGATGCGTCTTGTCTTCTTCTTCTTCCCTTCTTTGCGTCTGTGCCCCGAGCCCGAGTCGGTAGTCTTGTCGTCCTTTGGCTCGTTGACGAAGGACTCCTTTTCCTTGTCGTTGATCACGATTCCCTTCCCCTTAGGATCCATCTCTTCGGGCGGTTAGTCCCTTTCTTGAAGAGAACGGCTCCGATACCAATTGAGAGCACCTAGAGGGGGGGGTGAATAGGTGATCCTGTGAAACTTAAACTTATAGCCACAAAAACTTGTTAAGTGTTAGCACAATAATCGCCAAGTGGCTAGAGAGGAGTCTCAACAAAACACAGTACCACAAGAGATCAAACACAGAAATGACACAGTGGTTTATCCCGTGGTTCGGCCAAGACCAACGCTTGCCTACTCCACGTTGTGGCGTCCCAACGGACGAGGGTTGCAATCAACCCCTCTCAAGCGGTCCAAAGACCAACTTGAATACCACGGTGTTTTGTTTTGCCTTTCAATATCCCGTTTGCGAGGAATCTCCACAACTTGGAGCCTCTCGCCCTTACACTTGAGATTCACAAGAAATTCAGAGTAAGGGAGGAAAGCAACACACACAAATCCACAGCAAAATGCGCACACACATGGCCAAGAATCGAGCTCAAAGGACTATCTCAAAGTTCTCACTAGAACAGAGCTCGAATCACTGAGAATGACAAACGAATGCGCAAAGACTGAGTGTGGATGATCAAGAATGCTCTAAGGTTGCTTGGTTCTCTCCTCCATGCGCCTAGGGGTCCCTTTTATAGCCCCAAGGCAGCTAGGAGCCGTTGAGAGCAAATCTGGAAGGCCAATCTTGCCTTTTGTCGTCGGGTGCACCGGACAGTCCGGTGCACACCGGACACTGTCCGGTGCCCGATTTCCTTCCTAAAATGGCGTTGCCGACCGTTGCAGATCTGAGAGCCGTTGGCGCACCGGACAAGTCCGGTGCACACCGGACAGTCCGGTGCCCCCTTCCGACCGTTGGCCCGGCCACGTGTCGCGCGCAGATTCCGCGGCCGACCGTTGGCCCGGCCGACCGTTGGCTCACCGGACAGTCCGGTGCACACCGGACAGTCCGGTGAATTTTAGCCGTACGCCGTCGGCGAATTCCCGAGAGCGGCTACTTCACGCCGAGCCAGCCTGGCGCACCGGACACTGTCTGGTGCACCACCGGACAGTCCGGTGCACCCAGACTGGACAGACTTTGGCTGCTCGAGCCATCTCTTTTCCAACTCGATTTTTTCTTTTTCCAGCACTTAGACACAATACATTAGTCCATAAAACAATGTACTAAGTCTGAGAAACATACCTTTATCCTTGATTTGTACTTTGTCCACCATTTTACAATTAGGCACCTGTGTTGGGCACTAAATCACCAAAATACTTAGAAATGGCCCAAGGGCACATTTCCCTTTCACCGCCCCCTTCCCCTTCCTGCTCACAGCCGCCGCCCCTGCTACCCCCTCTCTCTCACTCGCGTGTGGGCCCCACCCGCGCTCTCCTCTCATTCCTCTACTCCCTTTCTTCCCAGCAGGCGCCGCCAGGACCCCGGCAGCACCACCCGCGCCCCTGCAGCGCGACGCGCTAGGAACGCTGCCGAGCCCTGCCCCTGCTTCCCTGACCCCGACCGACGTACACCCGCGTCCGACGCTCTCCCCTGCACGCCACCGAAGTCCGACCGAAGCCGACGCCAGCCGCGCGACCCCGGCCACGCCCTACGCCGTGCGACACCACACGCCCGACTCCCCGACGCCCGCCCGCGACGTGCCAGCACCCAAGCGCCCCGCGCGCCCGAGCCCGACGTGCTGCAAGCCGAAGACCGACGCGACCCCGACACCGAAGACTCTGCGACGCGCTCAAGCCGTGTGTGACCCGCGCCCTACACTCAAACCAGAAGCCGAGCACCCGCGACCCCGAGCCTGTGTCCGCGACAGAGCAGCCCCGTCCGTTCGTTTCACGTGTAATGGAGATTTACTGCGTCCGTTAATCCCTCCCCGTTACTCTCCATGGAAGAAACCGACGACCATTCATGACCGCCATGAAGCACACTTTCGACCTCTGCTCTCCCTCCCTCTCTCTATAAAACCCCAACCGAGCCCTCTCCTTCTGCCTGCCCAAGCTCGCTCTCTCTTCTCTCGCCTCCCTCTCTCTTGCAGTGTAGTTCGCCGTGGTGACGCGCCGGAGTTTGTACCTCGCCGTCCACCGATGACCGCGTCCGTTCCCCTGCTCATCGGAGACGTGCCCGAACCCTGTCCAAGCCTCGCCGATCTCACCGTGCCAAGCCTTCGACATCGCGCGCTCGAGCTCGTTCACCGTCGTCCGTTCACCCAAGGTTGAAGACAATCCACTGATTTATTTTTTAAATCATGTTTTGAATTTGGTGAATTATTGTTGTTAGATTGAGATGATGCGATTTGGCGATTCACGTGTATGATTTTAGAGATTTTGTTTTATACGTGTAACCAAAATCGAATTCCGCGACAATATTTTAAAATGCGTATGATTTTATGAACACGGTCACTAGTTACTACCGCGGCGATTTTCATACTAGAATACGTTTACGGATTTGATTTCGCTTTAATATGTGGAGCGATAATTGGTTAGTATTGTTATAAGTATAATCTTAGTAATCTTAGTGATATAAGAAATTAAAATAGATATTAAGCCACGTATTTCCGGTCGAATGAAAAATGTATAGATTTTACTGTTCATAATAAATGTATTCATAAGTATAGCACCTAATTACTTAGGATAGTAAAATGCTCATTTATGTTATAATAACCATGAATAGGTTATTAAAAGTCCCATTTAGTAATTTATAATTAATTCTTAGTATATTAATGTTAGAGGAATTAAATAAACAATTTTTAGTTATACATATAAATTCTATTTAGAAAAGAAAGGAGAAAACCGAAATAGTAGAATTTTATAATAATATTAGACACTCATGCTTTCCTAATAAAGAAATTGATAGTTATGTTGGTAAATATAGGTTTCTTACTAAAGAATTAGAGAATTTGTTTCTAACTGTAAAACGACCTTTTAATAGACACCATGATTTTGATTTAATAAGATTCGTTATAGATGTTTAAGTATAGCCGTACTAAATAGTAATATGTCATATAACTTTTCTAATAATAATATAATGGCTTAATTAAGTACTCACATCGTCATAACTAAAATAATAGTTAATAACATACCAATGAATATAATATTCATTTTAAATATCTAGGTCATATGTTTCTAAACTAAAGGTAAAGATAAATAATAGAGTAATTGTGTCCTCTCATAACCTAATTAATTAGATTTATATTTGTTTACAACTGGTTATATAGGCTCAATTAATCATTTAATCAAAAATTAGTTCATATTATTTATATATGTGTCACTTAGTTTTTTCTAAAGAATAAACTAAGGAAATTAGTGTTCATGTTCTTTAATAATAATGTTAGTTTGTATATTGTTTTGTATATAGCTTTCTTGATAAAATATAGGATATGTACTTTCTAATAAAAATAAAATATAATTGTTGTTCATTGTCTTTTATATAAAAGTTCATTAAAGCATATATCATAACTTTCCATAAATAGGTGTTTAATAATAATGACCTTTTCACATAAAATCTATTTAGACTTATATCTTAATTTATCATAAGTGAAGGTTTAACAATGAATTATAATATGTTCTATAATGATTCTAAGATTTATAATGTAGTTCATAACACATTAACCTTAGATATATAACTTATATATTTTCTAAAAGGTTAAAAATGTTTAATATTGTTGTAACGTGTTTTAGCATATTATGAACCCTTAATCTTAGACATATCACATATGACGATTTATAAAAGATTAATTTGGTGAACTAATATTTATATATTTAATTAAGATATTTATAAGCTCATGTCTTGTTTTATAAAGTATAGATCACACATTTTTGAAAAGAACACCCTCCCATTATAACCATTACTTGCGACGTTTTTGAAAAGCGAACGCTCTTTTCGTTAGGCTTTCTTTTAGCTTTACGTATGGTGAATGTGGTATGTTATTGAGTGGTGTTTGTTCTTGTTTGTTTGTGTGATATTCAGTGGTTGATCTAGTAGTTAAGAATCAAGATCTATTCCTATCCGTGGAAGAACCTCAAGTTTTCAATAAGCAAGGCAAGTGGACTTCTCCCTCTACATACTCTGTTTGATCCCAAACAATACATTTAATAAAGTTTATTCTTCGATGAATATATGCATAATTTGATGGGTTACCTATTTAGATAACCTTTCAATATTATTCCTTAATCAAACCTGGGTATTATACTTTACCTTCATAGCTATGCTAGTGCTACAACTTAACTTTATGCAGTCACTCCCGCTTATGATATTAATGTTCCAAAATGGTAAGTTTACATTATTGTTGTTAACCCGATGGTTAAACAAGATTATTGCATATTAATTGGAACATGGAGTGACCACCCGGGAAAACAGTGCTACCATGAGGACTATCATGGCTCTGGTCTTGGCTAAATAACTAGAGAAGTCTTATGTTGGGTGTTGGTCGTGGTCGACCGGAACGGGGGCATCTGGCAAGCGCTTATAGTACCGGCTCAGGCAGATTGGATACGGGCATAGTTCCCAAAGCTTTACCCTGTAGTCTGGACTATAAGTTGGTTACGGTAGGTGTGCCTTATGCAGTTTGACCATTTCCAGCATTTGTGTAATGAGGACTCTAGGGAGAAGCCTCATAGTGAGACCCTGACCATTCACCTCGAAAGTGAATACGGGTCTAGCTAACCCGGGCTAGAAGGGAATCGCGACTCATGGGTAAAGATGCGCCACCTCTGCAGAGTGTAAAACTGATATATCAGCCATGCTCACGGTTAAGAGTAGCCTGGACTCCTCACATGATAATTGAACTTGAAGATGAAAATAAATCGAGATCCGATGATCTGCCAATGGTTGCTTAAGTGGTTTCACTTAAGTGTTGTTGATATATTCTTATACCTTTGTTTAATGGGAATACTTGGGATTCACACTTATTAGTAAGACAGGTGTTGTTAATAAAATGTTGACCAACTAAAATGCTTACTGCTCAACCTTAGCCTCACCTTGTTGAACTTGCATTAGTTTTTCTCCCACTTGCTGAGCCCCGACCATAAGTGAGCTCACCCTTGCTTAATTTTGATTAGAAGTTGCAGATGAAGATGTGATGTTGAACTCCATGGATGCTAGTCTAGTGATTCCCCCGGTCATCTTCCTGTGGATGGATGTCCATGTTCGCTGTACTTTGATGAATAAAGGTTAAGACATATGTCTGTTCGAAGTGTAATATGTTAATATAATCGTTATTTACGCTCTTATGCATTGTTATTTTGATATATTACACTTGTGACGTCAACATATGTGTGGAAATAGATCCTGGCACACATATGCTATGCACCCGGTTCTGCCCCTTGGGAAACAGGTGTGACAGGGGTAACCACTAGATCTCGTGTTGCTCATTTTTGTGAACATTACTCTTTTGTGTCCTCTATTGAGCCTTACAAGATTGAGGATGCACTAAGAGATTCGGATTGGTGCTGGCAATGCAAGAGGAGCTCAACAATTTCACGAGGAATGAGGTATGACATTTGGTTCCACGTCCTAATCAAAATGTTGTAGGTACCAAATGGGTATTCTGCAATAAGCAAGATGAGCATGGTGTGGTGATAAGGAACAAAGCCCGACTTGTGGTCAAGGGTTATTCACAAGTCGAAGGTTTGGATTTCGATGAAACTTATGCACCCGTAGCTAGGCTTGAGTCAATTCGCATATTACTTGCCTATGCTACTTACCATGGCTTCATGCTTTATCAAATGGACCTGAAGAGTGCCTTCCTCAATGGACCGATCAAGGAAGAGGTCTATGTTGAGCAACCTCCAGGCTTTGAAGATAATGAGTATCCTAACTATGTTTATAAGCTCTCAAAGGCGCTTTATGGGCTCAAGCAAGCCCCAAGAGCATGGTATGAATGCCTGCGAGACTTCCTTATCACTAATGGCTTCAAAGTCGGAAAAGCCGATCCTACTCTCTTTACTAAAACTGTTGCAAATGATTTGTTTGTATGCCAAATTTATGTTGATGATATTATATTTGGGTCTACTAACAAATCTACTTGTGAAGAGTTTAGTAGGATTATGATTCAAAAATTCAAGATGTCAATGATGGGGGAGTTGAGATATTTCTTAGGATTTCAAATCAAGCAACTCCAAGAGGGCACCTTCATCAGCCAAACAAAGTATATTCAAGACATTCTTAAGAAGTTTGGAATGAAGGATGCCAAGCCCATCAAGACACCCATGGGAACAAATGGGCATCTCGACCTCGACACGGGAGGTAAATCCGTATATCAAAAGGTATATCGATCGATGATAGGATCTTTACTCTATTTACGTGCATCTCGACCGGATATTATGCTTTCCGTATACATGAGTGTAAGGTTCCAAGCTGATCCTAAGGAAGTTCACCTTAGGGCCGTAAAAATATCATGAGATATTTAGTTTACACTCCTAAGTTTGGGCTTTGGTACCCCATGGGATCAACCTTTGATTTGATAGGATATTCCGATGCCGATTGGGCAGGGTGTAAAATTGATAGGAAGAGCACATCAGGGACTTGTCAGTTTCTGGGGAGATCCCTGGTGTATTGGGCTTCAAAGAAACAAAATTCAGTAGCCCTATCCACCACCGAAGCCGAGTACATTGCCGCAGGCCATTGTTGTGCGCAATTGCTTTGGATGAGGCAAACCCTTAGGGACTATGGCCACAAATTGAGCAAAGTCCCTCTCCTATGTGACAATGAGAGTGCTATCCGCATGGCAGAGAATCCCGTTGAACACAGCCACACTAAGCACATAGACATTCGGTATCACTTTTTAAGGGATCACCAACAAAGGGGGGATACCGAGATAGCCTATATTAATACCAAAGAACAATTAGCCGATATCTTTACCAAGCCTTTAGATGAGAAAACCTTTACCAAACTTAGAAATGAGCTAAATATACTTGATTCTAGGAATTTTGATTGAAACATTGCACACATTGCTCATTTATATACCTGTGATCTTATCTCTTTCATTTGCTACGACCAATGTGTTTCCAAGTGTATTTTTATGCTAAGTCGTAGATTGAAAGGGAAATGGAGTACTCGACGAAGACAAAGCTCCCACTCCACTCTATCGGTATCATTTATCCTTCGTCGTCACTCCACAACACTCTCTAATTTGGTATAATCTTTCACTCATATGTTGTTTACCAAAGGGGGAGAAAATATAGAAAGGGCTCACAAAGTCTCCGTTTTTAGCGATTAATACCAAAGGGGGAGAGAGTATTATCCCAAAGCAAAAGGACCGCACCACCACCACCAATTTCAACAAGAACTTTTCAAATTGGTATCTAAATGTATTTGATTTGGTATTTTTCAAAACTTGTATTCCTCTAGAAATAATATCTCAATTGGTATCTATATTTCAAATTGATATATATCTCAAAACCCTCTTGAACACTAAGAGGAGAATTTCATTCAGGGGGAGTTTTGTAGTAGTCAAAGGAAAAGCATTTGAAACAGGGGGAGAAATTTCAAAATCTTGAAAATACTTCTTGCAATATTATTCATATACCTTTGACCATTTGCAAAAAGACTTTGAAAAGAATTTCCAAAAGAATTTGCAAAAACAAAACCGTGGTGCATGCGTGGTCCAAAATGTTAATTAAAAGAAAGCAATCCATGCATATCTAGTGAAATTATAAATTGGTTTAATTCTAAGTAACCTATGCACTTACATTATGCAAACTAGTTCAATTCTGCACTTATACATTTGCTTTGGTTTGTGTTGGCATCAATCACCAAAAAGGGGGAGATTGAAAGGGAAATAGGGTCAAACCTTTTCCTATAAATGATTTTGGTGGTTGAATGCCCCACACAAATATTGGACTAACTAGTTTGCTCTAGATTATGTATTCTACAGGTGCATAAAGGTTCAACACAAACCAATAAAAGATCAAGTTAGGGTTCAAAAGAAAGGAGCAAAAGAAACCGAAGAGAACCCTGGTCTGGCGCACCGGACTTTCCGGTGTGCCACCGGACAGTGTTCGGTGCACCAGGGGCTATACAGTCTGAACTTTTCACCTTCGGGTTTCTCAGGCGCCGCTCCGCTATAATTCACCAGACTATCCGGTGTGCCACCGGACTATCCGGTGCACCAAGCAGAGCAACGGCTACCAGCGCAACGGTCGTCTGCAAAAGCGTGAACAGTGCGTGAACAGTGCGCACAGAAGTCAGAGCAGGCGTCAGAGGCGCACCGGACAGTGAACAGTACCTGTCCGGTGCAACATGAAGACAAAGTTCCAACGGTCGAAACCACCAGAACCCTAACAGTTGGGTGACATGGCTGGCGTACCGGACAGTGTCCGATGGCGCACCGGACTGTCCGGTGCGCCCATCGACAGACAGCCTCCCTAACGGCTATGTGGTGGTTGAGCGCTATAAATACCCCCCAACCACCACCACTCCAAGCATCCAAGTTTTCCAGATATCTCATTCAATACAAGAGCTAGTGCAATCAATACAAGATACAATTCAAAAGAATCAAAGCCTCTCCAAGTCCCAAATATACTCCAAACAACTAGTGACTAGAGAGAGAGTTTTGCTTGTGTTCTTTGAGCTCTTGTTCTTGGATCGCTTTCTTCTTCCTCATTCTTGTTCTCTAAGTGACTTGTAATCAAAGCAAGAGACACCAACTGTGTGGTGGTCCTTGTGGGGTCTAAGTGACCCGTTTGATTAAGGAGAAAGCTCACTCGGTCTAGGTGACCGTTTGAGAGGGGGAAAGGGTTGAAAGAGACCCAATCTTTGTGACCACCTCAACGGGGAGTAGGTTTTCAAGAAACGAACCTCGTTAAAAACAAATCACCATGTCATCTTGTAACACCCTAAATCCATCACCTAAATGCAAACCAGTTTAAGTTATTAATTTTCAATAGAAAGGAAAAATACTTATGATTTCTAATAATAAAATGATAAAATAAATAAATTGAATAATTTCGTGATTGGATAAATTTTACCAAGTGTTTGAATGCAATCGTGGCGAAGCGAATGTTTTGTTTATTTGAATTTCAAATCCAATTGTAGGATTTAAATTTTGTGTGGACATCTCATTTTATTAAAAATAATAATAAGAATGAATGGATCAATTATATTATATATAATATGTATTTTGTTATGATTAATAATTTTTGTAAGTGTTTGTAAAATTCATTTTATTTGATTTTATTCACCTCTTTTATTTGATTAATAGAATATTCCTATAATAATATTTTCAGCAACTAAGTCTTTATTGTGTTAATAATATTAAATATTTTATTCTAATTTTTTGGAATATATTTATTTATTATATATATAATATATTCTTCTATAAAAAAAATAAAAAAAATTCGAAATTAAAAAAAACTCACACACGTACGCATTGTTTAGTCACCTAGCCCTGGCCGATACCCTCTCCTCTCACTTTCTCTTTAGTCACTTGTACGTGGGCCCCACACTGCTTCTTCTCTCCATGCCAGGAAATTTCCTGTTTGCTCGGCGCTCGCTCATCACAGGAAGCCGCACAGTCGCACCATGCTCTTGGCCTCGCGCCCCCTCACCTCCTGGTGCAGTGCAGCACCACAGCGCACAGCTAACCGCCGCACCACCCCACGACGATCGGCCTCCCTCCATTAACATGCCCTCCCATCACTCCGTAACCGTTTCTCTTACGCAGATTTCTTCTACAATGCTCGCAACCTTAAAGCTCAATTAATGGAGACCATTTCTTCAAGCTGCAGCGGAATAACAGGTTTTTATGGCATTGAAGGTCGGCTTCAATGGCTTCCATCGTGGCTGCGAATTCCTCCCCATCGCCTATAAAACTCACGCTCTGCTGAAGCCCCATTCCGTTCAATCCCTGCTCGCTCTCCTCAGTAGTACTGCTCTGTTTGCGCTGCCCGCGCACAGCCATGGCCGAGCTCGCCTTTCTCCTTCGCTCGCGCTCGCCGGAACCTCGCCGGAGTCGACGCCACTGTGCCGGAGCTCGCCCGCGCAACACTCTGTCGACCACGCTCACGCCGCCGCTCTGCTCACGCGCACCCGCCGTCGAGCCCTACTCACGCCCTGCCCAGCTCACCGCCGTGAAGCTCGTCGACGGACAGTTCGCGTTCATCCGCCGTTCGCCGGATCATGTCTGATCATCCTGCTGTTTATGCCTTACTGTGTACGTTGTTGCCGACGAGAGATCCAAATCGAACCTCGTCGCCGGTGCGTAGTCGTGGAGCCGAGCCCTGTCCATTCCCTAGCGCCGACTGTGCTGTTCCACTCATGCTGAAGAAGGTGAAAATTTGAATGCTACACCATAAAAGTCTACTAATAATTTCATATAAATTCATGCGATGATTTTTATTTTATAAGTCATGTGATTAAGATTCAAATAGTTTGTTTTATTAGTTTCATAAGTCTGTTCTAAATACATCAAAATCAGTATTTGCGACTGTTCACATGTTTCCTAATTTAAATCTAATTTGTGACTGTTATAATTGAATTATGCATAGTTTTCTAATATTAAAATTAAAAAGAATTATACCCTTTATATATTTTTTTTATAAAAAGATAGTTGTTTATAATGATATATGTGCAAAAAAATACAAATTTACCGGCCACCCCTCATAGTCTACCTTTAATTATGTTTTAGTTCCTGCTACAGTTTTTATCATAAAATATAAATTTGAAATCCACATAAAATGTAAATTGTTTCATTAACTTCATAAATAGGTGCCAAATATTCTAAATCGGTAATCACAATAGTTTTCGTGTTTTCTAATTAAATTTTAATAAAGTCTATTATAGTTGTTTAAAAATAGCTTTTCCAAATAAAAAGGTAAAAGAAAACGTAGGTCACATTTTCTCAATAAAATAAAGATAATTATTTATTTACTTATCTTTTTCCCATAAATATGATTTAGTCTTATATTCAAAGTTTTTATAAATGATGATATAATATGCCTCACAATGTTAAAAATGATGTAATTAGTGTTCATGTTCTTTTATATAAAATGTTAGTTTATATGTTGTTTTGTATATAACATTCTTAATAAAAATAGAGGATAGTGTTTTCTTAAGTAAAAGTGAATATAATTAATTGTTTAATTATCTATGGCATAAAAACCTATCTAGGCCATGTACTTCCTTAATGAAAATAAATATAATTATTTGTTTAATCACGCTTCCACATAAAACTCGATTAGGCTTGTATAATAACTTTTCATCAATAAATGTTTTACAATATGTTTTGTAATGTTTCATAAATCAATGTTTCATAACTCATTAACCATAGACATATAGAATATATCTTTTCTAAATAGTTAAAAGGTTTAATAATGTTATAATGTGTTTTACCGTCTTATAAACCCTTAATCTTAGACATATCACATATGACATTTTATAAAAGATTAATTTGTTGAACCTAATATTTGTATATTTTAATTAAGATTTTTAAGCTCATGTCTTGTTTTATAAGATCACAAATTTTTGAAAAGAATACATTCTTATTATAACCATTACTTGCGACGTTCTTGAAAAACGAACGCTCTTTTCGTTAGGCTTTCTTTTAGCTTTACGTATGGTGAATGTTGTATGTTATTGAGTGTGTTTGTTTCTTCTTGTTTGTTTGTGTGATATTCAGTGGTTGATCTAGTAGTTAAGAATCAAGATCTATTCCTATCCGTGGAAGAACCTCAAGTTTTCAATAAGCAAGGCAAGTGGACTTCTCCCTCTGCATACTCTGTTTGATCCCAAACAATACATTTAATAAAGTTTATTCCTTTGGATATATATGCATAATTTGACGGGTTACCTATTTAGATAACCTTTCCAACCTTATTCCTTGATCAAACCTGGGAATTATACTTTACCTTAGTAGCTATGCTATTGCTACAACTTTAAATTTATGCAGTCACTCCTATTTAAGATACTGATGTTCCAAATGGTAAGTTTACTTTATTGTGGTTAACCCGATGGTTAAACAAGATTATTGCATATTAATTGGAACATGGAGTGACCACCCGGGAAAACAGTACTACCATGAGGACTATCATGGCTCTGGTCTTGGCTAAATAACTAGGGAAGTCTTATGTTGGGTGTTGGTCGTGGTCGACCGGAACAAGGGCATCTGGCAAGCTCTTATAGTTCCGGCTCAGGCAGATTGGATACGGGCATAGTTCCCAAAGCTTTACCCTGTGGTCCGGACTATAAGTTGGTTACGGTAGGTGTGCCTTATGCAGTTTGACCATTTCCAGCATTTGCGTAATGAGGACTCTAGGGAGAAGCCTCGTAGTGAGACCCTGGCCATTCACCTCGGAAGTGAATACGGGTCTAGCTAACCCGGGCAAAAAGGGAATCGCGACTCATGGGTAAAGATGCGCCACCTCTGCAGAGTGTAAAACTGATATATCAGCCGTGCTCACGGTTATGAGCAGCCTGGACTCCTCACATGATAATTGAACTTGAAGATGGAAATAAATCGAGATCCGATGATCTGCCAATGGTTTTGCTTAAGTGGTTTCACTTAAGTGTTTTTGAAATACTCTCATACTTTTGTTCAATGGGAATACTTGGGATTTACACTTATTAGTAAGACAGGTGTTGTTAATAAAATGTTGACCAACTAAAATGCTTATTGCTCAACCTTAGCCTCACCTTGTTAGACCTTGCATTAGTTTTTCCCCCACTTGCTGAGCCCCGACCATAAGTGAGCTCACCCTTGCTTAATTTTGATCAGAAGTTGCAGATGAAGATATGATGCTGAACTCCATGGATGCTAGTCTAGTGATACCCCCGGTCATCTTCCTGTGGATGGATGTCCTTGTTTCGTTGTACTTTGATGAATAAAGGTTAAGACATATTGTCTGTTCGAAGTGTAATATGTTAATATAATCGTTATTTACGCTTCTATGCATTGTCCTTTTGATATATTACACTTGTGACGTCAACATATGTGTGGAAATAGATCCTGGCACACATATGCTATGCGCTCGGTTCTACCCCGTGGGCAGGGCGTGAGTAGGGCTCGACGGCGGGTGCGCGTGAGCAGAGCGGCGGCGTGAGCGTGGTCGACAGAGTGTTGCGCGGGCGAGCTCCGGCGCAGTGGCGTCGACTCCGGCGAGGTTCCGGCGAGCGCGAGCGAAGGAGAAAGGCGAGCTCGGCCATGGCTGTGCGCGGGCAGCGCAAACAGAGCAGTACTACTGAGGAGAGCGAGCAGGGATTGAACGGAATGGGGCTTCAGCAGAGCGTGAGTTTTATAGGCGATGGGGAGGAATTCGCAGCCACGATGGAAGCCATTGAAGCCGACCTTCAATGCCATAAAAACCTGTTATTCCGCTGCAGCTTGAAGAAATGGTCTCCATTAATTGAGCTTTAAGGTTGCGAGCATTGTAGAAGAAATCTGCGTAAGAGAAACGGTTACGGAGTGATGGGAGGGCATGTTAATGGAGGGAGGCCGATCGTCGTGGGGTGGTGCGGCGGTTAGCTGTGCGCTGTGGTGCTGCACTGCACCAGGAGGTGAGGGGGCGCGAGGCCAAGAGCATGGTGCGACTGTGCGGCTTCCTGTGATGAGCGAGCGCCGAGCAAACAGGAAATTTCCTGGCATGGAGAGAAGAAGCAGTGTGGGGCCCACGTACAAGTGACTAAAGAGAAAGTGAGAGGAGAGGGTATCGGCCAGGGCTAGGTGACTAAACAATGCGTACGTGTGTGAGTTTTTTTTTAATTTCGAATTTTTTTTATTTTTTTATAGAAGAATATATTATATATATAATAAATAAATATATTCCAAAAAATTAGAATAAAATATTTAATATTATTAACACAATAAAGACTTAGTTGCTGAAAATATTATTATAGGAATATTCTATTAATCAAATAAAAGAGGTGAATAAAATCAAATAAAATGAATTTTGCAAACACTTACAAAAATTATTAATCATAACAAAATACATATTATATATAATATAATTGATCCATTCATTCTTATTATTATTTTTAATAAAATGAGATGTCCACACAAAATTTAAATCCTACAATTGGATTTGAAATTCAAATAAACAAAACATTCGCTTCGCCACGATTGCATTCAAACACTTGGTAAAATTTATCCAATCACGAAATTATTCAATTTATTTATTTTATCATTTTATTATTAGAAATCATAAGTATTTTTCCTTTCTATTGAAAATTAATAACTTAAACTGGTTTGCATTTAGGTGATGGATTTAGGGTGTTACACATCTGCTTCATTTCTTGGTTGATTTGTTTTCACCCTCTCTTTCGGACTCGATTTTAATTCTAACGCTAACCCCGTCTTGTAGTGTGTGCTTAAGTTTGTAAATTTCAAATTCCGCCTATTCACCCCCCTCTAGGCGACTTTCAATCTCCAAACACAAGAATGATTCAAACTAAAAGTCAAAGTGTATTTAGGTCTTTGTGCCCTTCTAGGTTATGACTTTGATACTTACCTCATTCTTGTGACCATGACTCCACTTGAGCTAGATCTTGAGCATTATGACTTAAACCATTTAATAATATGCATTACTTCAATGGTTGTAAATCACGTTCATGTATCGTGGCCTTCAATGCAGAAGGACTCTTCTCACCTTGACTTCTTGTAAGCCTTCTCCTTCACTCTGGCTTCATGTACCTCGGTCTTCTTGACCTTCTCTCGTGCACTCGATTCTTCAAAGTCTTTCTTACCTTTGTTCTTAGTTCAATCAGTTGTACCTAAGTCATGTTCATTGATTTTCACTTAATCAATATCCATCCTTTTTCTTCTCTTATGTTGAGCTTTACAAGCTTTGCACTACGTATGTGCTCAACACTTAACACCATGTCAGACATTTAAATGTGTTGTTATCCAAAACACTAAAACCCACAAGAGAGCTTTCATCTACATTTCTTGTTTCGGTACTACACGAGATACAAAAACACTCTATTTTTTATATATTTTGATTTAAAATTTAATAATAAAAATCAACTTTGGTCAATAAAACAGTTTCTCAAAATCAAAGAGCGGAAATGTAATCCCTGCTTGGAGGCTGGCGTGTGTTCAGGTGTGATGGCTGGCAACTCACTTGTCAGTGGTACATGTTTGTCAGTGGTACATGTACGAAACGTGGGTTGTTGAGTGAGGGGAGTGCGACTCATGGTTTTAGGGCGTGTTTGAGAGAGAGGATCGAGGAGCTAAAATCTCTTACACTACGTTTGGATAATGATATTCAGCACTAGAATTTAGAATTGGTATTGGCCAGGTGTAAATGTCGTTGTTTGGATGCTCAAGAATTTGGAATTGGAAATTTATCCCAACACCAAACGGTATTAAGTGTACCTAGATCACATTACCTGCAATATCGAGCTCCATCCATTGATTTTGGGTTGAATTGGCTGCAACAAAAAAAACAATTTCACGGTCATCCAAACAACAGAGATGAATTGTAGGCCATTTCAATACTATGACTGATTTGATATTCTTTCCAATTCAATTCCATGCCCTTTAATACCTACGTCCAAACAGAGAGCATACCAATTTAGAAACTAAAATACCTTTATTAGATTCTCTGTCATTTACTAGAATAACAATCCCAAAGGGTGTTATTTAAGTAAGATATTTAGTTTTTATAGGAGGTTTTTCCTCTCTGGTTTTTATCTTCCCTTACTTCTAAACTACTCAGGATTTTAGCTTCTTTAATCCTTTTGCTTTCAAACAAGCCTCTTAAGTGTAAATCTTGGTTAGGTGGGCGCATTGGCATCTCATCATGCTCTATTATCTCAAATAGAATATTCCAAAATGATTCGTAGCAGGATACAACTACGCGCTTTCTCTCTTCTAAAAATAGTTAATATTTACGTTTGCATACGAAAATTTCAAAGAAGTTAAAATTAGGATGCACAGAAAACAAGGAGTAGTAGATAGAAATCGAGGTAGAGATACATTGGAAAAAGTAAAATATGTATTAGAAAAAAAAATAAAATTGCATTGAGAGGTGAGAATAACCATTACTTTATAACAAAATTTGAATCCTATAAAGTCAACTATTTTACGAGAATGGAGTAGAAATAGCATCTGTTCCTCTGCATAAACATTTTTTGTTTGTTTTTGCCATGTGCACACACAAAAAATGGCGTTAAGCCTACAACAAAGCCAATCTACTACGCACCGCCTGTCCGCAGCCGAGAAGACCCAGATGCGAACATACATGTACACTTGCACAGCGGACAGCATGATTAGGGCTACGAGCCTACGACGCAGAAAACCCAAGCGGACGCGTTTGCAGAGCTACCCTTGGCTACAGAAACGTTCTGCGGAGGAGATCAACGCGGTTGCATTTCTTGGAGCATAGGGCCGATCCTTTGGGCGCCTAGAAACAAAGCGTCAAGTAGCACCAATGCTCCGACCTGAAGTTACAGGAGAAACAAAGAAGACGTCTCAATCACTCAATCCCCTCTCCCCTGCAGAGCTATTAGTTCGAGTGGCCGTCTCCTTGAGATTTTAATTACCAAGCGACCAGTGAAGACGAGCCGGTATCCCAGCCCTTCCTTTGCAGCCTGCGCGCGTTGCTGGTCCGTCCACCTGCAGGGGAGAGATTTCCAAACGATTTGCTTATGCTCTATGTTTAGTAGTTAAATGGAGCTATTGTAATAGCTGTTCTATAATGCTGAGACATATTAACTGCTGTCAGGTTTGAAGTCGCTATCGCGCTCAACAACAAGTGTAATATGGTGTACTGACTATAATCTGACCGGTCAGTCTGTCGGATTCAGAGTCAGTAGCAATCTCATATATTAACTGCAGTTTCAGTTTTCAAAACATGTGTAAATTGCATTTTGGTCAAGAACATGTGTAACGCCGTTTCACTACTCAAAACATGTGTAAGGGCAGTAAGGCTGTCTGCCTGTCTCCAATAGATTGTGCATATGGTCATGAAAAATGCTGCTTTGCATTGTATCATTATTCACAGAGAGAAGTTTGAAATAGAGAACAAAATGGGAGATACCATGGGTAAGATGCTAGAGACAGGCTAATGCAGCAGTTTCAGCTTATAGAACAGGTTGAGTATGCATTTTGGTTAAGGAGAAAAATCAAGGTCATGGTGACTAAGTTTGTCTTCACTAGATCGTGAAAAGTAGGGGACTTGTACTGTAGATGACACTGTTGCAGAGTAAAGTTTGAAATAAAGGATGAGATAGGGGAGCTGCTGGGGATAGCCTAAAGACTTATGAATCTGTTCAATGACTTTATAGTGTTAGAGTATATTTGGTATTTTAGATATTGTGTCTTGTACAATGCTATATGTTAGAGTACATTTAATAGTTTAGATGTTGTATCTCGTAGACTACCATATGTATCGGTGGGTTACCTTATCTTCTAAGTCATGTACTCTATATAAATCACATATGGCTCCTTGGAATACATCCATCCAATTACAACAATTCTATTCTCCTTCATGATATCACAAGTTTAGGTTACGACCTAGGCTTCCCATTCCTCTACGCCGCGTCGTCGCTCCCAGGGAGATCAATCTCCGCCGGGGGCTACGGTCTCGTAGTTAGATGCACGATCGACCCTTCTGATATGTCGCACCCATCATCAAGCTTCAACAAATTAGGGACTCACCAGTTTCTCGACGTGACCTAATGGCTGTTTGGGCTCTCATACCGGTTGGATCCTACCTTGTCCCTTCTGCACGCCGTCGTGGCCACGACATCCATGCCTCCCCTCCACGCGTCGTCATGGCAACGACTGTGGAGAGGGTGCGACTCCATCACAGTTGGAGGTGGTGGCAGCCCGCTACGCCACTACCAGGTCACGCATGGCGGGCGTCTCTCCGCCATGGGACGCGGGCCCCTATGCCGCTGACCTCCACCCAATGGTGCACATGACTCCTGTGTCGCCGATGGCCTCTGTGCGATGGAGCGCAGACGCCAGCACCGTCACCAGATCTCTGCACCCCGGCTCCCGCTCGCTCAAGGTGCAATCATGTCTGACGCGATGACGGGTAGGCTGGGCCGTGCGCCCCCTCTCCCTATTAGCCAGGTCGAGCCTTTGTGCTCGCGGTCTTTCTCTTTTTCTGTCTTTTTGACTGAGGTGAGTTGGAAGAATGGAT
Source organism: Zea luxurians (assembly GCA_029449295.1). Taxonomy (NCBI): domain Eukaryota; kingdom Viridiplantae; phylum Streptophyta; class Magnoliopsida; order Poales; family Poaceae; genus Zea; species Zea luxurians. The sequence goes on from JAOPSE010000145.1 coordinate 663,511, forward strand.
TGGCTACGGGTACCTGGTGATGTACCCAAATATATTGTTGTTCGAAGTCCTTTTATTTTTTCGATTGGTGATTGGACTTGTGTCACCCACTAGCCATCGATCGCATCCGCATGCATCTTCAACATCAGCATCAACAACACCATCATCTTCATCTTCTTCGACTGTGCAGCATCGTGCCCTGTGACGTACCCGAAACGCACGTGTGTGCCATGCCTCAACGCCTGCACGACGACCTACACCAACTCATCCTCACCACCACCGATCGAGAGGCTCCACCTTCGACATTGCCTTCACCATTATCGTCTATGCCTCGCACGCTCTCGACCTAATCAACCAATTATGTGACACCATCCTCCCATGACGTATGTCGTCTACTGCACGCTTCTCCAAGTACAAGGGTTGTCTTTGTGTCGCCTCCTCAAGAAGCAACGCCGTTACCGCTTGTTGCCATCCTAGTCGTTGCCCCTACATTGTCGTCAACTACTTCGTTGTGTGCCTCTCACACATGGCCTACCCCGACTGTTCACGCTCTTCGTCACCTTCTTCGAGTACAACTATCTCAACACTCTAGCACCATCGCGTCTCTCCTTGTGTGGTGCGGCTCTCTCACAACTGCTACTCTAGAATCCTAGATGCGTCACCCATCACTTCTTCGACTTCGTCTAGCACAACCTTATCACCAGTGTTGCCCTCTCGTCCTCGTCTACTTTGTCCAGTCCGACAAAACTGCGGACTGGATTGACACCTTCTTCCTCGTCATTCTTTTGTGCATCGCAACCTTCTCCGCTAGTCCCTTCAGACGCTAACACATGGTTGGGTCCGTCCATCTAGTGCCTTCATCCCCAACGCGTTCTCAGTCTTGGCAAACCTAGTGCACACCTCAACCATGATGGTTCGACAATGTTGACTTTGGCATCGACTGCGTCGCCATCTTCGTCTATGGCGCTTCCTCCTGTGCGCCATCACCACCACCACGCTTCTAGCATGCCTGCGACTTGGGTGGCTCTGACTTTTTGGTGACATCAACAGCTTACATCGATCACGACTATCCTTCACACGATATATCGACAACAACTGCCCGTCCTCATACTTGACTACCTTGAAATTGACACAAATGGCTATCGTCTACATGAGCTAGTCGTCGGTTTCTTCTCCAGCCATTGCATCTGCACTGCCACAGTGTCATGACTGCAGGGGAATGTTAGTTTATCGACTTCTTCTAAAGTCTGACCATTTGCGATGCTCCCGCTACGATTGCGGGGGATGTTAGAGTATATTTTGTAGTTTAAATATTGTGTCTCGTAGACATTCATATGTGTTAAGAGTATATTTGTTAGTTTAGATATTGTGTCTCGTAGACTGGCGTGTGTATACATGGGTTGCCTTGAAATTGAGCATGGTATGAATGCCTGCGAGACTTCCTTATCACTAATGGCTTCAAAGTCGGAAAAGCCGATCCTACTCTCTTTACTAAAACTGTTGCAAATGATTTGTTTGTATGCCAAATTTATGTTGATGATATTATATTTGGGTCTACTAACAAATCTACTTGTGAAGAGTTTAGTAGGATTATGATTCAAAAATTCAAGATGTCAATGATGGGGGAGTTGAGATATTTCTTAGGATTTCAAATCAAGCAACTCCAAGAGGGCACCTTCATCAGCCAAACAAAGTATATTCAAGACATTCTTAAGAAGTTTGGAATGAAGGATGCCAAGCCCATCAAGACACCCATGGGAACAAATGGGCATCTCGACCTCGACACGGGAGGTAAATCCGTATATTAAAAGGTATATCGATCGATGATAGGATCTTTACTCTATTTACGTGCATCTCGACCGGATATTATGCTTTCCGTATACATGAGTGTAAGGTTCCAAGATGATCCTAAGGAAGTTCACCTTAGGGCCGTAAAAATATCATGAGATATTTAGTTTACACTCCTAAGTTTGGGCTTTGGTACCCCATGGGATCAACCTTTGATTTGATAGGATATTCCGATGCCGATTGGGCAGGGTGTAAAATTGATAGGAAGAGCACATCAGGGACTTGTCAGTTTCTGGGGAGATCCCTGGTGTATTGGGCTTCAAAGAAACAAAATTCAGTAGCCCTATCCACCACCGAAGCCGAGTACATTGTCGCAGGCCATTGTTGTGCGCAATTGCTTTGGATGAGGCAAACCCTTAGGGACTATGGCCACAAATTGAGCAAAGTCCCTCTCCTATGTGACAATGAGAGTGCTATCCGCATGGCAGAGAATCCCGTTGAACACAACCACACTAAGCACATAGACATTCGGTATCAATTTTTAAGGGATCACCAACAAAGGGGGGATACCGAGATAGCCTATATTAATACCAAAGAACAATTAGCCGATATCTTTACCAAGCCTTTAGATGAGAAAACCTTTACCAAACTTAGAAATGAGCTAAATATACTTGATTCTAGGAATTTTGATTGAAACATTGCACACATTGCTCATTTATATACCTGTGATCTTATCTCTTTCATTTGCTACGACCAATGTGTTTCCAAGTGTATTTTTATGCTAAGTCGTAGATTGAAAGGGAAATGGAGTACTCGACGAAGACAAAGCTCCCACTCCACTCTATCGGTATCATTTATCCTTCGTCGTCACTCCACAACACTCTCTAATTTGGTATAATCTTTCACTCATATGTTGTTTACCAAAGGGGGAGAAAATATAGAAAGGGCTCACAAAGTCTCCGTTTTTAGCGATTAATACCAAAGGGGGAGAGAGTATTATCCCAAAGCAAAAGGACCGCACCACCACCACCAATTTCAACAAGAACTTTTCAAATTGGTATCTAAATGTATTTGATTTGGTATTTTTCAAAACTTGTATTCCTCTAGAAATAATATCTCAATTGGTATCTATATTTCAAATTGATATATATCTCAAAACCCTCTTGAACACTAAGAGGAGAATTTCATTCAGGGGGAGTTTTGTAGTAGTCAAAGGAAAAGCATTTGAAACAGGGGGAGAAATTTCAAAATCTTGAAAATACTTCTTGCAATATTATTCATATACCTTTGACCATTTGCAAAAAGACTTTGAAAAGAATTTCCAAAAGAATTTGCAAAAACAAAACGTGGTGCATGCGTGGTCCAAAATGTTAATTAAAAGAAAGCAATCCATGCATATCTAGTGAAATTATAAATTGGTTTAATTCTAAGTAACCTATGCACTTACATTATGCAAACTAGTTCAATTCTGCACTTATACATTTGCTTTGGTTTGTGTTGGCATCAATCACCAAAAAGGGGGAGATTGAAAGGGAAATAGGGTCAAACCTTTTCCTATAAATGATTTTGGTGGTTGAATGCCCCACACAAATATTGGACTAACTAGTTTGCTCTAGATTATGTATTCTACAGGTGCATAAAGGTTCAACACAAACCAATAAAAAGATCAAGTTAGGGTTCAAAAGAAAGGAGCAAAAGAAACCGAAGAGAACCCTGGTCTGGCGCACCGGACTTTCCGGTGTGCCACCGGACAGTGTTCGGTGCACCAGGGGCTATACAGTCTGAACTTTTCACCTTCGGGTTTCTCAGGCGCCGCTCCGCTATAATTCACCAGACTATCTGGTGTGCCACCGGACTATCCGGTGCACCAAGCAGAGCAACGGCTACCAGCGCAACGGTCGTCTGCAAAAGCGTGAACAGTGTGTGAACAGTGCGCACAGAAGTCAGAGCAGGCGTCAGAGGCGCACCGGACAGTGAACAGTACCTGTCCGGTGCAACATGAAGACAAAGTTCCAACAGTCGAAACCACCAGAACCCTAACAGTTGGGTGACATGGCTGGCGTACCGGACAGTGTCCGATGGCGCACCGGACTGTCCGGTGCGCCCATCGACAGACAGCCTCCCTAACGGCTATATGGTGGTTGAGCGCTATAAATACCCCCCAACCACCACCACTCCAAGCATCCAAGTTTTTCAGATATCTCATTCAATACAAGAGCTAGTGCAATCAATACAAGATACAATTCAAAAGAATCAAAGCCTCTCCAAGTCCCAAATATACTCCAAACAACTAGTGACTAGAGAGAGAGTTTTGCTTGTGTTCTTTGAGCTCTTGTTCTTGGATCGCTTTCTTCTTCCTCATTCTTGTTCTCTAAGTGACTTGTAATCAAAGCAAGAGACACCAACTGTGTGGTGGTCCTTGTGGGGTCTAAGTGACCCGTTTGATTAAGGAGAAAGCTCACTCGGTCTAGGTGACCGTTTGAGAGAGGGAAAGGGTTGAAAGAGACCCAATCTTTGTGACCACCTCAACGGGGAGTAGGTTTTCAAGAAACGAACCTCGGTAAAACAAATCACCGTGTCATCTGCTTCATTTCTTGGTTGATTTGTTTTCACCCTCTCTTTCGGACTCGATTTTAATTCTAACACTAACCCTGTCTTGTAGTGTGTGCTTAAGTTTGTAAATTTCAGATTCCGCCTATTCACCCCCCTCTAGGCGACTTTCAATCTCCAAACACAAGAATGATTCAAACTAAAAGTCAAAGTGTATTTAGGTCTTTGTGCCCTTCTAGGTTATGACTTTGATACTTACCTCATTCTTGTGACCATGACTCCACTTGAGCTAGATCTTGAGCATTATGACTTAAACCATTTAATAATATGCATTACTTCAATGGTTGTAAATCACGTTCATGTATCGTGGCCTTCAATGCAGAAGGACTCTTCTCACCTTGACTTCTTGTAAGCCTTCTGAAAGGGAAATGTGCCCTTGGGCCATTTCTAAGTATTTTGGTGATTGAGTGCCAACACATGTGCTTAATTGTGAATTTATGTACATGGATGAACAAGGTGCAAATCATGAGATAAAGGTATGTTTCTAAGCCTTAGTACATTGGTTTTATGGACTAACATATTTGTCTAAGTGTTAGAAACAGAAAGAAGAAAAAGAGAAAAGGGGAGAGAAAGACTTCGCTGTGTGCAGCCAAGGCTCAGCTCGGTCTGGAGCACCGGACTGTCCGGTGTGCACCGGACAGTGTCCGGTGCGCCAGGCCGACTCGGCGCGAACTGGCCGCTCTCGGGAAATTGGCCGACGGCGTACGGCTAAAATTCACCGGACTGTCCGGTGTGCACCGGACTGTCCGGTGAGCCAACGGTCGGCCAGGGCCAACGGTCGGCCGCGCAATCGGCGCGGGACACGTGGCCGAGCCAACGGTCGGAAGACGGCACCGGACTGTCCGGTGTGCACCGGACTGTCCGGTGCGCCAACGGCTCTCAGATCTCCGCCGGTCTGCAACGGTCGGGAAGCGCTGGATAAGGAAAGAAATCGGTCACCGGACATGTCCGGTGTGCACCGGACTGTCCGGTGCCCCCGACGACAGAAGGCCAGGATAGCCTTCCAGAATTGCTCTCAACGGCTCCTAGCTGCCTTGGGGCTATAAAAGGAGCCCCTAGGCGCATGGAGGAGACACACAAGCAACTCTTGAGCATTCTTGATCATCCACACAAGTTCTTTGCGCATTCGTTTGTGATTCTAAGTGATTCGAGCTCTGTTCTAGTGTGAACTCTGAGATAGTCATTCGAGCTCGAGTCTTGGTCGTGTGTGTGCGCTTTTGTTGTGGATTTGTGTGTGTTGCTTCCCTCCCTTACTCTGTGCTTTCTTTGTGATCATATACTTGTAAGGGCAAGAGACTCCAATTTGTGGAGATTCCTTGCAAACGGGATAGTGAAAGGAACAACAAAACACCGTGGTATTCAAGTGGGTCTTTGGACCGCTTGAGAGGGGTTGATTGCAACCCTCGTCCGTTGGGACGCCACAACGTGGAAGTAGGCAAGCATTGGCTTGGCCGAACCACGGGATAAACCACTGTGTCCCTCTGTGCTTGATTCTTGTGGTATTGTGTTTTGTTGAGACTTCATCTTAGCCACTTGGCATTAATCGTGCTAACGCTTAACAAGTTTTTGTGGCTTAAGTTTGAAGTTTTTACAGGATCACCTATTCACCCCCCCCCCCCTCTAGGTGCTCTCAATTGGTATCAGAGCCGTTCTATTCACAAAGGGACTAACCGCCCGAATAGATGGATCCTAAGGGGAAGGGTATAGTGATCAACGATAAAGAGAAGGAGACCTTCGTCAACGAGCCGAAGGATGACAGGCCTACCGACTCCGGCTCGGGCCAAAGACGGAAGGAAGGGAAGAAGAAGAAGACCAGGCGCATCAAGGAAATTGTCTACTACGACAGCGACGAGTCTACTTCTTCCCAAAAGGACGAGGACCACAACGACTACAAACAAAAGACGGTTAACTCAAACTTTTCTTTTGATTATTCGCGTATTCCGCATAGCTCAAATACTCATTTGCTTCCCATTCCACTTGGCAAACCTCCTCACTTTGATGGAGAGGATTACGGATTTTGGAGCCACAAAATGCGTACTCACCTGTTTTCTCTCCATCCAAGCATTTGGGAGATTGTGGAAAGTGGAATGAAATTTGATAGCTCGGATAGCCCTATGTTTATTAATGAACAGATTCATAAAAATGCACAAGCTACTACTGTTCTTCTAGCTTCCTTGTGCAGGGATGAATACCATAAGGTGAGCGGCTTGGATAACGCCAAGCAAATCTGGGACACCCTCAAGATTTCTCATGAGGGGAACGACGTCACCTTACTCACCAAGATGGAGTTGGTGGAGGGCGAGCTTGGACGGTTCGCAATGATAAGGGGCGAGGAGCCGACGCAAACATACAACCGGCTCAAGACCCTTATCAACAAGATAAGGAGCTACGGGAGCACGCGATGGACGGACCACGACGTCGTCCGCCTAATGCTCAGGTCCTTTACCGTACTTGATCCTCATCTCGTGAACAATATTCGTGAGAATCCCAGGTACACGATGATGACGCCCGAGGAAGTACTTGGAAAATTCGTGAGCGGGCGGATGATGATCAAGGAGGCAAGATACGTCGACGACGCGTTGAACGGACCACTCCACGAGCCTCAACCCATTGCTCTAAAGGCAACGAGGAGCAAGGAGTCGCTACCTAGCAAGGTGGCGCAAGTTGAGGCGGCTGGCCTTAATGATGAAGAGATGGCTCTCATCATTAAAAGATTCAAGACGGTGCTTAAAGGTCACAAGGGACAACCAAGCAAGACCAAAGCCAAGGGGAAGCGCTCATGCTTCAAATGCGGTAAGCTTGGTCATTTCATTGCTAACTGTCCCGATAATGAAAGTGACCAGGAAAAGGGGAACAAAAGAGAGAAAAAGAAGCAATACAAGAAGGCAAAGGGCGAGGCGCATCTAGGAAAGGAGTGGGACTCGGATTGCTCCTCCTCCGACTCCGACAACGAAGGACTCGCCGCCACTGCCTTCAACAAATCGGCTCTCTTCCCCAACGAGCGTCTCACTTGTCTTATGGCAAGAGAGAAGAAGGTAAGTACTAAAGACTCCACTTATGCTTCTTCTAGTGATAGTGAGTCTAGTGATGATGATATAGATTATTCTTGCTTGTTCAAGGGCTTAGATAGATCTAAGATAGATAAAATCAATGAATTGATTGATGCATTAAATGAAAAGGATAGGCTTTTAGAAAAGCAAGAAGATTTATTGTATGATGAACATGATAAGTTTGTAGAGGCACAAAAATCATATGCTTTAGAAGTGAAAAGAAATGAAATGCTTTCTAGTGAAATATCTTCCTGTCATGAAACCATTTCTACCTTAAGAAGTGTTAATATTGATTTAAGTGCTAAACTAGAAGTAGCTAGTAAATCAAATTCTTGTGTTGAACATGTTGAAATTTGTACTAGGTGTAAGGATTTTGATGTTAATGCTTGTAGTGAACACCTAGTTCTAATTTCCAAATTAAATGATGAAGTGGCTAGTCTTAATACCCAACTTAAGACTAGCAAGAATGAAGTTGATAAAATAAAATTTGCAAGGGATGCCTACACGGTTGGTAGACACCCCTCAATTAAGGATGGGCTTGGCTTCAAGAGAGAAGCCAAGAACTTAACAAGCCATAAGGCTCCCGTCTTCGTCAAGGAGAAAGGGAAGGCCCCTATGGCTAATAGTGCTAAAAAGAACCATGCTTTCTTATACCATGATAGGAGACATGCTAGAAATATTTATAATGATTTTGATTCACATGTTTATAATTCTCATGCCATGTTTGCCTCTAGTTCCTCTCATAAGCATGATAGAAATATGAGTAGGAGAAATGTTGCGCATATGCCTAGAAAGAATGTTATTCATGCTCCTAGGAAAGTAGTGAATGAACCTTCTACCATTTATTATGCTTGTAATGCTCCTTTTGCTATTTGTAGAAAGGGTAAGAAGGTTGTTGCTAGGAAATTAGGGGCTAGATGCAAGGGAGATAAATCTTGCATTTGGGTCCCTAAAGATATTTGTGCTAACCTTGCAGGACCCAACATGAGTTGGGTACCTAAGACCCAAGCCTAAATTTGCCTTGCAGGTTTATGCATCCGGGGGTTCAAGCTGGATTATCGACAGCGGATGCACAAACCATATGACGGGGGAGAAGAAGATGTTCACCTCCTACGTCAAGAATAAGGATTCCCAAGATTCAATTATATTCGGTGATGGGAATCAAGGCAAGGTAAAAGGGTTAGGTAAAATTGCAATTTCTAATGAGCATTCTATATCAAATGTATTCCTAGTGGAGAGTCTTGGATATAATTTGCTATCTGTTAGTCAATTATGTCAAATGGGATATAATTGTTTATTTACAAATGTAGATGTGTCTGTCTTTAGAAGATGTGATGGTTCACTAGCTTTTAAGGGTGTACTAGACGGCAAGCTTTACTTAGTTGATTTTGCAAAAGAAGAGGCCGGTCTAGATGCATGCTTAATGGCTAAGACTTGCATGGGCTGGCTGTGGCATCGCCGCTTAGCACATGTGGGGATGAAGAATCTCCACAAGCTTCTAAAGGGAGAACACGTGATAGGTCTAACAAATGTTTATTTCGAAAAAGATAGACCTTGTGCAGCTTGTCAGGCAGGAAAACAAGTGGGAGGAGCACATCACAGCAAGAATGTGATGACCACGTCAAGACCTCTGGAGCTGCTGCATATGGACCTCTTCGGACCCGTCGCCTATCTAAGCATAGGAGGAAGTAAGTATGGTTTAGTTATTGTTGATGACTTTTCCCGCTTCACTTGGGTGTTCTTTTTGCAGGATAAGTCTGAAACCCAAGGGACCCTCAAGCGCTTCCTCAGGAGAGCTCAAAATGAGTTTGAGCTCAAGGTGAAGAAGATAAGGAGCGACAACGGGTCCGAGTTCAAGAACCTTCAAGTGGAGGAGTTTCTTGAGGAGGAAGGGATCAAGCACGAGTTCTCCGCTCCCTACACACCACAGCAAAATGGTGTGGTAGAGAGGAAGAACAGGACGCTAATCGATATGGCGAGGACGATACTTGGAGAGTTCAAGACCCCCGAGTGCTTTTGGTCGGAAGCCGTGAACACGGCTTGCCACGCCATCAACAGGGTCTACCTTCATCGACTCCTCAAGAAGACTTCGTATGAGCTACTAACCGGTAACAAACCCAATGTATCGTACTTTCGTGTATTTGGGAGCAAGTGCTACATTCTAGTGAAGAAGGGTAGAAATTCTAAGTTTGCTCCCAAAGCTGTAGAAGGGTTTTTATTAGGTTATGATTCAAATACAAAGGCGTATAGAGTCTTCAACAAATCATCGGGTTTGGTTGAAGTCTCTAGCGACGTTGTTTTTGATGAGACTAATGGCTCTCCAAGAGAGCAAGTTGTTGATTGTGATGATGTAGATGAAGAAGATGTTCCGACGGCCGCTATACGAACCATGGCGATTGGAGACGTTCGGCCACAGGAACAGGATGAACGTGATCAACCTTCTTCCTCATCGACGGTGCATCCCCCAACTCAAGACGATGAACAGGTTCATCAAAAGGAGGCGTGTGATCAAGGGGGAGCACAAGACGATCAAGTGATGGAGGAAGAAGCGCAACCGGCACCTCCAACCCAAGTTCGAGCGATGATTCAAAGGGATCATCCCGTCGACCAAATTTTGGGTGACATTAGCAAGGGAGTAACTACTCGATCTCGATTAGTTAATTTTTGTGAGCATTACTCTTTTGTCTCCTCTATTGAGCCTTTCAGGGTAGAGGAGGCCTTGCTAGATCCGGATTGGGTGTTGGCCATGCAGGAGGAACTCAATAACTTCAAGCGCAACGAAGTTTGGACGCTGGTGCCTCGTCCCAAGCAAAATGTTGTGGGAACCAAGTGGGTGTTCCGCAACAAACAGGACGAGCACGGGGTGGTGACGAGGAACAAGGCTCGACTTGTGGCAAAAGGTTATGCCCAAGTCGCAGGTTTGGACTTTGAGGAGACTTTTGCTCCTGTGGCTAGGCTAGAGTCCATTCGTATCTTGCTAGCATATGCCGCTCACCATTCTTTCAGGTTGTACCAAATGGATGTGAAGAGCGCGTTCCTCAACGGGCCAATAAAGGAGGAGGTGTACGTGGAGCAACCCCCTGGCTTCGAGGATGAGCGGTACCCCGACCACGTGTGTAAGCTCTCTAAGGCGCTCTATGGACTTAAACAAGCCCCAAGAGCATGGTATGAATGCCTTAGAGATTTCTTACTTGCTAATGCTTTCAAGGTTGGGAAAGCCGATCCAACTCTCTTTACAAAGACATGTGATGGTGATTTGTTTGTATGCCAAATTTATGTCGATGACATAATATTTGGTTCTACTAATCAAAAGTCTTGTGAAGAGTTTAGCAGGGTGATGACGCAGAAATTCGAGATGTCGATGATGGGCGAGTTGAACTACTTCCTTGGGTTCCAAGTGAAGCAACTCAAGGACGGCACCTTCATCTCCCAAACGAAGTACACGCAAGATCTGCTGAAGCGGTTTGGGATGAAGGACGCCAAGCCCGCAAAGACTCCGATGGGAACCGACGGACACACTGACCTCAACAAAGGAGGTAAGTCCGTTGATCAAAAAGCATACCGGTCAATGATAGGGTCTTTACTTTATTTATGTGCTAGTAGACCGGATATTATGCTTAGCGTATGCATGTGTGCTAGATTTCAATCCGATCCTAAGGAGTGTCACTTGGTGGCGGTGAAGCGAATTCTTAGATATTTAGTCGCTACGCCTTGCTTCGGGATCTGGTATCCAAAGGGGTCTAACTTTGACTTGATTGGGTACTCAGATTCCGACTATGCTGGATGTAAGGTCGATAGGAAGAGTACATCGGGGACGTGCCAATTCTTAGGAAGGTCCCTGGTGTCATGGAACTCTAAGAAACAAACCTCCGTTGCCCTATCCACCGCTGAGGCCGAGTACGTTGCCGCAGGTCAGTGTTGCGCGCAACTACTTTGGATGAGGCAAACCCTCAGGGACTTTGGCTACAATCTGAGCAAAGTCCCACTCCTATGTGACAATGAGAGTGCTATCCGAATAGCGGAAAATCCTGTTGAGCACAGCCGCACAAAGCACATTGACATCCGGCATCACTTTTTGAGAGACCACCAGCAAAAGGGAGATATCGAAGTGTTTTATGTTAGCACCGAGAACCAGCTAGCCGATATCTTTACCAAGCCTTTAGATGAGAAGACCTTCTGCAGGCTGCGTAGTGAGCTAAATGTCTTAGATTCGCGGAACTTGGATTGAATTGTAGCATACATGTATTTATGCCTTTGATCATGTTCATTCTGCACTTTGTTGCTTATTATGGTGCTCAAGTTGTACAAACACTCCCTGGACCTCACAAGTCCGTTGCAATGTGATGCACATGTTTAGGGGGAGATGAGTTACAACTTGACCCTTTGAGACTAACCATATGTTTGAGTTTGCTTGTGTTAGTCACAAAGGAGAATTGAAAGGGAAAAGGTGGACTTGGACCATGAAAGACTTCCACTGCACTCCGATGAGGGGTAACTTATTCCAAGTCCATCTCATGAACTCTTATTGCCATTTGCTCTTAATTGAAGATTTTGGTGAGGCAATGGGGTTAAAGGGCCACAATTGATCCCGTTTTGGTGCTTGATGCCAAAGGGGGAGAAAATAAAGGCCAAAGCAATAAATGGATCAGCTACCACTTGAGAGATTTTGAAAATAGTAGAATAAAGTTTTTGATTTGTCAAAATTCTTAAGTTGTCTCTCTTGTCAAAAGTTGGCTTCTTGTGGGGAGAAGTATTGATTATGGGAAAAAGGGGGAGTTTTTTGAAATCCTTGATCAATCTCTTTTTGAATGACTCTCTTTATGCTTAGACATGTGTGTTTAACTTAGAGATAGAGATTTGTGTTTGATTTGCAAAAACAAACCAAGTGGTGGCAAAGGATGATCCATATATGCCAAAATTGATTCAAAATAAATTTAAGTGTTATGTGAATTGAGTTTGCACTTGTTCTAGTGGCTTTATGTTGTGTTGGCATAAATCACCAAAAAGGGGGAGATTGAAAGGGAAATGTGCCCTTGGGCCATTTCTAAGTATTTTGGTGATTGAGTGCCAACACATGTGCTTAATTGTGAATTTATGTACATGGATGAACAAGGTGCAAATCATGAGATAAAGGTATGTTTCTAAGCCTTAGTACATTGGTTTTATGGACTAACATATTTGTCTAAGTGTTAGAAACAGAAAGAAGAAAAAGAGAAAAGGGGAGAGAAAGACTTCGCTGTGTGCAGCCAAGGCTCAGCTCGGTCTGGAGCACCGGACTGTCCGGTGTGCACCGGACAGTGTCCGGTGCGCCAGGCCGACTCGGCGCGAACTGGCCGCTCTCGGGAAATTGGCCGACGGCGTACGGCTAAAATTCACCGGACTGTCCGGTGTGCACCGGACTGTCCGGTGAGCCAACGGTCGGCCAGGGCCAACGGTCGGCCGCGCAATCGGCGCGGGACACGTGGCCGAGCCAACGGTCGGAAGACGGCACCGGACTGTCCGGTGTGCACCGGACTGTCCGGTGCGCCAATGGCTCTCAGATCTCCGCCGGTCTGCAACGGTCGGGAAGCGCTGGATAAGGAAAGAAATCGGTCACCGGACATGTCCGGTGTGCACCGGACTGTCCGGTGCCCCCGACGACAGAAGGCCAGGATAGCCTTCCAGAATTGCTCTCAACGGCTCCTAGCTGCCTTGGGGCTATAAAAGGAGCCCCTAGGCGCATGGAGGAGACACACAAGCAACTCTTGAGCATTCTTGATCATCCACACAAGTTCTTTGCGCATTCGTTTGTGATTCTAAGTGATTCGAGCTCTGTTCTAGTGTGAACTCTGAGATAGTCATTCGAGCTCGAGTCTTGGCCGTGTGTGTGCGCTTTTGTTGTGGATTTGTGTGTGTTGCTTCCCTCCCTTACTCTGTGCTTTCTTTGTGATCATATACTTGTAAGGGCAAGAGACTCCAATTTGTGGAGATTCCTTGCAAACGGGATAGTGAAAGGAACAACAAAACACCGTGGTATTCAAGTGGGTCTTTGGACCGCTTGAGAGGGGTTGATTGCAACCCTCGTCCGTTGGGACGCCACAACGTGGAAGTAGGCAAGCATTGGCTTGGCCGAACCACGGGATAAACCACTGTGTCCCTCTGTGCTTGATTCTTGTGGTATTGTGTTTTGTTGAGACTTCATCTTAGCCACTTGGCATTAATCGTGCTAACGCTTAACAAGTTTTTGTGGCTTAAGTTTGAAGTTTTTACAGGATCACCTATTCACCCCCCCCCCCCTCTAGGTGCTCTCACCTTCTCCTTCACTCTGGCTTCATGTACCTCGGTCTTCTTGACCTTCTCTCGTGCACTCGATTCTTCAAAGTCTTTCTTACCTTTGTTCTTAGTTCAATCAGTTGTACCTAAGTCATGTTCATTGATTTTCACTTAATCAATATCCATCCTTTTTCTTCTCTTATGTTGAGCTTTACAAGCTTTGCACTACGTATGTGCTCAACACTTAACACCATGTCAGACATTTAAATGTGTTGTTATCCAAAACACTAAAACCCACAAGAGAGCTTTCATCTACATTTCTTGTTTCGGTACTACACGAGATACAAAAACACTCTATTTTTTATATATTTTGATTTAAAATTTAATAATAAAAATCAACTTTGGTCAATAAAACAGTTTCTCAAAATCAAAGAGCGGAAATGTAATCCCTGCTTGGAGGCTGGCGTGTGTTCAGGTGTGATGGCTGGCAACTCACTTGTCAGTGGTACATGTTTGTCAGTGGTACATGTACGAAACGTGGGTTGTTGAGTGAGGGGAGTGCGACTCATGGTTTTAGGGCGTGTTTGAGAGAGAGGATCGAGGAGCTAAAATCTCTTACACTACGTTTGGATAATGATATTCAGCACTAGAATTTAGAATTGGTATTGGCCAGGTGTAAATGTCGTTGTTTGGATGCTCAAGAATTTGGAATTGGAAATTTATCCCAACACCAAACGGTATTAAGTGTACCTAGATCACATTACCTGCAATATCGAGCTCCATCCATTGATTTTGGGTTGAATTGGCTGCAACAAAAAAAACAATTTCACGGTCATCCAAACAACAGAGATGAATTGTAGGCCATTTCAATACTATGACTGATTTGATATTCTTTCCAATTCAATTCCATGCCCTTTAATACCTACGTCCAAACAGAGAGCATACCAATTTAGAAACTAAAATACCTTTATTAGATTCTCTGTCATTTACTAGAATAACAATCCCAAAGGGTGTTATTTAAGTAAGATATTTAGTTTTTATAGGAGGTTTTTCCTCTCTGGTTTTTATCTTCCCTTACTTCTAAACTACTCAGGATTTTAGCTTCTTTAATCCTTTTGCTTTCAAACAAGCCTCTTAAGTGTAAATCTTGGTTAGGTGGGCGCATTGGCATCTCATCATGCTCTATTATCTCAAATAGAATATTCCAAAATGATTCGTAGCAGGATACAACTACGCGCTTTCTCTCTTCTAAAAATAGTTAATATTTACGTTTGCATACGAAAATTTCAAAGAAGTTAAAATTAGGATGCACAGAAAACAAGGAGTAGTAGATAGAAATCGAGGTAGAGATACATTGGAAAAAGTAAAATATGTATTAGAAAAAAAAATAAAATTGCATTGAGAGGTGAGAATAACCATTACTTTATAACAAAATTTGAATCCTATAAAGTCAACTATTTTACGAGAATGGAGTAGAAATAGCATCTGTTCCTCTGCATAAACATTTTTTGTTTGTTTTTGCCATGTGCACACACAAAAAATGGCGTTAAGCCTACAACAAAGCCAATCTACTACGCACCGCCTGTCCGCAGCCGAGAAGACCCAGATGCGAACATACATGTACACTTGCACAGCGGACAGCATGATTAGGGCTACGAGCCTACGACGCAGAAAACCCAAGCGGACGCGTTTGCAGAGCTACCCTTGGCTACAGAAACGTTCTGCGGAGGAGATCAACGCGGTTGCATTTCTTGGAGCATAGGGCCGATCCTTTGGGCGCCTAGAAACAAAGCGTCAAGTAGCACCAATGCTCCGACCTGAAGTTACAGGAGAAACAAAGAAGACGTCTCAATCACTCAATCCCCTCTCCCCTGCAGAGCTATTAGTTCGAGTGGCCGTCTCCTTGAGATTTTAATTACCAAGCGACCAGTGAAGACGAGCCGGTATCCCAGCCCTTCCTTTGCAGCCTGCGCGCGTTGCTGGTCCGTCCACCTGCAGGGGAGAGATTTCCAAACGATTTGCTTATGCTCTATGTTTAGTAGTTAAATGGAGCTATTGTAATAGCTGTTCTATAATGCTGAGACATATTAACTGCTGTCAGGTTTGAAGTCGCTATCGCGCTCAACAACAAGTGTAATATGGTGTACTGACTATAATCTGACCGGTCAGTCTGTCGGATTCAGAGTCAGTAGCAATCTCATATATTAACTGCAGTTTCAGTTTTCAAAACATGTGTAAATTGCATTTTGGTCAAGAACATGTGTAACGCCGTTTCACTACTCAAAACATGTGTAAGGGCAGTAAGGCTGTCTGCCTGTCTCCAATAGATTGTGCATATGGTCATGAAAAATGCTGCTTTGCATTGTATCATTATTCACAGAGAGAAGTTTGAAATAGAGAACAAAATGGGAGATACCATGGGTAAGATGCTAGAGACAGGCTAATGCAGCAGTTTCAGCTTATAGAACAGGTTGAGTATGCATTTTGGTTAAGGAGAAAAATCAAGGTCATGGTGACTAAGTTTGTCTTCACTAGATCGTGAAAAGTAGGGGACTTGTACTGTAGATGACACTGTTGCAGAGTAAAGTTTGAAATAAAGGATGAGATAGGGGAGCTGCTGGGGATAGCCTAAAGACTTATGAATCTGTTCAATGACTTTATAGTGTTAGAGTATATTTGGTATTTTAGATATTGTGTCTTGTACAATGCTATATGTTAGAGTACATTTAATAGTTTAGATGTTGTATCTCGTAGACTACCATATGTATCGGTGGGTTACCTTATCTTCTAAGTCATGTACTCTATATAAATCACATATGGCTCCTTGGAATACATCCATCCAATTACAACAATTCTATTCTCCTTCATGATATCACAAGTTTAGGTTACGACCTAGGCTTCCCATTCCTCTACGCCGCGTCGTCGCTCCCAGGGAGATCAATCTCCGCCGGGGGCTACGGTCTCGTAGTTAGATGCACGATCGACCCTTCTGATATGTCGCACCCATCATCAAGCTTCAACAAATTAGGGACTCACCAGTTTCTCGACGTGACCTAATGGTTGTTTGGGCTCTCATACCGGTTGGATCCTACCTTGTCCCTTCTGCACGCCGTCGTGGCCACGACATCCATGCCTCCCCTCCACGCGTCGTCATGGCAACGACTGTGGAGAGGGTGCGACTCCATCACAGTTGGAGGTGGTGGCAGCCCGCTACGCCACTACCAGGTCACGCATGGCGGGCGTCTCTCCGCCATGGGACGCGGGCCCCTGTGCCGCTGACCTCCACCCAATGGTGCACATGACTCCTGTGTCGCCGATGGCCTCTGTGCGATGGAGCGCAGACGCCAGCACCGTCACCAGATCTCTGCACCCCGGCTCCCGCTCGCTCAAGGTGCAATCATGTCTGACGCGATGACGAGTAGGCTGGGTCGTGCGCCCCCTCTCCCTATTAGCCAGGTCGAGCCTTTGTGCTCGCGGTCTTTCTCTTTTTCTGTCTTTTTGACTGAGGTGAGTTGGAAGAATGGATTGGCTACGGGTACCTGGTGATGTACCCAAATATATTGTTGTTCGAAGTCCTTTTATTTTTTCGATTGGTGATTGGACTTGCGTCACCCACTAGCCATCGATCGCATCCGCATGCATCTTCAACATCAGCATCGACAACACCATCATCTTCATCTTCTTCGACTGTGCAGCATCGTGCCCTGTGACGTACCCGAAACGCACGTGTGTGCCATGCCTCAACGCCTGCACGACGACCTACACCAACTCATCCTCACCACCACCGATCGAGAGGCTCCACCTTCGACATTGCCTTCACCATTATCGTCTATGCCTCGCACGCTCTCGACCTAATCAACCAATTATGTGACACCATCCTCCCATGACGTATGTCGTCTACTGCACGCTTCTCCAAGTACAAGGGTTGTCTTTGTGTCGCCTCCTCAAGAAGCAACGCCGTTACCGCTTGTTGCCATCCTAGTCGTTGCCCCTACATTGTCGTCAACTACTTCGTTGTGTGCCTCTCACACATGGCCTACCCCGACTGTTCACGCTCTTCGTCACCTTCTTCGAGTACAACTATCTCAACACTCTAGCACCATCGCGTCTCTCCTTGTGTGGTGCGGCTCTCTCACAACTGCTACTCTAGAATCCTAGATGCGTCACCCATCACTTCTTCGACTTCGTCTAGCACAACCTTATCACCAGTGTTGCCCTCTCGTCCTCGTCTACTTTGTCCAGTCCGACAAAACTGCGGACTGGATTGACACCTTCTTCCTCGTCATTCTTTTGTGCATCGCAACCTTCTCCGCTAGTCCCTTCAGACGCTAACACATGGTTGGGTCCGTCCATCTAGTGCCTTCATCCCCAACGCGTTCTCAGTCTTGGCAAACCTAGTGCACACCTCAACCATGATGGTTCGACAATGTTGACTTTGGCATCGACTGCGTCGCCATCTTCGTCTATGGCGCTTCCTCCTGTGCGCCATCACCACCACCACGCTTCTAGCATGCCTGCGACTTGGGTGGCTCTGACTTTTTGGTGACATCAACAGCTTACATCGATCACGACTATCCTTCACACGACATATCGACAACAACTGCCCGTCCTCATACTTGACTACCTTGAAATTGACACAAATGGCTATCGTCTACATGAGCTAGTCGTCGGTTTCTTCTCCAGCCATTGCATCTGCACTGCCACAGCGTCATGACTGCAGGGGAATGTTAGTTTATCGACTTCTTCTAAAGTCTGACCGTTTGCGATGCTCCCGCTACGATTGCGGGGGATGTTAGAGTATATTTTGTAGTTTAAATATTGTGTCTCGTAGACATTCATATGTGTTAAGAGTATATTTGTTAGTTTAGATATTGTGTCTCGTAGACTGGCATGTGTATACATGGGTTGCCTTATATTCAAAGTCATGTACTCTCTATATAAATCGCCTAAGGACTCAATGCAATAGATCCATCCAATTATACCAATTCTATTCTCCTTATAGGTTATTTTTAGCTCAGGAAATTTTTTTGTTTGTAGCATGAGCTGAGTTTTTTTGTCTATGCTAGCAAATTTACATGGTCTAATAAGCAGAAATCTCCCACTTTGGTTAAACTTGACAGAATCCTTTGTACTGATAATTGGGAGAAGTATACCACATGCTTTGCCTGGTTCAAGACTAGAATTAGCTCTGATCATACTCCTCTTATTTTGTATATTGGAGAGCAAGGAGCCTTCGGGCCAAGATATTTCTTTTTTGAAGACCAGTGGTGCCAGAATGAAGGTTTTATTGGCATGGTCTAGGAGAAATGGCTAGAGTTCATAAGAGTAAATTAGTCCATGGTTACTTTCTAGATAGGTGGCATGGTTGCCTGCAAGTTTTGAGGAAATATCCCAGGGGTCAGGAGTATGCAGAAAGAGTAGAAGTTACAGCTAAGTAGGAGGATAGAGGAGCTAGACATAGGGGGTGTTTGGTTTGAAGAATCAATCCATTTTAGATGAGGTGATGCATCATGAGTCCATTCCACAAATTTGGTGGAATGAACTCATTCTTCATATTATTACTAATTATTAGCCTATAAGGATTGAAATGATGATGGATTAACTCATTCCATTCCACAAACCAAACAATAAAGTGAGGAGTGAGAAGATGATAGACTTCCTCAATTCTCAAACCAAACATGTTGTTAATTGCTGAAGGGGGAAATTTATTCCCTTCTAATGCTAGGGGGGGGGGGGGGGGGGGGGAGGGTCACGATTCTGTAGTGGGGTACATAAAGTGAAACATCTCTTCAAGTGGGAGCAGTCTTTCATATTCGTAATGGGAGAACTTGTAAGTTTTCGGATGACTGTTGGCTTCATGAAGTGCCTTTAAAGATTCTATATGAAGGTCTCTACAGGATGGTTAGAGATTCTAGTTGTTCTGCACTTCTGTTAGAGGTGTTGGACCACTGATGGCTGGGATGTTGATTTTAGGAGATCCCTGTCACCCCATGAATGATAGAATTGGCTGGGCTTAGTCAATGATCTTCAGCCAATATCTTTAGTGAATAGGCCTGATTCTATATCTTCGGTGCCCGAGCTCGATAGAAGTAAACAATTCGCCACTAAATCCTTATATAGGTTCCTGACTGATAGGGGTATAACCAGCAGGATAGTTGGCATTTTGTGGAAGTGCAAAATTCCTTTGAAAAGTAAGTTCTTTCTTCGGCAAGTCTTCAATAACAGCCTCCAAGTGGCTCAATGTTTAGTCAAGAGGAGCTGGAAGGAGAATGGTAAATGTTGATTATGTGGGAATTTTGAAACAATTGATCACGTTTTCTTTCATTGCTATCTAGCTATTTGTCTTGGGGAATTCTGAGAGAAGTGTTCAAGAGAGATCACACTCCTTTTGCGCTGGACTTCATTGCAAGTTGGCTTCAGGGCAAGGGGCCCTTGCCTAGTAAACTTTTAAAGTTTTAATGTTCTTTTTTTGCAGGATTTGTGTGGGCTATTTGAACCACAAGGAACAAGATGGCTATAGAAAAAAAAGTTTCCCCATGCTCCAACTGATGTTATATACACTGTTCTATCAATGTTGCAGAAGTGGAGGATTCTTCTTAAGGACGTGGACATGGAGCACGTGATTCAACTGAAATATGAAGTTCTCTGCTGGATGAAGAACTTTCACCTGTCTACGCTGGTGCCATCGGATGTCACGGAGACTTAAGTCTATCATAGTTCTGGAGTGTGTAGTGGTCTGTGTTCTTTTGTTGCTATTGCTAGCTTAAGTCTGTGTCAGTCCTGGAGGGTCTAGTGGTTTGTGCTCTTTTGTTGCTGGCAACCCCAGCTTGATGTATCTGATACTTGTTACCTTGCTTTCCTAAAAGCAGATGGCCATCCTCCTTTAAAAACAGTGCTCATTTAGTTCAAAGTACAACAGCTGACATACAGCTCAGGTCATGGAACTTACCCAAAGAATTCAGAAATCCCTCCAATTGCAGCAAGCTTGAAAGGCTGGGAACCTTCCCTTTCAAAATCCTAAAAGAAAGGAAAGACAGATTCAGTCTATGATAAAAAAAAAACAAGCAAGAAATATATGAAGGGGTCAATAGGTGATTTCTTTTTGGAAGGTACGAGTCACAACCTCCTCTTCGGCAGCTTCAAGGCCTCCTTGTACCCAGAACAAATTTTCAAAACCAGCATTGTACAGCTGTTCACAGGCGGCAAGTGATCTGGCCACATTTTGGAGGGAGTTGTAATATTGAAACAACCATTAAAAAAAGATGCACATAGGCTCTCGTTTATTCTGCGATATTTCTTAGTTTGTACATCTGCACGCTAGATGGTAGAACGCGAAGTACCAATAGCACAGATAACATGAGATCTTCCCAGGAAGAGTGATAGGATGAACTTGTCAACACAAATAGAAAACTGCCAGCATAAACAACTCACCTGAAGATGTACAAATGTATGAACATATGTAAAAGAAAAACAATAGATGGTTTTCCACAAGGATCCAGAAACACTGAAACAACAAGACAGTACTCTCTAAAAAGGCCCATTACTGAATGTGCTATCGAAACGAAAGCAAGCTGAAAAATGTAAATGTATTTTGGCTGCTTCACATGAATAAGAATCCAGCTTCAGTGAGAGAATAAGAAATCACCTAAGTCCTTTCTGGCACACTAGCATTATATCTGTATCTTTTGAAAACTTCTCCTCAACCTGCTGTACAAAGTTCCTGCCAATTTCGTCTACAATCAGTCTCAATTACCCTGCTAGGATCAGAACAAGCTAGTTCAACTTCAGTTGATGTGAATCATACTTATTCAAGGACAATGTTGAGCTGCCACTCCACCAGCCACCTATGCAACAATAATGTGAGAGTTTAGTTGACTAAACAATCTTCAATCAGTATTTTTTTTCACGAACACATGCAGGTATCTTTGTATTAAAGAGAGATCAATTATTAATCTAGAAAAAGAAAAAAAAGATTATATTTGGATGCAGAATCCAACACAATGTGCAAGAGTCAGGACCCCATTTAGACGGTAATAGTGGCATACCCATTACAAAGTTGCTGACTTTTTTGCTAAGTCCGCCCAGATCAACCGATGCATCCACATCAAATATAGGAATCCAGGTGGAGCCTTTCACCCAAGCCTGCAACACGCCAGTTCTGGAATCAACAAGGACAAACACAAAACAATATACACCAGAAACAAGATTTTTGTATATTTTTTCCTATATTTTAACGGGAAGCGTTTTATAGTATTACACACCAGAAACAATATTACCTTTTGACGCTCGTTTGAGGGCCTAACATCCAAAAGAACCTTGTCCGTCAGTTTGAACGTATAGCCAGCTTCCCTCGGTGTAAGGGTTTTAATTTTCTGCTCCCTAATCTTCAGGCAGAGCATTCCACAGTTTGGCAAATGACCAAAGAATCAGACATCATATAATATAATGTGCTGGTGCTAAATTCAAGCACACATCGCATTTACACGAAAAAAAATAGAAGGAAAACATTCCAGCAGTACTGCAGTTTCAAGCTGAGACTGAGAGTAACTCGAGGAGAAATTTGCATTGCAAACAAAATGAGCAGGGTCACAAACGAGGTGAAAGAACCTCACCAGGGCCTCCCACCGTCTCCTGGCGGCAGCCTGCTCCTTGGTCTGTCTCAGCTCCTCGTCCTCTTCTCCCTCCTTTCCTCCTCCGACCACCGCCCCCATCCTCACCACCCCGCTCCATCTCTGCACACACAGGGCCATGAATGAACAAAGCACAGCCAACGAGGGAGAGATGCTCAAGTAAAAGCCCCAACCTTTGAAGGGAGGAGACCACGGGCAAGGTGTCGGGGGAGGAAGCCGGAATGCGCCACGGCCGGGGTGGTGAAGGCGCCGGCGACCCTGCAAGCGAGGCCGAGAGGTGGCGCTGCCATCTTTTTGTTGTTGATGTGCTTGCTTCCAGTTCCAGGCCAGAGGAAGGTCCCGCCGCGGTTGTAGCTGTGGAGCGTTATCCCCGTTGCGTTTGCAATTGGTGCAACGGGAGGCCGGTGGGGCCCGGACTGAAGACTCTGGAAACGTGAAACTTCAGCACGGCTCGACAAAAGCACAAGAACTACCCCGCACCTTCCCCAATCCGCAGCAATTCCATTCCCCATCCCACCGCTTCCCCACCTCTCCCCCACCCGCGCGTCCGGCCGGGTGCACCAAGCCACCAATCCGATGGCTTGACTGGCCCCACAACGCACCGACGGCGCCGACAAGCTCCCGTCACGCCGCCGCCGCCGCTGGCGGCGGCGGCGCTCGTCGCGCTGGCTGCTACGGCGGCAGCATGGACACCGCGCTCTGCGACGACCTGCTGCAGGTGGTGTTCGGCCTTCTCCCGCCCTCCGCTGCACCGGCCGTGTCCCTCGTCTCCCGCCGCTGGCTCGCGCTCCTCAGGGCCGCGACGTCGTCCCTCAGCCTCCGCTTGCCTGCCTCCTCGGCGGCGACCCTCGCCGCCCTGCTGTCTCACTATCCCTTCCTCGCCGCCCTGACCGTGGTCTCCGCTGGTACGCCGGTCCACGACGCCGACGCCGTGCTGCTCGCTGTCGCGGCCGCGCCGGCCGCTTCCCGGCTCTCCACGCTGCGGCTCTTGCCCGATTGGGCGGTCTCCCCCGCCACGCTGCTCACGGTCTGCCCTGCACTCGCCGGTCTGACGTCGCTCCACCTCACCGCTGTCCGCCCCCTATCTTTCCGCTGGCTCAAGCTGTTGCCGCGCCTCAAGTCGTTCGCCCTTGTCAACTCCGCCGCCACCGTTGACTCCGCGGGCTCGAGCTCGGATGACGCCGACGGCGAGGCCGAGGACGTCGCAGGGACATTGCCGCTGGAGAAGCTGTCACTTTGCGGCATCCGCTCCGGCGACCGCGGGCTTGGGTGGCTGTGGCGGCGGTGCGGGAGCCTCAAGTGGTTGCAGCTGCGCGCCTGCGACGGTACCGGGGACGGGCCCGCGTCGCTGGCCTTCGCGGGTTGCCTTGCTGGCTTGCTCGCGCTTGAGCTTCGTGCTTGCCGTGCTGTCGCCGACCGTGTACTCCTCCTTGCAGCCGACCATTGCCGCACGCTAACGTCCCTCCTGGTCTATGACGGCGGCGGCAGCGAAGCCCTTCACCGGTTCATCCAGCAGCGTGCTGCTGGTCTGCACACCTTGGACCTTCGCCTCCCGCTTGACCTGCACAACGATCATCTCCTCGCCATTGGAGCTGACTCAGTTCACAATGCTACACATGGCCTAGCTTCACTTCGCCTCCAGAGCTGCGTCCTTATCACAGGGGACGGCCTCCGGTCCCTGGCACGCACAGCCGCCGGAGCCGGCATAGAAGAGCTCGCCTTGGTGAGTTGCGACGTGGTGGAGCGGGAGCCCGGGTTGCTGACATTCCTCAGTCAGAGCATGCCGCGGCTCCGTCGACTTAACCTGTCTTACAATGAGACACTGAACGACAAGGTGATCGGCGCCATGCTTTCATCCTGCCGGAATCTCATGGACATCAGACTCAGGGGGTGCCGGGGCCTGACGGGAGGCTCGCTGCTCTCGCTGCTTAGGCACTGTGGGCAGTCACTGGAGATCCTTGACATCTCCCGCTGTCCGGGCATTGCTGTAGGTAACGTTGAGCTCTTTGCCCAGCGCGCCGCTAGGTTGAATCATGTGATCATCGAGGAGAGCGCGATGTCGGAGGAATTGAAGGCAATCGCTCAGAAGAAAGGCATGAAGGTTGGCTCATTGCCGTGCGAAGGAGGACCATTCTGAAGTAAGGTTGTATCTCCTTCAGAATGCAGTTCTATGTTCTGTGCAACTCGATTTGTGAATGTAACCTTCACTGGAATGTTAATAAAGTATTGCTGCTTAGTACTTGTGTATGCAGCTTTGTATCTGCCTTTTAAGCTTATTATGACTAGCCTCTTGGTGCCTGCTTGACATGTAAATTGAGCGCCAAAGGTGTGCTGTTGTATATGTTCAACAATTGCCATGGAATAATACAGAAAATTCAAACCAAGAAAAAAAATGAGCCATCCGGCCATTTGATTTTGGGACGATGTGGGAACCTTGAGATTTTTTTTCAAAACTTTGATCATTCTTCTTATTCAAAATATTTATTCGAAAATGTAAAAGTTTAAGTCACGCTCAAACAACATTAAATGATAAAACAAATCATAACATTAATAAATGATAATTTATGATATAGTTTGAATAAAACAAGTGATCAAACTTTTTTAAAAATCAACAATGTTATATAATTATGAACGGAGGTAGAAATGCGGAATGACTAACGGAATAACCGAAACGGTAATGAAATGACTGAATGAGTGAATGATCGAGACTGTATTAGAATGACTAAAACTATAACAAAAATTGTAATAGAATAAATGAAACTTTTCGAAACGACTGAAACTATAATGAGATGACTAAATCTGTAATGAAATTACTGAAACTATAACATATGAGACTGTAATGAAATGACTAAAACTGTAATGGAATGACCAAAATTGCAATGGAATGACTGAATAAGTGAATGGATGAAACTATAACAAAATGATTGAAACTTTAATGGAATGAATGAAATTGTAACAGAATAACTAGAACCATCACCCCCAACAGAATCAATGTGCACGGACCTAATAAGTGGATTAATTGGATCCTTTCCACAGTGTGGTATGCTGGTCCCACTGGTCCATCAGTTGGCTGACTGGTTAATTAGTTTGTTGGACCATAGATTTAGATTATACACCGATTCGTTCTAATTTATTGGTCATTTTGATTTTTCTAAAACATAATTTTTATTATATATCTCAAAAAAACAAAACAACCTATAATTTAGGAAAAAAATGACAATCACGTGAGAAAAGAACTTTACACCGAAATCATTGCATCATATAGTTTGACATATAACTTTCACTCTTTCAGTGCTCTTCAGTTGCCCATTTCCTTCGTGGTAACCTTTCAGTCTGTTCCCTATTCCGTGATTGTGCCTAAGAAATTACAGGTATCATTTGAAAATCTAAATCTTAACATAATACATCCCGGTCCATACATCTGCTTCATCCAGTACCCAAAAATACATTAGAATTTATTGTATTCGTGAAAACAAACATTAAAAATAGTTCTGAGCAGTACATAAATGTTTTGGGTGTTTCCCTCATCACGTCTGCTATGAGAGCTAGAAAATAAACAAAGTTAAATATATTAAGTTAATTATAAACTTACATTACACCATGCAGATGTTGAAGTCAGCTAGAAGATAATCCATAGCATATGGTACCTGAGAAAAGAGGCATCAGATCTAGTCTAGTCATGAAATGTAAAACTCCAATATAATCTAGCCATTGATATCAAAGTGTACCAATTATCTCGAGAGTTCAGCAGCAAATATTATATAGTGATAAATACAAGAGACATCTTGATCTTCACATTAGTGGGTTTATCTTAATTAAGTTAAACTAATGAAAGATCACAAGTGTCCTAACTCCCAAGTGGCGAGGTGAAATATGAAAAGACATGTCATACTCCACGTAAAACATTGACAATTTTTTTATCACGATCTCTACATATGATATTATGACATCCCAACAAATTTCATATATTTTTTTACTTCGTTTATGTTTTATACAAATTAAAAACAATTACATTGCAAGTTTGTGATCATGTTTCGTTAATATGATATTCGAAATTTCTGTTTTGTTCCTAAATAAGACCTCAACTTATGCTCAATAACATGAATGACAGATAGATAAATATTCAAGAACGTAGTAGTTAGTATGACGTATGACAGATGGAACAGTACTTGGTGACCTACGATTCTGCGGTTTTCTTCTGAATATTTTTCTTCAACTTAGTTCCGATCTGTACACTCGTAATCGTTCGCAAAAGTGCAACACGTTCCCGGTTGGACCGTTCCATCCAGATAACACGCTAGAACGTATGCGGAATTTAAAGTTCGCTAAAATGCTTCTGAACACAAGTAATCTGTAATCCATATACAGAAAATGCTTTGGTTCTATGACCTGCATGCCTGGTGCAAACCAGATTCTTTTTTTTTTAACGAAATGAAAACGTGCACTAGGATACATATATTGACCCAAAGAGAGGGGTGAAAAGAACGGCAAAAAATTAGCACCTTACTCGATACAGACTGCTCTGATTGAGTGCCAGAACCGCATACACGTTTGAATATTTTATTGTACACGCCCCATAAAAAATTCAAGCAACAAGTAGCACCTACAAATGGCGTATATTTTACAGCTTCGGCAGAAACATACGTGTGTTCGTACGGAACGAGGTATGCGCCTGCAAACTTCAGCATTTCTGCCTTCAAATAAACGCAATGAAAATATTATGCTTACCCCCCCCACCCGTAGAATGTGACTATAAATTGGCACTGAGAAATCCAAACTAGTGATAGTTGATGGTGCAAAAACACCAATTTTTCTTGCTGTACACAATAAAATTCTGATATGGCTGAAAATAAGATAGTACAATGAAATAGTGGGTATATTACAATTCCTGCAAACTAAGTGTGTCCTACTAATCTCAGTTTCATCCACTACGCAGGCAGTGGCTCCTCCAAAACTGTCGGCAAAAAGCATATCATCAATGCACCATATATATAAACAAAACTGACTGCAAAAGCATATCCTACAAAACTAAGGGTGCCTAATAAAAATATATAACGAGGTGATTACGCGAGACAGAAACCTTTGGTTTTTTCTGGAGCTTCAGGCCTCTCTGGCGCTTTCGTAGGCACATCAGGGAGCTCAATAGCCTCATCGATGTCCTCAGGCACAGCTTCTGTGTCAGCCGGAGCTTTCATTTTCTCTTCAGGTCTTACTTCAGTAACAGGAGCGTCTGGCAAAGACTCGACGGCAAGCTGCAAAGAAAGGCGATGTTAGAACTAAGATAGACCTCAAACTAGCAACGCGGAAACAGAAGTACAGAACCGTCTAAATCTCACTTCAGATTCTGAAGCTTTTGAATGTGTTTGTGACGTTAGCATTCATATGGAATCAGGTCGTCACACATAATTCATGGGCCTTCTTTCTGGTTCCGCCCGAGCAAAAACAATATTTATATATGACGAGAGGATTTATAACCAAGAGTGAAACATAGATCTGGTATAATGGGGAATTTTGAATTTTCAGACTCATTTGTATAAATGGCATATTTTTGGGTTGCTTCTCAACAGAAAAGAACTCAAGATGCTTTATTGGACAAACCTGAGCTTCCAAGTTTTCAAACTCAGCCATAACAGCTTCTTCATCCTCAGCCGAGAGCTGCTCGCCCAGAACAGCATTTATTTCCTGAAATCGGTAGTGATTGGCCATAGATAAAAAAAAATAGGTCCATTCTTTTGCAGTTGGGGCAACATCACAACAATTCAACAGAAGGTATGCTTTTTATGAGGCCCTAAAAGAAAAGCAGAATATAGAACTACTTGTATACAGGTCACATTTTTCACAAAGGTGATAAATAGCAGTCCCAATCATATTTTACCCACATACAACATTACAACAATGCTCAAAACTATTTATGATGGAAATCTGGAAATAGGCCCACAATCATAGTTGCCACAAGCGACTGGATTGAAATAGGCAACACTTATATTTTCAGACAGGATATGGATGCACTCCATAATTTCATTCTGGCGTGTTGCTATCACAATGACTATACAGTATGACAAGTTGCTGGCGAAAAAATCAAAGGAGATATTCACAACGTCCGATTGTATGTATCTTAATAAAAATACTGCAAATGAAGGTGCTTAGAAGAGACAATCCCAAAGTGATTGACAGCGGATGAAGCCAAAGTGCATAGCACCCCTATAGAAATGATCAAATATTCAAATGAATGTACAGGTAGAGTTAATTGTACTTACATCTTGATAAGCCTTAGCCTCGGCTGTGTCATCCATCAGCTTTTGGACATCATCAATGTTTATCTCATTCTGTATAGACTTAAGGGCAGCGTTTCCAGCCTTCAGGCTTTCAAATACAGCCTTTTGTTTACTTGCTAGTTCAATATCTGCCAGCTAAACCAAGCAGACGAAAATACTTTCAGGTTATCATACATCAAATTACGAAACTCTGTGCTCCTTAACTTCAATAAGAAATGTAGAACTCCAGCCCTATACGACAATATTAATTGGTACCGAAGAACAATTATTTGAAAGAACTACAAACCTGTTGTTCAACATTCATTTGCCATGTGTCAACTTGTTTCAACAGCTCTTCCTGAGCTTTCTTCTTCTTCAGAGCAATCAAAGCTCTGTCTCTCTTCTTCTGTTGAACCAACTGCCGTGCAGCTTCCTTTTCTGCTTCGACTACCTTCTCAAGCTGGAAGGGAAGAGAAGCATATATAAACACACTCCTATACTTCTAGCAGATGTGATATTGAAATGATTAAATACGAGGAACTGAGGATAATAAACATCTAATCAGAATAGTCAGCACCTGATGACAAGACCACCGGTTGTGTTAAGCTAGAATCAAAAGACGAAGTATACCATCCAAAGTACATTAAGTTAAAATGCCTCTACTAGCGAGCAAATTCAACAAAAATGCAGCACCGGTTATTGGAATACACTGACGTGTGGCCAAAGCAAACACAATTTCCGGAATGCGCGCCAGAAACTGGTGTATTGATGTTTGGACGAACAAAATTAGCAGTTGTAACGTTCACAATGAATCCTGGACTATAGCGTGGAATTAGGAGAGATTTTTTCTCCACTCCTGATCGCCAGCCAGATATGTCGACCTGGATCGGTGCTATGACACGACTCTAACCAGGGCGCCCTATGCGAAAGCAACCAATTGATACACGTTAATCGATCCCTGCAAAACTAGAACCTCGCGAGTTACTTCGATCCAACTCCAGATCCCAATTGCCACACACACACACACACACACACACACCCGCTTCCGCGCGACGCCGCGAGACGCACACCGAATCTGATACGATCCCACGGCGAGGAAGCAGAGAGACGGCCGGAACTCGACACGGGCGAGGGCGTCGGGCCATCCGTAGCTCAGGTTAGGGCAGGGTGCCGCGGAAGGGGAGGCGGACCTGCTGCTGGAACTGGGCGAGCTTGCGGCGCTGCGTCTTGAGGGTGAGGATGGCCCTGTCCACTTCGGTGACCTTGGGCTTCTTCACGAAGATGTTCCCCATCCTCGCCGGTTGGGGTTCCGCCGGCGGCGGAGTCGGAGAGGAAGAGGGAAAGGTGGACTGGACGGGGACGAGACGGCCACGGCAGTTGAACCGGGGCAGGGTCTGCTGGCCGTGTCGTGCTCCGGTGGGACGCACGGAGGGCGAAACGCTGCTGGTGGCTCGCTTCGTACATGGTCAGCTTACTCGGATCGATCGGTTCGTTTCATCATAGCTCTGGCTCTCGAGCTCAACGAGCTACTATGTTCCAGCAAAACGAAATTTTTTCACGAGCTAAGTTAATATCCTAGCTTGGTTCGTTAACGAACCAGCTCGCGAGCTCAACGAGCTACTATATTCCAGCAAAACGAAACTATATGCATATCATTTACAGAATAATTGATGAACATGTTATATATATGTGAGGTGTCTACGACCTATAAATTAAACTAATGATTAATGAACTATGTCTATGTGTTAATTTGGTCTATGCAAATATAATTATGGGTTAAACTGATGAACATGTATGTGAATTGTGAATTAATGAGTGATAAATTGTGCTAACTTGGTGTTACATTGACGTGGTTTGTGAAACTATGAGTATAATTTCTATTTTCTATTATTAAATTAGTTTGAAATTAACTAAAAATAATTATTATGTATATATTATTTTTTCTGCTCTAGCTCGCGAGCTAAACGAGTCGAACCGAGTTGACTCTGTGGCTCGTTAGCTTAACGAGCCAGCTCAAACTCGGACGAGCCGAACTGAGCTGGCTCGTTATCCACCTCTACCATCGACTCGTAACTTCTTTTTGAGCATTTTTTACGAGATTTGAGAGGTACTCACTCCATGAATTACATCGTTTTATTTTTTACAGTGAGATATAGGCGAGTATAAGGTCTAGTTTGCGTTTAAACTTCAACCATATCTTACAAATATCTCTAAATCCACCGCTCTAAGGATTTGTCGGGGACCATAATTAGGGGTACCCTCAAGACGCCTAATTCTCAGCTGGTAACCCCCATCAGCATAAAGCTGCAAAGGCTGATGGGTTTGATTAAGTCAGGGATCAGTCCATACGAGTGACTCGATCACGCCACGCCCGAGCCTAGCCTCGGGCGAGGGCAGCCGGCCCTAAGATGACTCCGTCTCGCCTGAGGTCTCCTCTTTCACGGCAGACGCATCACCGGCTCGCCCGAGGCCCCGCCTTCGATAAGAAGTAACCCTGACTAAATCACCACGCCAACCGACCAAGTCACCGGGGCGTTTAACGCAAAAGGTAAGACCGACAGGCGACCAAACTCCGCTCCGCCCGACCCAGGGCTCGGACTCGGGCTAAGGCCCCGGAAGACGGCGAACTCCGCTCCGCCCGACCCAGGGCTCGGACTCGGGCTAAGGCCCCGGAAGACGGCGAACTCCGCTCCGCCCGACCCAGGGCTCGGACTCGGGCTAAGGCCCCGGAAGACGGCGAACTCCGCTCCGCCCGACCCAGGGCTCGGACTCGGGCTAAGGCCCCGGAAGACGGCGAACTACGCTCCGCCCGACCCAGGGCTCGGACTCGGGCTAAGGCCCCGGAAGACGACGACCTCCGTCTCGCCCGACCCAGGGCTCGGACTCCGCCTCGGCCTCTGCCGAACGATCTCCGCCTCGCCCGACCCAGGGCTCGGACTCTGCCTCTGTCTTGCAGGACGGACTCGACCTCGGCTTCGGAGGAGCCTCCACGACGCCCGACCTAGGACACGAGACCGCCACGTCAACAGGAAGCGTCATCATCACCCTGCCCTGAGCCGACTTGGGTCACAGAGAACAAGACCGGCGTCCCATCTGGCCAGCTCCGCCAGATAGGCAATGATGGCGCCTCACTAGACCATGACGACGGCGGCTCCCAGCTTCCTTACGAAAGCAGGAGGACGTCAGCAAGGGCCCAGCCACTCCGACAGCTGTCCCTCCGTCCGGCTCCGTTACTCCTCCAACAGCCACGACGCCACACCAACAGGGTGCCAAGATCTCTCCGGCTGCCACCTTGGCATGTACTTAGGGCGCTAGCTCTCCCTCGCTAGACACGTAGCACCTTGCTACACCCCCATTTTGTACACCTGGATCCTCTCCTTACGACTATAAAAGGAAGGACCAGGACCTTCTTAAAGGAGGTTGGCCTCGCGGGGACGAAGGGCAGGGGCAGGCGCTCTCTCGGGGCCGCTCGCTCCCCTCACCTCGCGCGGACGCTTGTAACCCCCTACTGCAAGCGCACCCGACCTGGGCGCGGGACGAACACGAAGGCCGCGGGAATTCTCCGACTCCCTCGTCGCGACCCGGCTCCGGCCACCGACCTCTCGCTCTACTCCCCCCTTCGCGCTCGCCCACGCGCTCGACCCATCTGGGCTGGGGCACGCGGCACTCTCACTCGTCGGCTCGGGGACCCCCCGGTCTCGGAACGCCGACAGTTGGCGCGCCAGGTAGGGGCCTGCTGCGTGTTGACGAGTAGTTTCCCGTCAAGCTCCAGATGGGCAGTCTCCAACGACCTCTTCAACCCGGATCGGTGCTCCGTTTCGGGAGTCTCGAGTTCATGTCTCTCGACAGCGGCTACGACATGATACTCCTTCCACCGCCGTGCGACAGCGACAATGGTGGCAGACAGCCCGCTCGCCGGCGGCGGAACCGACGACGTCTTTCCCGCGTGTGGGAAGGACAACTTTCGGGCTCGCCCCATCCTCTCCCTCGCCATCGGAGGAGGAGGAGGCGGGGCAACCAGGGCCGAGCGGGAGGCCGCGCTCCGACGGCTGTCGAGCAAATCGACATCCCCGGCGCCCCGACGGAGGACACGCCGAGCGTCGCCCTCGCGTTCGAGGCAAAGGCGAGCGCCATCCCCCCGCAGCACGTCGACCCCGAGCAGGCGGACGACGCCAGCACGCTCGCAAAGGGCCTGCAGGACGTCGCCCTCGTACCCAGGACGACGGCGCGATCAGCCCCCGACGTGACTTCATCGCTCCTCGTCGACAAAAAGGTACCGACTGCTACCCATCTTTCGTCATTTCGACTCGGCCTCAACCCGCCTGGCGACCTCGCTTTGGCGGGCGCTCATGTTGAGGCGAGTGCAACCTCTCTGGGGTTTCGTGTGCGGTCGCCTTGGGACCGATTGACGGGTGTCTCGACCTACGGACCCTCTGGGTCCGAGGAAGATGACGACCCCAGCATCTGCTGGGATTTCTCCGGATCTGGCAACCCTAGTGCCATGCGGGACTTCATGACCGCATGTGACTACTGCCTCTCCGACTGTTCCGACGGCAGCCGCAGCCTTGGCGACAAGGACTGCGGCCCGAGCCGCGAATGTTTCCACATCGAGCTAGGGGATCCCTCCGGAGGCGGCTGTCTCGGCATGCCGGAGGATGGTGATCCCCCTAGGCCAGCGCCTCGCGCCGACATCCCGCGGGAGCTAGCTGTGGTCCCCGTTCCGGCAGAGGGTTACGACCCACAGCTCGAGCAAGTCCGCGGGGCGCAGGCCGGGCTCGATGAGGGAGCAGGAGCGCTCGAGGCGGTCCGCCAGAACATCGGGCAGGTATGGGCGAGCCAGCCCCCGGCCGGAGGAATACGTCACCTGCCCCAAGGTCTCCAGCACCGCATCGCCAATGATGCCAGGGATAGACCGCCACCCGCATCCGGCGGAACCGGTCAGGACCTGGCCGCTGCAGCGATGCTCCTCCGCGCAATGCCGGAGTCATCAACCACCGAGGGTCGGCGAATCCAGGGAGAACTCAAGCATCTCCTGGAAGGCGCTGCGGCCCGGCGGGCCGAAAGCTCTGCCTCCCGAAGGCAGGGGTACCCCTCGGAACCTCGTGTCGCGACTTCCCGACTCACGCGGGAAGCCTCGGTCTACACCGGGCGCACGCGCAACACCGCGCCTGTGGCCCCAGGCCACCTCGGCGACGAGCACCCTCATCGCGACCGTCGGGC
The DNA here is from genome assembly GCA_029449295.1 of Zea luxurians. NCBI lineage: Eukaryota > Viridiplantae > Streptophyta > Magnoliopsida > Poales > Poaceae > Zea > Zea luxurians. The sequence goes on from JAOPSE010000145.1 coordinate 697,294, forward strand.
ACGCCTCGACGAAAGGGTGCGCCGAGGCTATCACCCCAGGCGTGGGGGACGCTACGACAGCGGGGAGGATCAGAGTCCCTCACCCGAACCACCCGGTCCGCAAGTCTTTAGCCGAGCCATTCGGCGGGCGCCGTTTCCGCCCCGATTCCGACCCCCGACTACTATCACGAAGTACTTGGGGGAAACAAGACCGGAATTGTGGCTCGCGGACTACCGCCTGGCCTGTCAACTGGGTGGGACGGACGATGACAACCTCATCATCCGAAACCTCCCCCTGTTCCTCTCCGACACCGCTCGCGCCTGGTTGGAGCACCTGCCTCCGGGGCAGATTTCCAACTGGGAGGATCTGGTCCAGGCTTTCGCCGGCAACTTCCAGGGCACGTACGTGCGCCCCGGGAATTCCTGGGACCTCCGAAGCTGTCGGCAACTGCCGGGAGAGTCTCTCCGAGACTACATCCGGCGGTTCTCGAAGCAGCGCACCGAGCTGCCCAACGTCACCGACTCCGATGTCATCGGCGCGTTCCTCGCCGGCACCACCTGCCGTGACCTGGTGAGCAAGTTGGGTCGCAAGACCCCCACCAGGGCGAGCGAGCTGATGGACATCGCCACCAAGTTCGCCTCCGGCCAGGAGGCGGTAGAGGCCATCTTCCGAAAGGACAAGCAGCCCCAGGGCCGCCCGTCGGAAGATGCTCCCGAGGCGTCTACTCCGCGCGGCGCCAAGAAGAAAGGCAGGAGGAAGTCGCAAGCGAAACGCGACGTTCCCGATGCAGACCTTGTCGCCGCCGCCGAGCACAAGAACCCTCGGAAGCCCCCCGGAGGTGCTAACCTCTTCGACAAGGCACTCAAGGAGGCGTGCCCCTACCATCAGGGGCCCGTCAAGCACACCCTCGAGGAGTGCGTCATGCTTCGGCGCCACTTCCATCGGGCCGGGCCACCCGCAGAGGATGGCAAGGCCCGCGACGACGACAAAAGGGAGGATCGCCAAGCAGGAGAGTTCCCAGAGGTCCGCGACTGCTTCATGATCTACGGAGGGCAGGCGGCGAATGCCTCGGCTCGGCATCGTTAGCAAGAGCGTCGGGAGGTCTGCTCGGTGAAGGTGGCGGCGCCAGTCTATCTAGACTGGTCCGACAAGCCCATCACCTTCGACCGGGACGACCACCCCGACCACGTGCCGAGCCCAGGGAAGTACCCGCTCGTCGTCGACCCCGTCATCGGCGACGTCAGGCTCACCAAGGTCCTGATGGATGGAGGCAGCTGCCTCAACATCATCTACGCCGAGACCCTCAGGCTCCTGCGCGTCGGTCTGTCGTCCGTCCGAGCAGGCGCTGCGCCCTTCCATGGGATCATCCCCGGGAAGCGCGTCCAGCCCCTCGGGCAGATCGACCTTCCTGTCTGCTTCGGAACGCCATCCAACTTCCGAAGGGAGACCTTGACGTTCGAGGTGGTTGGGTTCCGAGGAACCTACCACGCAGTGCTGGGAAGACCATGCTACGCGAAGTTCATGGCCATCCCCAACTACACCTACCTAAAGCTCAAGATGCCGGGCCCCAACGGGGTCATCACCGTCGGCCCCACGTACAAACACGCATTCGAATGCGATGTGGAGTGCGTGGAGTACGCCGAGGCCCTCGCCGAGTCCGAGGCCCTCATTGCCGACCTGGAAAGCCTCTCCCGAGAGGTGCCGGACGTGAAGCGGCATGCCGGCAACTTCGAGCCCGCAGAGACGGTTAAGGCCGTCCCTCTCGACCCCAGTGGCGACACCTCCAAGCAGATCCGGATCGGTTCCGGGCTCGACCCCAAATAGGAAGCAGTGCTCGTCGACTTTCTCCGCGCAAACGCCGACGTCTTTGCGTGGAGTCCCTCGGACATGCCCGACATACCGAGGGATGTCGCCGAGCACTCGCTGGATATTCGGACCGGGGCCCGACCGGTCAGACAGCCTCTGCGCCGATTCGACGAGGAAAGGCGCAGGGTGATAGGCGAGGAGATCCACAAGCTGATGGCAGCAGGGTTCATTAAAGAGGTATTCCACCCTGAGTGGCTTGCCAACCCTGTACTTGTGAGGAAAAAAGGGGGGAAATGGCGGATGTGTGTAGACTACACTGGTCTCAACAAAGCATGTCCGAAGGTCCCCTACCCTCTACCTCGCATCGATCAGATCGTGGACTCCACTGCAGGGTGCGAAACCCTGTCTTTCCTCGATGCCTACTCAGGGTATCATCAAATCAAGATGAAAGAGTCCGACCAGCTCGCGACTTCTTTCATCACGCCCTTCGGCATGTACTGTTATGTCACAATGCCGTTCGGTTTGAGGAACGCGGGTGCAACGTACCAGCGGTGCATGAACCACGTGTTCGGCAAACACATCGGTCGCACGGTCGAGGCCTACGTCGATGACATCGTAGTCAAGACGAGGAAAGCCTCCGACCTTCTCTCCGACCTCGAACTGACATTCCGGTGTCTCAAGGCGAAGGGCGTCAAGCTCAATCCCGAGAAGTGCGTCTTCGGGGTGCCCCGAGGCATGCTCTTGGGATTCATCGTCTCCGAGCGGGGCATCGAAGCCAACCCGGAGAAGATCGCAGCGATCACAAACATGGGGCCCATCAAGGACTTAAAAGGCGTGCAGAGGGTCATGGGATGCCTCGCGGCCTTGAGCCGTTTCATCTCGCGCCTCGGCGAAAGAGGCCTGCCCCTGTACCGTCTCTTAAGGAAGGCCGAGTGCTTCACTTGGACTCCCGAGGCTGAGGAAGCCCTCGGGAACCTGAAGGCGCTCCTCACCCAGGCGCCCATCTTGGTACCCCCAGCTGATGGAGAAACCCTCCTGGTCTACGTCGCCGCAACCACTCAGGTGGTCAGCGCCGCGATCGTGGTCGAAAGGCAGGAAGAGGGGCATGCTTTGCCCATTCAGAGGCCAGTTTACTTCGTCAGCGAAGTGCTGTCCGAGACCAAGATCCGCTACCCACAAGTCCAGAAGCTGCTATACGCAGTGATCCTGACGAGGCGAAAGCTGCGACATTACTTCGAGTCCCATCCGGTGACTGTGGTGTCATCCTTCCCCCTGGGGGAGATCATCCAGTGCCGAGAAGCCTCGGGGCGGATCGCGAAGTGGGCGGTGGAAATCATGGGCGAGGCAATCTCGTTTGCCCCTCGGAAGGCCATCAAGTCCCAGGTACTGGCGGATTTCGTAGCCGAATGGGTCGATACCCAGTTGCCAACGGCTCCGATCCAACCAGAGCTCTGGACCATGTTTTTCGACGGGTCGCTGATGAAGACGGGAGCTGGCGCGGGCCTGCTTTTCGTCTCGCCCCTCGGGAAACACCTGCGCTACGTGCTTCGCCTCCATTTCCCGGCGTCCAACAATGTGGCTGAGTACGAGGCTCTGATCAACGGATTGCGAATCGCCATCGAGCTAGGGGTCCGACGCCTCGATGCACGCGGCGACTCGCAGCTCGTCATCGACCAAGTCATGAAGAACTCCCTCTGCCGCGACCCGAAAATGGAGGCCTACTGTGAGGAGGTTCGACGCCTGGAAGACAAGTTCTACGGGCTCGAGCTTAACCACATCGCCCGGCGCTACAACGAGACTGCGGACGAGCTGGCGAAGATAGCCTCGGGGCGAACGACGGTTCCCCCGGACGTCTTCTCCCGGGATCTGCACCAACCCTCCGTCAAGATAGGCGACGCACCCGAGCCCGAGCCACCCTCGACCTCGTCCGAGGTGACCTCGGCACAGCCTGAGCCATCCTCGGCTCAACCCGAGGAACCCTCGGAGCCCGAGGGCGAAGCGCTGCGCATCGAGGAAGAGCAGAGCGGGGTCATCCAGATCAAGATTGGCAAACCCCGTACCTGCAATATCTCCGCCGAGGGGAACTGCCCCTCGGCCGAGCCGAGGCTCGGCGGGTAGCGCGACGCGCAAAGTCGTTCGTCTTGCTGGGCGATGAGAAGGAGCTCTACCACCGCAGCCCCTCGGGCATCCTCCAGCGATGCATCTCCATCGCCGAGGGTCAGGAACTCCTGCAGGAAATACACTCGGGGGCTTGCGGTCATCATGCAGCACCTCGAACCCTCGTCGGGAACGCTTTCCGCCAAGGCTTCTACTGGCCGACGGCGGTGGCTGACGCCACTAGAATTGTCCGCGCCTGCGAAGGGTGCCAATTCTATGCGAAGCAGACCCACCTGCCCGCTCAGGCTCTGCAGACGATACCCATCACCTGGCCCTTCGCCGTGTGGGGTCTGGACCTCGTCGGCCCTCTGCAGAAGGCGCCCGGGGGCTACACGCACCTGCTGGTCGCCATCGACAAATTCTCCAAGTGGATCGAGGTCCGACCCCTGAACAGCATCAGGTCCGAACAGGCGGTGGCGTTCTTCACCAACATCATCCATCGCTTCGGGGTCCCGAACTCCATCATCGCCGACAATGGCACCCAGTTCACCGGCAAAAAATTCTTGGATTTTTGCGAGGATCACAACATCCGGGTAGACTGGGCCGCCGTAGCTCACCCCATGTCGAATGGGCAAGTAGAACGTGCCAATGGCATGATTCTGCAGGGGCTCAAGCCTCGAATTTACAATGATCTCAACAAGTTCGGCAAGCGATGGATGAAGGAACTCCCCTCGGTGGTCTGGAGCCTGAGGACGACGCTAAGCCGAGCCACGGGTTTCACGCCGTTCTTCCTGGTCTACGGGGCCGAGGCCGTCTTGCCCACGGACCTGGAATACGGCTCCCCGAGGACGAGGGCCTACAACGAAGAAAGCAACCAGGCTAGCCGAGAAGACTCGCTGGACCAGCTGGAAGAGGCTCAGGACAGGGCCTTACTACACTCGGCGCGGTATCAGCAGTCCCTGCGACGCTACCACGCCCAAGGGGTCCGACCCCGAGACCTCCAGGTGGGCGACCTGGTGCTTCGGCTGCGGCAAGACGCCCGAGGGAGGCACAAGCTCACGCCCCCCTGGGAGGGGCCGTTCATCATCGCCAAAGTTCTGAAGCCCGGAACGTACAAGCTGGCCAACAGTCAAGGCGAGGTCTACGGCAACGCTTGGAACATCCAACAGCTACGTCGCTTCTACCCTTAAGATGTTTCCAAGTTGTTTATATACCTCGCACCCACGCAAAGTTTAGTCAACAAGGAAGGGTCGGCCTCGCCTCGGCAAAGCCCGACCCTCCCTCGGGGGCTAAAAGGGGGGAAACCCCCTCTGCGTCAGAATTTTCCTCGAAAAGAAAATCTCTTTTACCAGAACGTCTTTCGTGCTTTTTGACTACTTCGAAAAGTGGGTCCTGGAAACGACGGGGTACACGTAAGCAGTCAAGGCTGACCGAGCCGAGGGACTCCTACGCCTCCGGGATACGGATACCTCACTCATCACCTTCTGCGATAAGTAACTCGCGCTCGGATAAGGTGAATCCGCGGATCGAACGAGTCTTTACGTACGGAAGCTCTTCTGTCGAAGCGATTCTTCGAGCCTTCTCGACTGAGTCAGTGACAGGGCCTCATGGACGGGTAAAAGTACGCGTAAGCGGCAAGGCCGACCGAGCCGAGGGACTCCCACGCCTCCGGGATACGGATACCTCACTCATCACCTTCCGCGAAAAGCAACTCTTGCTCGCACTAACATCCCTGCTACCGACAAAAAGTCCAGATACTCGAAACAAGAGGAAAAGAGACGCAGCTTTATAACGAAGCAAGGGTGTGTGTTCTGGCCTCGACGGCCGCACAAGGCCCACGCTACAAGACGATTTGACCCTGCAGGCTCGGATCTTGACATTGGAAGAGGGCGATGACACCCTCGGCGTCGACGGCACCTTCGGCAAGGCCCGACCTAGCCTCGGACGGCGACGCAGTCCGAGGGCCTCCGCTCCGAAGGACAACGTCATCACCACGCTCGAGCAATCTCTGCCAGGGACTTCTCCGAGAACCCGGCCCGAGCGGACGGCTCGGCCGGCCACCTCCGGGGCCTCGGCCGACCTCCTTCCGAGGGCGCCAGCTCGGTCCGAAGCCTCGGCTGATCAGCTCCGACGTCGATCCTGCCAACGGACAACCCGGCTAGGCTCCGGCCAACCAGGTTTTATTTCTCGAGCCAACTCCGCCTCTGCTCGTGCTGATATCGCTACCCCTGGCCTCGGCTCGTCGAAGAGCGGCCGAGGGGTCTCTTTAACTAAGCTAGAGGAGCCTCGAACAACAGGTCCGACCGAGCCGAGGGATTCCTACGCCTCCGGGATACGGATACCTCACTCGTCACCTTGACACGAGGCGACCCACGCTTGGTGAAGCGGTTCAGGCAAACAACAGGCGAGTCTTAGTGCTCAGAAATGAGGAAAAAACACGGCTTTGTGCCGAAGTTACATACATGTTCAGGCCCCGAAAGCCGAAATGAACAAAAAACCCGGCACTCGAAGTGCCATTACAAACGGAACTCCGGTTCCGTCCCCGCGGGTACGGACAACCTCCCCGCCAGGGAAGCCCGTGGAGCGACAAGCTCTGGGCGAATCACCAGCAAACGCGGGATGCCCCTAAGCACCCCGGCAGATCCTCGCAGCCGTCCTCGCCGCGAATGCGAGGAGGAAGGCGGAATGTTGCATCCTAGCTGGGCAGCAACAGTTCTCCTTCCCTGGCATGACTGGAGGATGTCTCCGCCGTGGGGTTAAAAGGCGATTGCCACCACCAGAAGCTGGAAAATGAGGTGGCCCGCCGACCCGCGTAGGAGGTGGGGCCCCGGCTCGCCTCGCTCCCCGCCCCGGCGAGGATGACGAACACCCTCAACACTGAGGGCGGCGCCGGGACCGCAGTCCGGTTTGCCCCTCCCCACCCAGGAGCTGGTGGTCACCGTCTCGGGTGACCCCCAGCCGAGGGGGGCAACCGGGCTGCATGATGAAAATTCTTGAAGCCGAACGATGGCTGAAAGGTACCAACTCCCACGGAGTTGCGTTCCTCCAGCGATGGAGCGAAAAGACGGCGGTTCCCCCCCATCCGGGGGCTCGGAAGACGGAGAGACACATTGCATAAGGGGAGGAAGGAGACATGGTCACCTTACGAAGGGGTCGCCCTCCTTTTAAAGGCAACTCCCCCTGCTTGCACCCTCAACCGTCACGGGCTGAGTCTTCTCCAACACGCCTCCAAAGTCCTCCCCTGCGGCGCGGGGGCTGGGGCCCGCCTATCATGCAGACCGGCTCTAAGCAGAAGAAGCCGAACCGTCGCGCACGACGCACGCGACCACCCAGCGGTTACAAGTGACCCTCCACTTTTGCCCAGACCAACGGGCGAAGGGAGTGGACAGCCATGCGGGCGGCATGCAACCGCGCCAAGTGGACGCGCCTCTCCGACTCCTGATAGGCCAGCGCGACGGCTCAAGCCCACGCGTCGTGCGACTGGCGCGCCGGGTGCTGCACGCGAACCGCTGTGCCACTCGCTCCACCACCACACCTCCTCGATTGCGGAACCGATACCGCGATTCAAGGCGACCCAGCCCGCGACCCAGCAGCGCCAGCCTGGCGCAGCGGTCAAGCATGGTCAAAAATGGGCCGGCAGTAATGACGGTGGCAGGCGCGCGAGGGCAGCGGTCACGCCATCTGCCAGGCTCATGTCCCATCCGAAGGCAGCAAGAGAACCACCTCTCGCGGCGTGAAGACGACGCGCCCGTGACCCGTACCTCGAACGGCTCGCGCACGCGCAACGGCAACCTCGCCAACTACTCACCCCGGCGCATTAACTCCGCGGCTCGACGGACAGCGCTACGGGCGGGAGAGGCTGGCGACGTTTCGCCTTCGCCAAAACAACCACGCCGAAAAAGGTACGCCACGACATTCAATTTCGAATCCTTTTTCCCTTTTCCTTCTTTCTCTATCTCTTGCAACAGGGACCGAGAAGGGGGATAACCCCAAAGGGATCCTTCCCCGTGAAGGAACTAGGCTCCGAGCCTCCTTACTGATCAGGGGTTCGAAGGCTGGCCCCCCGAAGGGTTCAACAGCCGCCTCAGATCGCGTGGGCCCGACACCCACTACTGGTCAGGGGTTCGAAGGTCGGCCCCCGAAAGGTCCCACGACCGCCTCAGGCTACTCGGGCTCCGTGCCCCCTACTGATCAGGGGTTCGAAGGCTGGCCTGTCGAAGGGTTCACAGTCGCCTCAGACGCCGAGCGAGGGATGACCAGGGGTACGTTCGATACATAACCAAGGCTCGGGCTGCGCTCCCGAGGTACCCTAGGACATTTCCGAGACCAGCGGGAACGACTCTGTAACGGAATCCCATCGGAGGGAGGCAACGAGCCCTCGGACCCCGTCGCTAGGGGACCGGGTCCGGCAGATCACCCGCAGGTACTTTTGGGCGTGCCTCCGGGCCCCTAGCCGACCCCCAACGAACGGGGCACGGACGTCCACTCAGATTACCCGATTGCAGCTCACCGGAGACACCATGTTCGGTGCCCATCGAGGGTAACATGGCGCACTCCCCCCTCCTCCTTGCGGAAAGGCGACGTAGGGGCGTATATAAAAAAGCCGAGTCTGTCCCTGATCGTCCTCTCGCTCCGTGCGGAGGCTCGGGGTCTGCTCTCGCAAACCCGGCTCCGGCCAAACTGTTGACAGCGTCAACATACCAGCCCGAGAACTTGGGCCCCGACAGTGCACCTGGGCTACGCCCTGCTCGCATGAGGGAACCGCCAGACCAGCCGAGGCATTACGCAAGGCATTAAGACCTCGAAGGAGTGAAACCACTCCTCCGAGGCCTCGGGGGCTACACCCGGCGGGTGCGCTCGCGCGCACCCACCGGAACAAAGTACCTCCGAGAAAGGCTGGTCCCCTTGCAAAAAAGTGCGACGCAAGCCTCCAAGTGAGTGTTAACACTCTCTTCGAGGCTCGGGGGCTACTGTCGGGGACCATAATTAGGGGTACCCTCAAGACGCCTAATTCTCAGCTGGTAACCCCCATCAGCATAAAGCTGCAAAGGCCTGATGGGTTTGATTAAGTCAGGGATCAGTCCATACGAGTGACTCGATCACGCCACACCCGAGCCTAGCCTCGGGCGAGGGCAGCCGGCCCTAAGATGACTCCGTCTCGCCTGAGGTCTCCTCTTTCACGGCAGACGCATCACCGGCTCGCCCGAGGCCCCGCCTTCGATAAGAAGTAACCCTGACTAAATCACCACGCCAACCGACCAAGTCACCGGGGCGTTTAACGCAAAAGGTAAGACCGACAGGCGACCAAACTCCGCTCCGCCCGACCCAGGGCTCGGACTCGGGCTAAGGCCCCGGAAGACGGCGAACTCCGCTCCGCCCGACCCAGGGCTCGGACTCGGGCTAAGGCCCCGGAAGACGGCGAACTCCGCTCCGCCCGACCCAGGGCTCGGACTCGGGCTAAGGCCCCGGAAGACGGCGAACTCCGCTCCGCCCGACCCAGGGCTCGGACTCGGGCTAAGGCCCCGGAAGACGGCGAACTACGCTCCGCCCGACCCAGGGCTCGGACTCGGGCTAAGGCCCCGGAAGACGACGACCTCCGCCTCGCCCGACCCAGGGCTCGGACTCCGCCTCGGCCTCTGCCGAACGATCTCCGCCTCGCCCGACCCAGGGCTCGGACTCTGCCTCTGTCTTGCAGGACGGACTCGACCTCGGCTTCGGAGGAGCCTCCACGACGCCCGACCTAGGACACGAGACCGCCACGTCAACAGGAAGCGTCATCATCACCCTGCCCTGAGCCGACTTGGGTCACAGAGAACAAGACCGGCGTCCCATCTGGCCAGCTCCGCCAGATAGGCAATGATGGCGCCTCACTAGACCATGACGACGGCGGCTCCCAGCTTCCTTACGAAAGCAGGAGGACGTCAGCAAGGGCCCAGCCACTCCGACAGCTGTCCCTCCGTCCGGCTCCGTTACTCCTCCAACAGCCACGACGCCACACCAACAGGGTGCCAAGATCTCTCCGGCTGCCACCTTGGCATGTACTTAGGGCGCTAGCTCTCCCTCGCTAGACACGTAGCACCTTGCTACACCCCCATTTTGTACACCTGGATCCTCTCCTTACGACTATAAAAGGAAGGACCAGGGCCTTCTTAAAGGAGGTTGGCCTCGCGGGGACGAAGGGCAGGGGCAGGCGCTCTCTCGGGGCCGCTCGCTCCCCTCACCTCGCGCGGACGCTTGTAACCCCCTACTGCAAGCGCACCCGACCTGGGCGCGGGACGAACACGAAGGCCGCGGGAATTCTCCGACTCCCTCGTCGCGACCCGGCTCCGGCCACCGACCTCTCGCTCTACTCCCCCCTTCGCGCTCGCCCACGCGCTCGACCCATCTGGGCTGGGGCACGCGGCACTCTCACTCGTCGGCTCGGGGACCCCCCGGTCTCGGAACGCCGACAGGATTGACATCCCCTGCGAATCTTGTGGTGAGCATCTTTCTGCAACATTCTCTATGTTCCCCTAAAAAGAATATGCATAACTAATGATATTGGTTTAAAAATAAAGGCGATATCATTCTGACAAAACCTAATAAACCAAAACATTGTTTCCACCCAATTAGGAGTTTTTTTTCCTATGTGATGTTCCCTTGTAAGCTTTTAGCTATCCAAATCATAATTAATGATTAACATTGTTGGATCTCTCTGTCTATAAAGCAAAGTAAATAATTCTCCAAATATTTCCAGTAAGGTAATAATCAAAAAATAGATGATGAATAGTATCATTTTGATTACATAAGTAGCTGTCGGGGACCATAATTAGGGGTACCCTCAAGGCTCCTAATTCTCAGCTGGTAACCCCCATCAGCACAAAGCTGCAAAGGCCTGATGGGTGCGATTAAGTCAGGGATCAGTCCATTCAAGGGACTCGATCACGCCTCACCCGAGCCTAGCCTCGGACAAGGGCAGCCGACCCCGGAGGATTTCCGTCTCGCCCGAGGCCCCCCTTCAGCGGCGAACATGTTTCCGGCTCGCCCGAGGCCCTGCCTTCGCTAAGAAGCAACCCTGACCGAATCGCCGCACCAACCGACCAAGTCGCAGGAGCATTCAATGCAAAGGTGGCCTGACACCTTTATCCTGACGCGCGCTCCCCAGCCGGCAGAGCCGAAGTGACCGCCGTCACTTCGCCGCTCCACTGACCGGCCTGACAGAAGGACAGCGCCGCCTGCGCCACTCCGCCTGCGGTGCCACTTGACAGAGTGAGACTGATAGGCAGTCAGGCCTGGCCAAAGGCACCATAGGAAGCTCCGCTTCGCCCGACCCAGGGCTCGGACTCGGGCTAAGTCCCGGAAGACGGCGAACTCCGCCCGACCTAGGGCTCGGACTCGGGCTAAGTCCCGGAAGACGGCGAACTCCGCCCGACCCAGGACTCGGACTCGGGCTAAGTCCCGGAAGACGACGATCTCCGCCTCGCCCGACCCAGGGCTCGGACTTAGGCTCGGCCCCAGAAGACGACGAACTCCGCTTCGCCGGACCCCAGGGTTCGGACTCCGCCCCGGCACCAGCCGGCGATCTCCGCCTCGCCCGAACCTGGGGCTCGGACCCGACCTCGGCCACGGAAGGCAGACTCGACCTCGGCTTCGGAGGAGCTTCCACATCGCCCAACCTAGGGCATAGACCGGCCACGTCAACAGGAGGCGCCATCATCACCCTACCCCGGGCTGACTCGGGCCGCAGGGAACAAGACCGGCGTCCCATCTGGCTCGCTCCGCCAGATAGGCAATGATGGCGCCCTGCATACTCTGTGACGACGGCGGCTCTCAGCCCCCTTACGGAAGCAAGAGGACGTCAGCAAGGATTCAACCGCTCCGGCAGCTGTCCCTCCGCCAGGCTCCATCGCTCCTCCGACGACCACGACATCACACCAGCTGGGTGCCAAAATCTCTCCGGCTGCCACAACGACATGTACTTAGGGCGCTATCTCTCCTCCGCTAGACACGTAGCACTCTGCTACACCCCCCATTGTACACCTGGATCCTCTCCTTGCACCTATAAAAGGAAGGACCAGGGCCCTCTTAGAGAGGGTTGGCCGCGCGGGGACGAGGACGAGACAGGCGTTCGCTGGAGGCCGCTCGCTCCCTCTCCCGCGTGGACGCTTGTAACCCCCTACTGCAAGCGCACCCAACCTGGGCGCGGGACGAACACGAAGGCCGCGGGATTCCCACCTCTCTCACGCCGGTCTCCGGCCGCCTCGCTCTCCCCCCTTCGCGCTCGCCCTCGCGCTCGACCCATCTGGGCTGGGGCACGCGGCGACATTCACTCGTCGGCTCAGGGACCCCCTGGTCTCGGAACGCCGACAGTTGGCGCGCCAGGTAGGGGCCTGCTGCGTGTTGACGAACAGCTTCCCGTCATGCTCCAGATGGGCAGTCTCCAGCAACCTCTCCAACCCGGGACGGTGCTCCGTTTCGGGAGTCTTGAGTTCATGTCCCTCGATGGCAGCTACGACATGATACTCCCCCCACCGCCGTGCGACAACGACAGTGGCGGCCGACAACCCGCCCGCCGGCGGCGGAATCGGCGACGTCTTCCCCGCATGGTGGAAGAACAATCTTCGAGCTCACCCCGTCCTCTCCCCCGCCGACGGAGGAGGAGGCGGGGCAACCAAGGCCAAGCAGGAGACAGCGCCTCGTCAGTTGTCGAGCGAGTCGACGGCCCCAGCACCCCAACGGGGGGCGCACCGGGCGTCGACCTCGCGTTTGAGACGAAGGCGAGCGCCGTCTCCCCGCGACACGCCAATCCCGAGCAAGCGGACGACGCCAGCACGCTCGCGAAAAGCTTGCTGGACGTCACCCTCGTACCTGAGACGACGGGGCAGTCAGTCCCCGACGTGACCTTATCGCCGCCCGTCGACCAAAAGGTACCGACTGATCCCCATCCCACGTCTTTCGGATTCAGCCTCAACCTGCCTAGCGACTTCGCTTTGGCGGGCACTCTCGTAGAGTTAAGTCCAAACCCTCTCGGGTTTCGTATGCGGTCACCTTGGGACCGGCTGACGGACGTCTCGACCTACGGGCCCTCTGGGTCCGAGGAAGACGACGAGCCCAGCATCTGTTGGGATTTCTCTGGACTTGGCAACCCTAGTGCCATGCGGGACTTCATGACCGCATGCGACTACTGCCTTTCCGACTGCTTCGACGGTAGCCGTAGCCTCGGCGACGAGGACCGCGGCCCAAATCGCGAATGCTTCCACGTCGATCTAGGGGGTCCCCCCGAAGGCAACCATCTCGGCATGCCGGAGGACGGTGACCTCCCTAGGCCGGTGCCTCGCGTTGACATCCCACGGGAGCTAGCTGTGGTCCCCGTTCAGGCGGGGGGTCATGACCCACAGCTCGAGCAAATCCGCGGGGTGCAGGCTAGGCTCGACGAGGGAGCAGGAGCGCTTGAGCCGATCCGTCGGGACGTCGGGCAGGCATGGGCGGGCCAACCTCCGGCCGGAGAAATACGTCATCTACCCCAGGGCTTCCAACACCGCATCACCGACGACGTCAGGGTCAGGCCACCACCCGCAACCAGTGGGGTCGGCCAGAACCTGGCGGCAGCAGCAATGCTTCTTCGCGCGATGCCGGAGCCATCAACCACCGAGGGGCGGCGAATCCAGGGAGAGCTCAAGAATCTCCTGGAAGGCGCCGCGGTCCGACGGGCCGAGAGCTCCGCCTCCCGAAGGCAGGGGTACCCCTCGGAACCTCATGCCGCGACTTCCCGATTCATGCGGGAAGCCTCGGTCTACACCGGGCGCACGCGCAACACCGCGCCTGCGGCCCCGGGTCGCCTCGGCAACGAGCACCATCACCGCGATCGTCGGGCCCACCTCGATGAGAGGGTGCGTCGAGGCTACGACCCCAGGCGTGGGGGACGCTACGACAGCGGGGAGGATCGGAGTCCCTCGCCCGAACCACCCGGTCCGCAAGCCTTCAGCCGAGCCATCCGACGGGCGCCGTTCCCAACCCGGTTCTGACCCCCGACTACTATCACAAAGTACTCGGGGGAGACAAGACCGGAACTGTGGCTCGCGGACTAACGTCTGGCCTGCCAATTGGGTGGAACGGACGATGACAACCTCATCATCCGCAACCTCCCCCTGTTCCTCTCCGACTCCGCTCGCGCCTGGTTGGAGCACCTGCCTCCGGGGCAGATCTCCAACTGGGACGACCTAGTCCAAGCTTTCGCCGGCAATTTCCAGGGCACGTATGTGCGCCCTGGGAATTCCTGGGACCTCCGAAGCTGCCGACAGCAGCCGGGAGAGTCTCTCCGGGACTACATCCGGCGATTCTCGAAGCAGCGCACCGAGCTGCCCAACATCACCGACTCGGATGTCATCGGTGCGTTCCTCGCTGGCACCACCTGCCGCGACCTGGTGAGCAAGCTGGGTCGCAAGACCCCCACCAGGGCGAGCGAGCTGATGGACATCGCCACCAAGTTCGCCTCCGGCCAGGAGGCGGTCGAGGCTATCTTCCGAAAGGACAAGCAGCCCCAGGGCCGCCCATCGAAAGATACTCCCGAGGCGTCAACTCAGCGCGGCGCCAAGAAGAAGGGCAAGAAGAAGTAGCAAGCGAAACGCGACGCCGTCGACGCGGACCTTGTCGCCGCCGCCGAGTACAAGAACCCTCGGAAACCCCCCGGAGGTGCCAACCTCTTCGACAAGATGCTCAAGGAGCCGTGCCCCTATCACCAGGGACCCGTCAGGCACACCCTTGAGGAGTGCGTCATGCTTCGGCGCCACTTCCACAGGGCCGGGCCACCCGCGGAGGGTGGCAAGGCCCACAACGACGACAAGAAGGAAGATCACCAGGCAGGAGAGTTCCCCGAGGTCCGCGACTGCTTCATGATCTATGGTGGGCAAGCGGTGAACGCCTCGGCTCGGCACCGCAAGCAAGAGCACCGGGAGGTCTGCTCGGTCAAGGTGGCGGCGCCAGTCTATCTAGACTGGTCCGACAAGCCCATCACCTTCGACCGAGACGATCACCCCGACCATGTGCCGAGCCCGAGGAAATACCCGCTCGTCGTCGACCCCGTCATCGGCGACGTCAGGCTCACCAAGGTCCTCATGGACGGAGGCAGCAGCCTCAACATCATCTATGCCGAGACCCTCGGGCTCCTACGTGTCGATCTGTCCTCTGTCCGGGCAGGCGCTGCGCCCTTCCATGGGATCATTCCCGGGAAGCGCGTCCAACCCCTCGGACAGCTCGACCTTCCCGTCTGCTTCGGAACACCCTCCAACTTCCGAAGGGAGACCCTGACGTTCGAGGTGGTTGAGTTCCGAGGAACCTACCACGCGGTACTGGGGAGGCCATGCTACGCGAAGTTCATGGCCGTCCCCAACTACACCTACCTGAAGCTCAAGATGCCGGGCCCCAACGGGGTCATCACCGTCGGCCCCACGTACAAACACGCGTTCGAATGCGACGTGGAGTGCGTGGAGTACACTGAGGCCCTCGCCGAGTCTGAGGCCCTCATCGCCGACCTGGAGAGCCTCTCTAAGGAGGTGCCAGACGTGAAGCGTCATGCCAGGCAACTTTGAGCCAGCGGAGACGGTTAAGTCCGTCCCCCTCGACCCCAGCGGCGATGAAAGGGAAATGTGCCCTTGGGCCATTTCTAAGTATTTTGGTGATTGAGTGCCAACACATGTGCTTAATTGTGAATTTATGTACATGGATGAGCAAGGTGCAAATCATGAGATAAAGGTATGTTTCTAAGCCTTAGTATATTGGTTTTGTGGACTAACATATTTGTCTAAGTGTTAGAAACAGAAAGAAGAAAAAGAGAAAAGGGGAGAGAAAGACTTGGCTGTGTGCTGCTAGTGACCCAGCTCGGTCTGGAGCACCGGACTGTCCGGTGTGCACCGGACAGTGTCCGGTGCGCCAGGCCGACTCAGCGCGAACTGGCCGCTCTCGGGAAACTGGCCGACGGCGTACGACTATAATTCACCGGACTGTCCTGTGTGCACCGGACTGTCCGGTGAGCCAACGGTCGGCCGGGCCAACGGTCGGCCGCGCAATCTGCGCGGGACACGTGGCGGAGCCAACGGTCGGAAGACGGCACCGGACTGTCCGGTGTGCACCGGACATGTCCGGTGCGCCAACGGCTCGCAGATCTCCAACGGTCTGCAACGGTCGGCAGCGCTAGATAAGGAAACAAATCGGGCACCGGACAGTGTCCGGTGTGCACCGGACTGTCCGGTGCCCCCGACGACAGAAGGCAAGGATGGCCTTCCAGATTTGCTCTCAACGGCTCCTAGCTGCCTTGGGGCTATAAAAGGGGCCCCTAGGCGCATGGAGGAGACACACAAGCAACCTTTGAGCATTCTTGATCATCCACACTAAGTCTCTGCGCATTCGTTTGTGTTTCTAAGTGATTCGAGCTCTGTTCTAAGTGAGAACTCTGAGATAGTCTTGTGAGCTCAATTCTTGGCCGTGTGTGTGCGCTTTTGCTGTGGATTTGTGTGTGTTGCTTCCCTCCCTTATTCTGTGTTTCATTTGTGATCATATACTTGTAAGGGCAAGAGACTCCAATTTGTGGAGATTCCTTGCAAACGGGATAGTGAAAGGAAAAGCAAAACACCGTGGTATTCAAGTGGGTCTTTGGACCGCTTGAGAGGGGTTGATTGCAACCCTCGTCCGTTGGGACGCCACAACGTGGAGTAGGCAAGCGTTGGTCTTGGCCGAACCACGGGATAAACCACTGTGTCACATCTGTGCTTGATCTTTTGTGGTATTGTGTTTTGTTGAGACTTCACCTTAGCCACTTGGCAATAATTGTGCTAACGCTTAACAAGTTTTTGTGGCTTAAGTTTGAAGTTTTTACAGGATCACCTATTCACCCCCCCCCCTCTAGGTGCTCTCAATTGGTATCAGAGCCGTTCTATTCACAAAGGGACTAACCGCCCGAATAGATGGATCCTAAGGGGAAGGGTATAGTGATCAACGACAAAGAAAAGGAGACCTTCGTCAACGAGCCGAAGGACGACAAGCCTACCGACTCCGGCTCGGGCCATAGACGGAAGGAAGGGAGGAAGAAGAAGACAAGGCGCATCAAGGAGATCGTCTACTACGACAGCGATGAGTCTACTTCCTCCCAAAAGGACGACCACAGCGACTACGAGAGGAAGAAATCGGTTAATTCGAACTTTTCTTTTGACTACTCTCGTATTCCGCAAAGTTCACATTCACATTTGCTCTCCATTCCACTCGGCAAGCCCCCACACTTTGATGGAGAGGACTACGGATTTTGGAGCCACAAAATGCGTAGTCACCTATTCTCTCTCCATCCTAGTATTTGGGAGATTGTAGAGAGTGGAATGCATTTTGATAGTTCGGATAGTCCCATGTTCATTAATGAACAAATTCATAAGAATGCACAAGCTACTACTGTTCTTCTAGCTTCCTTGTGCAGGGATGAATACCATAAAGTGAGCGGCTTGGATAACGCCAAGCAAATCTGGGACACCCTCAAGATTTCTCATGAGGGGAACGACGTCACCTTGCTCACCAAGATGGAGTTGGTGGAGGGAGAGCTTGGACGGTTCGCGATGATAAGGGGCGAGGAGCCGACGCAAACATACAACCGGCTCAAGACCCTTATCAACAAGATAAGAAGCTACGGGAGCACGCGATGGACGGACCACGACGTCGTCCGCCTAATGCTCAGGTCATTTACCGTTCTTGATCCTCACTTGGTGAACAATATACGTGAAAATCCCAGGTACACCAAGATGTCGCCCGAAGAAGTTCTTGGGAAATTCGTTAGCGGGCGAATGATGATCAAGGAGGCGAGATATGTGGACGACGCCTTGAATGGTCCGATCAACGAGCCGCAACCCCTTGCTCTCAAGGCAACACGAAGCAAGGAGGCGCTACCTAGCAAGGTGGCACAGATTGAAGCGGCTGGCCTTAATGATGAAGAGATGGCTCTCATCATCAAAAGATTCAAGACAGTGCTTAAAGGTCACAAGGGACAACCAAGCAAGACCAAAGCCAAGGGGAAGCGCTCATGCTTCAAATGCGGTAAGCTTGATCATTTCATTGCTAACTGTCCCGATAATGAAAGTGACCAGGAAAAGGGGAACAAAAGAGAGAAGAAGAAGCAATACAAGAAGGCAAAGGGCGAGGCGCATCTAGGAAAGGAGTGGGACTCGGATTGCTCCTCCTCCGACTCCGACAACGAAGGACTCGCCGCCACTGCCTTCAACAAATCGACTCTCTTCCCCAACGAGCGTCTCACTTGCCTTATGGCAAGGGAGAAGAAGGTGAGTACTCAAGACTCCACTTATGCTTCTTCTAGTGATAGTGAGTCTAGTGATGATGATGACATAGATTATTCATGCTTGTTCAAGGGCTTAGATAGATCTAAGATAGATAAAATCAATGAATTGATTGATGCATTGAATGAAAAGGATAGGCTTTTAGAAAAGCAAGAGGATTTATTGTATGATGAACATGATAAATTTGTTGAGGCACAAAAATCATATGCTTTAGAAGTGAAAAGAAATGAAATGCTTTCTAGTGAATTATCTTCCTGTCATGAAACCATTGCTACCTTAAGAAGTGTTAATATTGATTTAAGTGCTAAACTAGAAGTAGCTAGTAAATCAAATTCCTGTGTTGAACATGTTGAAATTTGTACTAGGTGTAATGATTTTGATGTTAATGCTTGTAGTGAACACCTAGTTTTAATTTCCAAATTAAATGAGGAAGTGGCTAGTCTTAATGCTCAACTTAAGACTAGCAAGAATGAAGTTGATAAAATAAAATTTGCAAGGGATGCCTACACGATTGGTAGACACCCCTCAATTAAGGATGGGCTTGGCTTCAAGAGGGAAGCCAAGAACTTAACAAGCCATAAGGCTCCCATCTTCGTCAAGGAGAAAGGGAAGGCCCCTATGGCTAGTAATGCTAAAAAGAACCATGCTTTCTTATACCATGATAGGATACATGCTAGAAATGCTTATAATGATTTTGATTCACATGTTTATGATTCTCATGCCATGTTTGCCTCTAGTTCCTCTCATAAGCATGATAGAGATATGAGTAGGAGAAATGTTGCGCATATGCCTAGGAGAAATTTTGCTCATGTTCCTAGAAAAGTTGTAAACAAACCTTCTACCATTTATTATGCTTGCAATACTCCCTTTGCTATTTGTAGAAAGGGTAAGAAGGTAGTTGCTAGGAAATTAGGGGCTAGATGCAAGGGAGATAAACCTTGCATTTGGGTCCCTAAGGACATTTGTGCTAACCTTACAGGACCCAACATGAGTTGGGTACCTAAGACCCAAGCCTAAATTTGCCTTGCAGGTTTATGCATCCGGGGGTTCAAGCTGGATTATCGACAGCGGATGCACAAACCATATGACGGGGGAGAAGAAGATGTTCACCTCCTACGTCAAAAATAAGGATTCCCAAGATTCAATTATATTCGGTGATGGGAATCAAGGCAAGGTAAAAGGGTTAGGTAAAATCGCAATTTCTAATGAGCATTCTATCTCAAATGTATTCTTAGTGGAGAGTCTTGGATATAATTTGCTATCTGTTAGTCAATTATGTCAAATGGGATATAATTGTTTATTTACAAATGTAGATGTGTCTGTCTTTAGAAGATGTGATGGTTCACTAGCTTTTAAGGGTGTACTAGACGGCAAGCTTTATTTAGTTGATTTTGCAAAAGAAGAGGCCGGTCTAGATGCATGCTTAATGGCTAAGACTTGCATGGGCTGGCTGTGGCATCGCCGCTTAGCTCACGTGGGGATGAAGAACCTCCACAAGCTTCTAAAGGGAGAACACGTGATAGGTCTAACAAATGTGCATTTCGAAAAAGATAGACCTTGTGCAGCTTGTCAGGCAGGTAAACAGGTGGGAGGAGCACATCACAGCAAGAATGTGATGACCACGTCAAGACCTCTGGAGCTGCTGCATATGGACCTCTTTGGACCCGTCGCCTATCTAAGCATAGGAGGAAGTAAGTATGGTTTAGTTATTGTTGATGACTTTTCCCGCTTCACTTGGGTGTTCTTTTTGCAGGATAAGTCTGAAACCCAAGGGACCCTCAAGCGCTTCCTCAGGAGAGCTCAAAATGAGTTTGAGCTCAAGGTGAAGAAGATAAGGAGCGACAACGGGTCCGAGTTCAAGAACCTTCAAGTGGAGGAGTTTCTTGAGGAGGAAGGGATCAAGCACGAGTTCTCCGCTCCCTACACACCACAGCAAAATGGTGTGGTAGAGAGGAAGAACAGGACGCTAATCGATATGGCAAGGACGATGCTTGGAGAGTTCAAGACCCCCGAGTGTTTTTGGTCGGAAGCCGTGAACACGGCTTGCCACGCCATCAACAGGGTCTATCTTCATCGACTCCTCAAGAAGACTTCGTATGAGCTACTAACCGGTAACAAACCCAATGTATCTTACTTTCGTGTTTTTGGGAGCAAGTGCTACATTCTAGTGAAGAAGGGTAGAAATTCTAAATTTGCTCCCAAAGCTGTAGAAGGGTTTTTATTAGGTTATGATTCAAATACAAAGGCGTATAGAGTCTTCAACAAATCATCGGGTTTGGTTGAAGTCTCTAGCGACGTTGTATTTGATGAGACTAATGGCTCTCCAAGAGAGCAAGTTGTTGATTGTGATGATGTAGATGAAGAAGATGTTCCGACGGCCGCTATACGAACCATGGCGATTGGAGACGTACGGCCACAGGAACAAGATGAACGAGATCAACCTTCTTCCTCAACGACGGTGCAACCTCCAACTCAAGACGATGAACAGGTTCATCAAAAGGAGGCATGTGATCAAGGGGGAGCACAAGATGATCATGTGATGGAGGAAGAAGCGCAACCGGCACCTCCAACCCAAGTTCGAGCGATGATTCAAAGGGATCATCCCGTCGACCAAATTCTGGGTGACATTAGCAAGGGAGTAACTACTCGATCTCGATTAGTTAATTTTTGTGAGCATTACTCCTTTGTCTCTTCTATTGAGCCTTTCAGGGTAGAGGAGGCCTTGCTAGATCCGGATTGGGTATTGGCCATGCAGGAGGAACTCAACAACTTCAAGCGCAATGAAGTTTGGACGCTGGTGCCTCGTCCAAAGCAATATGTTGTGGGAACCAAGTGGGTATTCCGCAACAAACAGGACGAGCACGGGGTGGTGACGAGGAACAAGGCTCGACTTGTGGCAAAAGGTTATGCCCAAGTCGCAGGTTTGGACTTTGAGGAGACTTTTGCTCCTGTGGCTAGGCTAGAATCAATTCGTATCTTGCTAGCATATGCCGCTCACCATTCTTTCAGGTTGTACCAAATGGATGTGAAGAGCGCGTTCCTCAACGGGCCAATAAAGGAGGAGGTGTACGTAGAGCAACCCCCTGGCTTCGAGGATGAGCGGTACCCCGACCACGTGTGTAAGCTCTCTAAGGCGCTCTATGGACTTAAACAAGCCCCAAGAGCATGGTATGAATGCCTTAGAGATTTCTTACTTGCTAATGCTTTCAAGGTTGGGAAAGCCGATCCAACTCTTTTTACAAAGACATGTGATGGTGATTTGTTTGTATGCCAAATTTATGTCGATGACATAATATTTGGTTCTACTAATCAAAAGTCTTGTGAAGAGTTTAGCAGGGTGATGACGCAGAAATTCGAGATGTCGATGATGGGCGAGTTGAACTACTTCCTTGGGTTCCAAGTGAAGCAACTCAAGGACGGCACCTTCATCTCCCAAACGAAGTACACGCAAGATCTGCTAAAGAGGTTTGGGATGAAGGACGCCAAGCCCGCAAAGACTCCGATGGGAACCGACGGACACACCGACCTCAACAAAGGAGGTAAGTCCGTTGATCAAAAAGCATATCGGTCAATGATAGGGTCTTTACTTTATTTATGTGCTAGTAGACCGGATATTATGCTTAGCGTATGCATGTGTGCTAGATTTCAATCCGATCCTAAGGAGTGTCACTTGGTGGCGGTGAAGCGAATTCTTAGATATTTAGTTGCTACGCCTTGCTTCGGGATCTGGTATCCAAAGGGGTCTAACTTTGACTTGATTGGGTACTCAGATTCCGACTATGCTGGATGTAAGGTCGATAGGAAGAGTACATCAGGGACGTGCCAATTCTTAGGAAGGTCCCTGGTGTCATGGAACTCTAAGAAACAAACCTCCGTTGCCCTATCCACCGCTGAGGCCGAGTATGTTGCCGCAGGACAGTGTTGCGCGCAACTACTTTGGATGAGGCAAACCCTCAGGGACTTTGGCTACAATCTGAGCAAAGTCCCACTCCTATGTGATAATGAGAGTGCTATCCGAATAGCGGAAAATCCTGTTGAGCACAGCCGCACAAAGCACATTGACATCCGGCATCACTTTTTGAGAGACCACCAGCAAAAGGGAGATATCGAAGTGTTTTATGTTAGCACCGAGAACCAGCTAGCCGATATCTTTACCAAGCCTTTAGATGAGAAGACCTTTTGCAGGCTGCGTAGTGAGCTAAATGTCTTAGATTCGCGGAACTTGGATTGAATTGTAGCATACTTGTGCTTATGCCTTTGATCATGTTCATTCTGCATTTTGTTGCTTATTATGGTGCTCAAGTTGTACAAACACTCCCTGGACCTCACAAGTCCGTTGCAAAGTGATGCACATATTTAGGGGGAGATGTGTTACAACTTGACCCTTTGAGACTAACCATATGTTTGAGTTTGCTTGTTTTAGTCACAAAGGAGAATTGAAAGGGAAAAGGTGGACTTGGACCATGAAAGACTTCCACTGCACTCCGATGAGGGGTAACTTATTCCAAGTCCATCTCATGAACTCTTATTGCCATTTGCTCTTAATTGAAGATTTTGGTGAGGCAATGGGGTTAAAGGGCCACAATTGATCCCGTTTTGGTGCTTGATGCCAAAGGGGGAGAAAATAAAGGCCAAAGCAATAAATGGATCAGCTACCACTTGAGAGATTTTGAAAATAGTAGAATAGAGTTTTTGGTTTGTCAAAATACTTATGTTGTCTCTCTTGTCAAAAGTTGGCTTCTTGTGGGGAGAAGTATTGCTTATGGGAAAAAGGGGGAGTTTTTGAAATCTTTGATCAATCTCTTTTGGAATGACTCTCTTTATGCTTCAACATGTGTGTTTAACTTAGAGATAGAGATTTGAGTTTGATTTGCAAAAACAAACCAAGTGGTGGCAAAGGATGATCCGTATATGCCAAAATTGAATAAAACTTAAATTTATTTTATTTGAAGTGAGTTTGCACTTGTTCTAGTTGCTTTATGTTGTGTTGGCATAAATCACCAAAAAGGGGGAGATTGAAAGGGAAATGTGCCCTTGGGCCATTTCTAAGTATTTTGGTGATTGAGTGCCAACACATGTGCTTAATTGTGAATTTATGTACATGGATGAGCAAGGTGCAAATCATGAGATAAAGGTATGTTTCTAAGCCTTAGTATATTGGTTTTGTGGACTAACATATTTGTCTAAGTGTTAGAAACAGAAAGAAGAAAAAGAGAAAAGGGGAGAGAAAGACTTGGCTGTGTGCTGCTAGTGACCCAGCTCGGTCTGGAGCACCGGACTGTCCGGTGTGCACCGGACAGTGTCCGGTGCGCCAGGCCGACTCAGCGCGAACTGGCCGCTCTCGGGAAACTGGCCGACGGCGTACGGCTATAATTCACCGGACTGTCCGGTGTGCACCGGACTGTCCGGTGAGCCAACGGTCGGCCGCGCAATCTGCGCGGGACACGTGGCGGAGCCAACGGTCGGAAGACGGCACCGGACTGTCCGGTGTGCACCGGACATGTCCGGTGCGCCAACGGCTCGCAGATCTCCAACGGTCTGCAACGGTCGGCAGCGCTAGATAAGGAAACAAATCGGGCACCGGACAGTGTCCGGTGTGCACCGGACTGTCCGGTGCCCCCGACGACAGAAGGCAAGGATGGCCTTCCAGATTTGCTCTCAACGGCTCCTAGCTGCCTTGGGGCTATAAAAGGGGCCCCTAGGCGCATGGAGGAGACACACAAGCAACCTTTGAGCATTCTTGATCATCCACACTAAGTCTCTGCGCATTCGTTTGTGTTTCTAAGTGATTCGAGCTCTGTTCTAAGTGAGAACTCTGAGATAGTCTTGTGAGCTCGATTCTTGGCCGTGTGTGTGCGCTTTTGCTGTGGATTTGTGTGTGTTGCTTCCCTCCCTTATTCTGTGTTTCATTTGTGATCATATACTTGTAAGGGCAAGAGACTCCAATTTGTGGAGATTCCTTGCAAACGGGATAGTGAAAGGAAAAGCAAAACACCGTGGTATTCAAGTGGGTCTTTGGACCGCTTGAGAGGGGTTGATTGCAACCCTCGTCCGTTGGGACGCCACAACGTGGAGTAGGCAAGCGTTGGTCTTGGCCGAACCACGGGATAAACCACTGTGTCACATCTGTGCTTGATCTTTTGTGGTATTGTGTTTTGTTGAGACTTCACCTTAGCCACTTGGCAATAATTGTGCTAACGCTTAACAAGTTTTTGTGGCTTAAGTTTGAAGTTTTTACAGGATCACCTATTCACCCCCCCCTCTAGGTGCTCTCAGGCGACACCTCCAAGCAAATCCGGATCGGCTCCGGGCTCGATCCCAAATAGGAAGCAGTGCTCGTCGACTTTCTCCGCGCGAACGCCGACGTCTTCGTGTGGAGTCCCTCGGACATGCCCGGCATACCGAGGGATGTCGCCGAGCACTCGCTGGACATCCGAGCCAGAGCCCGACCCGTCAAGCAGCCACTGCGCCGATTCGACGAGGAGAAGCGCAGAGCCATAGGCGAGGAGATCCACAAGCTAATGGCGGCAGGGTTCATCAAAGAGGTATTCCATCCCGAATGGCTTGCCAACCCTGTGCTTGTGAGAAAGAAAGGGGGGAAATGGCGGATGTGTGTAGACTACACTGGTCTCAACAAAGCATGTCCGAAGGTTCCCTACCCTCTGCCTCGCATCGACCAAATCGTGGATTCCACTGCTGGGTGCGAAACCCTATCTTTCCTCGATGCCTACTCAGGGTATCATCAAATCAGGATGAAAGAGTCCGACCAGCTCGCGACTTCTTTCATCACACCCTTCGGCATGTACTGCTATGTCACCATGCCGTTCGGCTTGAGGAATGCGGGCGCGACGTACCAGCAGTGCATGAACCATGTGTTCGGCGAACACATTGGCCGCACGATCGAGGCCTACGTCGATGACATCATAGTCAAGACGAGGAAAGCCTCCGACCTCCTTTCCGACCTTGAAGCGACATTCCGATGTCTCAAGGCGAAAGGCGTCAAGCTCAATCCCAAAAAGTGTGTTTTCGGAGTACCCCAAGGCATGCTCTTGGGGTTCATCGTCCTCGAGCGGGGCATCAAAGCCAACCCGGAGAAGATCGCAGCTATCACCAGCATGGGGCCCATCAAGGACTTGAAAGGCGTACAGAGGGTCATGGGATGCCTCGCGGCTCTGAGCCGCTTCATCTCACGCCTCGGCGAAAGAGGTCTACCTCTGTACCGCCTCTTAAGGAAGGCCGAGTGCTTCACTTGGACCCCTGAGGCCGAGGAAGCCCCCGGGAACCTGAAGGCGCTCCTCACAAAGGCGCCTATCTTGGTGCCCCCAGCTGCCGGAGAAGCCCTCCTGGTCTACGTCGCCGCGACCACTCAGGTGGTTAGCGCCGCGATTATGGTCGAGAGGCAAGAAGAGGGGCACGCGTTGCCCGTTCAGAGGCCAGTCTACTTCGTCAGCGAGGTACTGTCCGAAACCAAGATCCGCTACCCACAAGTTCAGAAGCTGTTGTACGCGGTGATCCTGACGCGGCGGAAGCTGCGACACTACTTCGAGTCTCATCCGGTAACTGTGGTGTCATCCTTCCCCCTGGGAGAGATCATCCAGTGCCGAGAGGCCTCGGGTAGGATTGCAAAGTGGGCGGTGGAAATCATGGGCGAGACGATCTCGTTCGCTCCTCGGAAGGCCATCAAGTCCCAGGTCTTGGCGGACTTCATAGCTGAATGGGTCGACACCCGGCTACCGACGGCTCCGATCCAACCGGAGCTCTGGACCATGTTCTTCGACGGGTCGCTGATGAAGACAGGAGCCGGCACAGGCCTACTCTTCATCTCGCCCCTCGGGAAGCACCTACGCTACGTGCTACGCCTCCATTTCCCGGCATCCAACAATGTGGCTGAGTACGAAGCTCTAGTCAACGGGTTGCGGATCACCATCGAGCTAGGGGTCCGACGCCTCGACGCTCGCGGTGACTCGCAGCTCGTCATCGACCAAGTCATGAAGAACTCCCACTGCCGCGACCTGAAGATGGAGGCCTACTGCGATGAGGTTCAGTGCCTAGAAGACAAGTTCTACGGGCTCGAGCTCAACCACGTCGCTCGGCGCTACAACGAGACTGCGGACGAGCTGGCTAAAATAGCCTCGGGGCGAACGACGGTTCCCCCGGACGTCTTCTCCCGGGATCTGCATCAACCCTCCGTCAAGATCGACGACACGCCCGAGCCCGAGGCACCCTCGGCCCAGCCCGAGGCACCCTCGGCTCGGCCCGAGGTATCCTCGATTCAACCCGAGGTACCCTCGGCCCCCGAGGGCGAGGCGCTGCACGTCGAGGGGGAGCAAAGCGGGGTCACGCCTGATCAAAACTGGCAGACCCCGTACCTGCAATATCTCCACCAAGGAGAGCTACCCTCCGACCGAGCCGAAGCTCGGCGGGTGGCGCGGCGCGCCAAGTCGTTTGTCTTGCTGGGTGATGAGAAGGAGCTCTACCACCGCAGCCCCTCCGGCATCCTCCAGCGATGCATCTCCATCGCCGAAGGTCAGGAACTCCTGCGAGAGATACACTCGGGGGCTTGCGGCCATCACGCAGCGCCTCGAGCCCTTGTCGGGAATGCTTTCCGGCAAGGCTTCTACTGGCCGACGGCGGTGGCCGACGCCACTAGAATTGTCCGCACCTGCGAAGGGTGTCAGTTCTACGCAAGGCAGACCCACCTGCCCGCTCAGGCTCTGCAGACGATACCCATCACCTGGCCTTTTGCTGTGTGGGGTCTGGATCTCGTTGGCCCCTTGCAGAAGGCACCGGGGGCTACACGCACCTGCTGGTCGCCATGGACAAATTCTCCAAGTGGATCGAGGTCCGACCCCTGAACAGCATCAGGTCCGAGCAGGCGGTGTCGTTCTTCACCAACATCATCCATCGCTTCGGGGTCCCGAACTCCATCATCACCGACAACGGCACCCAGTTCACCGGCAGAAAGTTCCTGGACTTCTGCGAGGATCATCACATCCGGGTGGACTGGGCCGGCGTGGCTCACCCCATGTCAAATGGGCAAGTAGAGCGTGCCAATGGCATGATTCTACAAGGGCTCAAGCCTCGGATCTACAACGACCTCAACAAGTTCGGCAAGCGATGGATGAAGGAACTCCCCTCGGTGGTCTGGAGTCTGAGGACAACGTCAAGCCGAGCCATGGGCTTCACGCCGTTCTTCCTAGTCTACGGGGCTGAGGCTGTCTTGCCCACAGACCTAGAATACGGCTCCCCGAGGGCGAGGGCCTACACCGACCAAAGCAACCAAGCTAGCCGAGAAGACTCGCTGGACCAGCTGGAGGAGGCTCGGGACAAGGCCTTACTACACTCGGCGCGATACCAGCAGTCCCTGCGACGCTACCACGCCCGAGGGTTCCGGTCCCGAGACCTCCGGGTGGGCGACCTGGTGCTTCGGCCGCGACAAGACGCCCGAGGGCGACACAAGCTCACGCCTCCCTGGGAGGGGCCGTTCGTCATCGCCAAAGTTCTGAAGCCCGGAACGTACAAGTTGGCCAACAGTCAAGGCGAGGTCTACGGCAACGCTTGGAACATCCAACAGCTACGTCGCTTCTACCCTTAAGATGTTTTCAAGTTGTTCATATACCTCGCGCCCAACGAAAGTTTAGTCGTCAAGGAAGGGTCGGCCTCGCCTCGGCAAAGCCCGACCCTCCCTCGGGGGCTAAAAGGGGGGGAACCCCCTCTGCGTCGAGATTTTCCTCGAAAAAAGATCTCTTCTACCAAAAGGTCTTTCGGGCTGTTTGACTACTTCGAAAGTGGATCCTGAAAACGACAGAGTACACGTAAGCAGCCAAGGCTGACCGAGCCGAGGGACTCCTACGCCTCCGGGATACGGATACCTCACTCATCACCTTCTGCGATAAGTAACTCACGTTCGGATAAGTGATCCCGCGGACCGAACAAGTCTTCACGTTCGGAAGCTCTTCTGCCGAAGCGATTTCTCGAGCCTTCTCGACTGCGTCGGGAACAGAGCCCCATGGACGGGTCAGAGTGCGCGTAAGCGGCAAGGCTGACCGAGCCGAGGGACTCCTACGCCTCCGGGATACGGATACCTCACTCGTCACCTTCCGCGAGAAGCAACTCTCGCTCGCACAAACATTTCTGTTACCAACAAAAAGGTCCAGATACTCGAAACAAGAGGAAAGGAGACGCGGCTTTACAACACGGCGAGGGTGTGTTTTGGCCTCGGCGGCCGCAGGGAACACACGCTACAAGGCAATCCAATCCTGCAGGCTCGGGTCTTAACGCTAGAAGGGAGCAGCAGCACCCTCCGCATCGACAACACCTTCGGCGAGGTCCGACCTAGCCTCGGACAGCGACGCGGTCCGAAGATCTCCACTCTGAAGGACGACGTCATCGCCACGCCCGGGCCGTCGCTACCAGGGTCTTCTCGGGAATCCGGCCCGAGCAGGCGGCTCGGCCGGTCACACCGGGGCCTCGGCCAGCTGTCCTCCAAGGACGTCAGCCCGACCCGAGGCCTCGGCTGGTCAATTCCGGCGTCGGTCCCGCTAACGGACGACCCGGCCAGGCTCCGGCCAACCAGGTTTTCTTTTCGAGCCAACTCTGCCTCTGTTCATGTTGACGCCGCTACCCCTGGCCTCGGCTCATCGAAGAGCGGCCGAGGGGTTCCTTTAATTAAGCTAGAGAAGCCTCGGACAACAAGGCCGACCGAGCCGAGGGACTCCTACGCCTCCGGGATACGGATACCTCACTCGTCACCTTTACATGGGGCGACTCACGCTTGGTGAAGCGGTTCAGACAACCAACAGGCGAGTCTTAGTGCTCGAAAATGAGGAAAAAACACGGCTCCGTGCCGAAAATACATACATGTTCAGGCCCCGACAGCCACAATGAACAAAAACACTGGCATTCAAAGTGCCATTACAAACAAAACTCTGGTTCCGTCCCCGTGGGTATGAACAACCTCGAGCCTGCGGGGCGACGAACACCGGGGGACCCGCCAGCGACCTCTGCAGCAGCAGCCATGGTCCCAGGACGGACGCGGCCGCCGGAGGGCTCTCGTTCGCGTTCCCGCTCAAGGGACGCGAACCAGCTATTAAAGCCAAAGAGCGGGCCGCTCCCAAGCGCACCGGCGGGTCCTCGCTGCCGTCCTTGCCTCGAATGCAAGGAAGAGGGCGGAATGTTGCATCCTAGCTGGGCAGCAACAGTTCGCCTTCCCCGGCATGGCTGGAGGACGTCTCCTCCGCAGAGCTGGAGGGTGTTTGCCACCACCAGAAGCTGGAAGAAGAGGTGACCCGCCGGCCCGTGCGGGAGGTAGAGCCCCGGCTCGCTGTAACACCCACTTTGTAATTGCTAGGAATATTACCAGTAGAGGAACAACTTCTCTTTATGTGAGTTTGATCTTTATGCATCATCATATGTGAACACCATGTCCAAAAACAATTAATAAAGAGAGATGCTACTAAATCATTGCATCATGCTGAATATTTTATTTGTGTGTGCATTCTTGTGACAATATCATAATAATGCAAAAAGAAATAGGTGAATATCCAAATGGGGATTTAAATCCTAAATAATCCTAGAATTAAGAAAAGAGAGAAGGAGGAGGATTATACAAAATAGAGGAAAATAAATGTATGAAAGAATATATTTTGTCCCCACTAATATTTTAATTTAAGAACTTAACTCAGTTAAGAAGCTCACAAACAAGTTTGAATTCAAATTAGTATTAAAATTTGAATTTGTGAAAGAAGGGAGAAAGAAGAAAATATAAAAGAAAAAGGAAAAGGAATACTATACCTGATGGGCCGCCAACCTGGAATTCGGCCCAACTACCCTTTAACACCGCGCGGCCCACTTACCTCCACCGCGCGCCTCTACCGGTGCCGACACCTGGGGCCCGGCTGTCAGTCGCTGGGCTCTCGCGCACGCTCGGACTTCTGCTGCCCTCTGCACTGGTGTGTGGGCCATGGGCGTCAGCCGCGCGGGGAATCCACGGGGGACGCTGCCACCCGAGCCCAGCAACCAGTCACACCGCGCTCACCGCACTCCGTCGGTGGCTGACCGACATGTGGGCCCCGCTGGTCGGAGTCATCCTCAACCACCAAGCCGACCTTCGCGGGCACGACGTCAACTGAATTCGCATGCGCTGGATCTCCGGGTGAGCCCCGTTTGAGCTGACCGCGGACTCCATGGGGTCTATTTGACGGGCCTCGCGACCTCCTCGCCCCATACCAATCCCTCACTCCTCTGCTAACGCGCCTGAGTCCCATCACAACCGATCGAACCCAGCCGCCATAGCCACCGATAGGAGGGGGAACGAAGGGCCGCGCTTCGACGTGGGATTGGCGTCGGAAAAGTGTTGCCGGAGCTCCGCCGTAGCTTGCCGTAAAGCTTCCCGGCCTCTCCTGGGTGAATCGTCGACCGAACCTGCTGGGAATCGCTCACCGACGTTCGTTCTCCGCCGCGCGCCGTGGACTGGGTCAGGCACTGCGTAACCTTGGTAAGATTTCTCCGTCCCGGATCCGCCATCGCTCCAATTTCATTCTGCACCAACTAATTTAGCCATCGACTCATCGTGGAGGCGGATTGGATCGCCTCGGACATGCGTTGCCGCGGCGCGCCGTGGGCAGTGCCTTGCACTTGTCGAGGGAAGAAATTAGTGGGGGAAAAGAGTTCATCGGGTCGTCAATTAGGCGAGGGGCGAGTGAATTATAAATTGGCGGGTAGGGGGAACGGAATTGCAACTCCGGCGGTCTCGCCGCCGTGCGGTGACCTGCTCCGCCGTGAGTTAGTGTCGGGGGGAAGGAGATGGGTTCGGCACCGTTGATCGATCTCTGAACGGCTGCGATTAGACATTGGGATACCCCTTCGCGCCGGTAGATCTGGACCGCAGGATAGAAATCATGCGGGCGAGGGGAAATCAGGGTCCTTTTGGAATCTGGGATGTAGGTAGTCAATCCAACGGTCGTGATCGCGTACCCATTCGCGAAAGCATTGATTTAATCTGGCACGTCCATTTCAGATCGGGCGGCCAGAACTTGTTCATCCCCCTTCGCGGTGCCATTTAGCTAAAGAGTCCCTCCACTTGCCAGAATTAGAACCCGCCGTCCCTCTCCACTGTACGCTGTGTCTCAAGAAATTTACCCCGAGCCCCCTGCGTTTCACATTAATTGAGGCCCAGTCCAGAGCTTATTTAAACTGTACAAATGAATTAGAAATTGAATATTTAATAGAAAAATAATTGCTAGAACTTCAATAATTCATAGAAAATTCATACTAACTCCAAATTAATCCATTCCAGTTCCTAAAATTTTGTAATTTTATTATCTATCACCTAGAGCCTCTGTTATGTCATGAAAACAGTAAGAAATTTATTTATCACTTAATCCTACCTAAAGCACATAAAACCTTTGAAAATGCATAACTTAAAATCTATAACTCAGAAAATTATGATTCCTGTTCCTAGGTTTTTATTTTAATGTGTAGAATATTCCTGTGTATTTTGTTTACATGCTTGGTGTAATGTTAATTTTCCCTATATCCTGTGCTTGTTTGTATTGTGGCGAGTAGAAGAGCCCGTTGCTGAGGATCCTGGTGAGCAGCAGGTTGAAGTAGCTGAGCAGGAGCTCATTGAAGGCAAGTTGTGCCCTTGACCACTTTTTACCTAATAATGCTCTTTAATATCACTTATCCATGCATAGGTTAATTTTGATGGGACCCAATAGGTCACCCTAGATTTGTTTATCTCATTACCTTGTTTACCCCTGAATCACTTGGGTAGTTTGCTATTGCTTTACATGGTTTGGGATAATCATTGATTATATCTATGTTCCAATGATTCTTGTTATTCTGTTTATGTTCATGTCAAGTTCATTAATGTTAATTGGAACATAGAGCTTAACTTGAGTATCACGTGCCACCACAAGGGTTTAATGGGACGCCCTTGGCTGATTAATTAGGAAAGCTAGTGGAAGACTACCTTACCCGAAAGGGGCAAGGGCAGTAGGGGAGTGGTCAGTGTAGGGAGGTCCCTGGTTGATTTTGCTGGGATGGCAGTCAGCCAGGAACCCTGCATTGGAACTTCCTATAAACTGTAGCGGGTTTTCGGAAGCTAGTGGAACTTTGTAAAGGCCTCGTAGTGGATCCCTAGCCATTCACCTCGGTAGTGTCTAAGGGCCTTGCAAACCCTGGCGACATGGGATACACGACTTGTGGGTAAAGGGTACAACCTCTGCAGAGTGTAAAACTGGTATACTAGCCGTGCTCGCGGTCATGAGCAGCTCAGGACTCTCTGATGTTTAAATTATGGAACTTAAATTCAATTTTGTCATTTGCATTGCATGGGTTTGTTATTAATTTTGTTCTATTACTTTACTTATGGTTGGGTATTTACTTACACTTAGTAACTGCTAATAAAATTTTGACCAACTACTTAAAAGCAATGCTCAGCTTTAACCCTGTCATTGATTAGCCTTACACATCACATGAGCTCACACCTTTGTGAGTTTATGTCCACTGGTTCCCCACAACTTGTTGAGCTATGATCATGTGTGAGCTCACCCTTGCTGTCTCACACCCCCCCCACAGGAGAAGATCAGGTGGTTCAGGAGGAGCCGCCTAACACTGAGGAGTTCGATCTGATCTAGGTGGCGTTTCCCAGTCGACATTGGCGCCAACGATCCTTAGTTCGTTTTATGTTTACACTTTTATTTTGTAATAAGTCTTCCGCTATGTAATAAATACTCTGATGATTTATGACATTTATCTCTATACACTCTGTTATTATATATGTTGTCTTCTTGGCGCATGTATGAGATGCACCTGGCTTTGTTCCTTAAAGCCGGGTGTGACAGAAGTGGTATCAGAGCAAATGTTGACTGTAGGACGAGACCTAGATAGAAATGGACAAACCCTTTCCTACTTACCTTACTCTGACTCATTCTATACTCATCTCATCTTGATCTTGTCTCACCTTCTACTGTTCTACTCTGATCATTCTTACCTTTTCTACTCTAAGACAAGATGGATTTCACACCTTGGAATCCCTACCCCTATGACATTTTTAAGAGATAGGAAGCCTAAGACAAAATTAAAACTATTTTCTCTATTAAAAATATTGGTTGATTGTTCTGATGATCAATGCCTGATTTGCTTCTTTGATTGATTGAAATATTACGTGGACATCTTAGCATGTGCCAGCATAAGGTAATAAAATAGCTATGGTAGGTAAAACATTAAACTGCTTAGCTAATAAATCCCCCAAAGTAACATGATTGTAATTACTGCCTTGTCTACTGCTCTTTCTTACCATATGTATCTAACTCAGATGGTCAATACCAGGAGGGGTGGTGGAATTGATTTGCCTCCTAACCGACACACTCGAAGGATATATAGACAACCTCAGCCACAGCCTGTAGAGATGAATCCTCCTAATCCTCCATCAGGCGGAGTTGACCCACTGGTTGCTGCTCAGATGGCGGTGATGCAGCAAATGGCAGATACTATGGCTGATATGTGTGCCCAGATGCAGCAAGAACGTCAGGAGATGCGTCAGGAAAGAGAAGACATACGCCAGGAGTTACGCCAGGAGCGAGATGAGATACGCCAGGAAAGGAGGGCACAACAACAGCAACAACAGCAACAAGTGCCATTGCCTCCACCACCACCACCAGTTCCACCTCGTGATAAGCACCGAGAGTTCATGAGTCATAAGCCACCTACATTTGCAAGTTCGCCAGATCCACTTGATGCAGATGATTGGCTGAAAGCAATTGAGAAGATGCTCAACATTGCACAATGCACTGACCGGGAGAAGGTTTTATATGCTTCTGGACGTCTGACGGGTCCTGCTGCTGACTGGTGGGATTCTTATACTGCTGCCCATGATGCTGCTGATACTATTACCTGGGCAGAGTTTAGTACGCAGTTCAGGAACTACCATATTCCAGCTGGGATGATAAAGATCAAGAAGAAGGAGTTTCTGGCATTGAAGCAAGGCAACATGTCGGTCAGCGAGTACAGAGACAAATTTATTCAGCTGTCGAGATATGCTCCGGAGGAAATTGCTGAGGATGAAAGGAAGCAGGAGCACTTTATTGAAGGACTTAATGGACCCTTGCAGTATGCACTGGTTGCACACACCTTTCCATCATTTCAGAGGCTACTGGATAAGGCTCTTGCTATTGAACACAAGCGTGTTCAACTGGGTGATTTGAAGAGGAAGGCTATCTCACAGGGACAGGGTAGCAGCAGTGTTCGTCCTCGCTACAGTTCACCACAGGGTACACCGACTCGACCGGGAGGACCACGCCCAGTTCAGCAATCACCACTGAGGACTCCACCTCCTCGACAGGCTACCCCTACTGGCACCCCGACGAAGTTCTCAGGACAGAGTCCTGGCACTACTTGTTTCAAGTGTGGGAAGACTGGTCACTATGCAAATGTCTGCCCACAGAGGATTGCTACTACTCCAGTTCAGAACAGGCAGCAAACACCAAGTTCTGGCAAGGGATATTCTATTGCCAAGGTTAATCAAGTCAGCGTCGATGCTACTCCGGATGGAGGGGACCTCGTAATTGGTATGTTTTATGTTAATGCAATTCCTGCAACAATATTATTTGATTCTGGAGCTACACATTCATTCATGTCTGCTAGATATGCCAACACAAATGAAATACCACTGCTAAATATGAGAAAACCCATGATAGTAATTACACCTAAGGGGCCTGTTGAGGCGAATCAAATGACACATAGATTGACATTAACCATTATGGGTAGAGAATTTGGAGCTACTGCTATAATATTGGAGTCAAGCAGTATAGATCTGATCCTTGGTATGTCATGGCTAAGAAAGGCAAAGGCCGTTATAGCATGTGGTAGAGGTACCGTAGAACTCACTACTACTAAGGGAGAAAGGTTTCAAGTTAATATTGCAGTAACCTCCTCACCCATGCGTGCAATGTTCTTTATACCGGAGGAGTTTGTTGGTGACAACATCCGGGTGGTTAGAGATTTTCTAGATGTCTTTCCAGAGGAGTTACCAGGGATGCCACCTGAGAGAGAAGTTGAGTTTGTTATTGATCTTTTACCTGGAACCGCCCCCATTTCTAAACGGCCATATAGGATGTCCGTAGAAGAACTAAAGGAACTTAAGAAGCAGTTAACTGAGTTACAAGAGGCTGGGTACATTCGTCCGAGTTCCTCACCTTGGGGAGCACCGGTCTTGTTTGTACAGAAGAAGGATGGATCGCAGCGGATGTGTGTGGATTATAGATCTCTTAATGATGTTACAGTGAAGAACAAGTATTTGTTGCCCCGTATTGAGGATTTATTTGATCAGATGAGAGGTGCAAGAGTATTTTCGAAGATTGATCTCCGATCGGGATACCATCAGATGAGGATTAGACCATCGGATATTCCCAAGACGGCTTTCTTGACTCGATATGGATTATATGAGTTTACTGTTATGTTGTTTGGATTAACCAATGCACCAGCTTATTTTATGAACTTGATGAATAAGGTGTTTATGGAGTATTTGGACAGATTCGTCGTGGTATTCATCGACGATATTCTTATCTATTCTAAGAGTGATAGTGATCACGAGGAACATCTAAGGATGGTGCTACAGAAGTTACGAGATAATCAACTCTATGCCAAGTTCAGCAAGTGCGAGTTTTGGATTGGCGAGGTGCCATTTCTTGGACATATTATTTCTAATGGAGGAATAGCAGTGGATCCTGCTAAGGTTAAGGAGATAATGGAGTGGAGAGTACCCACTACAGTTACTGAGATTCGGAGTTTCTTGGGATTAGCAGGATATTATCGGAGATTTATTGAAGGATTTTCTAAGATTGCTAAGCCTATGACTTCACTTTTGGAGAAAGGAAAAGAATTTAAGTGGGATGAGAAGTGCCAAGAAAGCTTTGTTCAGTTGAAGGCGAGATTGATGTCTCCACCAGTATTGATTATGCCAGATCTGCAGAAGGGATTTGACATTTATTGTGATGCATGTGGCCAAGGCTTAGGATGTGTGCTTATGCAAGAGGGGCATGTGATTGCCTATGCTTCTCGTCAGTTACGGAAACATGAATTGAACTACCCCACTCATGACTTGGAACTAGCAGCAGTTGTGCATGCTCTTAAGATTTGGAGACATTACATTATGGGGACCAAGTGCCAAGTATATACGGATCATAAGAGTTTGAAGTATATATTCACTCAGAAGGATCTCAACCTTAGGCAATGCCGTTGGTTGGAGCTGATTAAGGATTATGATTTGGAGATTCACTATCACCCGGGCAAGGCAAATTTGGTTGCAGATGCCTTGAGTCGCAAGGAGCATGTTCATTCAGCTATTGTTGCCCAGTTACCCGATGAGATTGTTGAGGATTTCAGGAGACTTAACCTGGGGATAGTTGCTCATACTGAAGGAGTTACTATTGATGTGGAACCTACTTTGGAGCAAGAGATCCGCAAAGGACAAATTGATGATGCTAAAATAAAAGAGATTAAGGATCTGATTACTGAAGGTCAAGTTCCGGAATTCACGGAAGATGAGCAAGGCACTGTATGGTTCAAGGACAGGATGTGTGTTCCTGATATTAAAAGCCTTCGAGAGACTATATTGAAAGAGGCCCATAACTCGGATTACTCTATTCATCCTAGTAGTACCAAGATGTACCAGGATTTGAAGCGGAAGTATTGGTGGTATGGATTGAAAAGAGATGTGGCTGCACATGTGGCTATGTGCGACGTATGTCAAAGGGTTAAGGCTGAACACCAGAGGCCAGCTGGACTATTGCATCCACTGAAGATACCCGAGTGGAAATGGGAAGAGATTGGTATGGATTTTATTACTGGATTGCCTCGCACCCAGAAAGGATATGATGCAATATGGGTGATTGTGGATAGATTGACTAAAGTGGCTCACTTTATTCCTGTCAAGACTACTTATAAAGGTTCTCAGCTAGCAGAGTTATATATGGCTCGGATTGTGTGTTTACATGGAGTACCAAAGAAGATTGTGTCTGATCGAGGTTCGCAGTTTACCTCAAGATTTTGGAGAAGCTTTCATGAGAACATGAGTACGAAGTTGAATTTTAGCACGGCTTATCACCCTCAGACTGATGGACAGACTGAAAGGACTAATCAAGTATTGGAAGATATGTTGAGAGCATGTGCCCTTCAGCATGGAGGAAGTTGGGATAAGAGTCTGCCTTATGCTGAGTTCTCGTATAATAATAGTTACCAGGCCAGTCTGAAGATGTCACCTTTTGAAGCTTTATATGGGAGGAAGTGCAGGACTCCTCTATATTGGGATCAGACTGGAGAGAGACAGTTCTTTGGGCCTGAATTGATTCAAGAAGCAGAAGAACAAGTTCGTATAATTCGAGAGAATTTGAGGGTGGCTCAAACCAGGCAAAAGAGCTACGCTGATAATAGAAGAAGACCACTGGAATTCGAAGAAGGAGATTATGTGTATCTCAAGGTGTCACCACTTCGTGGAATGAGGAGATTCAAGGTTAAGGGCAAATTGTCCCCTCGCTACATTGGACCATTCTTGATCTTTAGGCGAGTTGGAGAGATGGCATACCAACTTGAGTTACCTGCTAGTCTATCAGATGTGCATAATGTGTTCCATGTATCTCAACTGAAGAAATGTCTCCGTGTCCCTGAGGAACAGTTACCAATGGAAGAGCTCAGTGTTCAAGGTGATTTGACTTACACGGAGTACCCGATCAAGATTTTGGACACTTTGACTTGGGTTACGAGAAATAAGGTGATAAAGATGTGCAAAGTCCAATGGAGTCACCACGGTGAAGATGAAGCAACTTGGGAAAGAGAAGAAGAGCTTCGTATAGATTTTCCCCACCTTTTCTCTAGTTCTTCTTAAATCTCGAGGACGAGATTATTTTTAAGGGGGGTAGGATTTGTAACACCCACTTTGTAATTGCTAGGAATATTACCAGTAGAGGAACAACTTCTCTTTATGTGAGTTTGATCTTTATGCATCATCATATGTGAACACCATGTCCAAAAACAATTAATAAAGAGAGATGCTACTAAATCATTGCATCATGCTGAATATTTTATTTGTGTGTGCATTCTTGTGACAATATCATAATAATGCAAAAAGAAATAGGTGAATATCCAAATGGGGATTTAAATCCTAAATAATCCTAGAATTAAGAAAAGAGAGAAGGAGGAGGATTATACAAAATAGAGGAAAATAAATGTATGAAAGAATATATTTTGTCCCCACTAATATTTTAATTTAAGAACTTAACTCAGTTAAGAAGCTCACAAACAAGTTTGAATTCAAATTAGTATTAAAATTTGAATTTGTGAAAGAAGGGAGAAAGAAGAAAATATAAAAGAAAAAGGAAAAGGAATACTATACCTGATGGGCCGCCAACCTGGAATTCGGCCCAACTACCCTTTAACACCGCGCGGCCCACTTACCTCCACCGCGCGCCTCTACCGGTGCCGACACCTGGGGCCCGGCTGTCAGTCGCTGGGCTCTCGCGCACGCTCGGACTTCTGCTGCCCTCTGCACTGGTGTGTGGGCCATGGGCGTCAGCCGCGCGGGGAATCCACGGGGGACGCTGCCACCCGAGCCCAGCAACCAGTCACACCGCGCTCACCGCACTCCGTCGGTGGCTGACCGACATGTGGGCCCCGCTGGTCGGAGTCATCCTCAACCACCAAGCCGACCTTCGCGGGCACGACGTCAACTGAATTCGCATGCGCTGGATCTCCGGGTGAGCCCCGTTTGAGCTGACCGCGGACTCCATGGGGTCTATTTGACGGGCCTCGCGACCTCCTCGCCCCATACCAATCCCTCACTCCTCTGCTAACGCGCCTGAGTCCCATCACAACCGATCGAACCCAGCCGCCATAGCCACCGATAGGAGGGGGAACGAAGGGCCGCGCTTCGACGTGGGATTGGCGTCGGAAAAGTGTTGCCGGAGCTCCGCCGTAGCTTGCCGTAAAGCTTCCCGGCCTCTCCTGGGTGAATCGTCGACCGAACCTGCTGGGAATCGCTCACCGACGTTCGTTCTCCGCCGCGCGCCGTGGACTGGGTCAGGCACTGCGTAACCTTGGTAAGATTTCTCCGTCCCGGATCCGCCATCGCTCCAATTTCATTCTGCACCAACTAATTTAGCCATCGACTCATCGTGGAGGCGGATTGGATCGCCTCGGCCATGCGTTGCCGCGGCGCGCCGTGGGCAGTGCCTTGCACTTGTCGAGGGAAGAAATTAGTGGGGGAAAAGAGTTCATCGGGTCGTCAATTAGGCGAGGGGCGAGTGAATTATAAATTGGCGGGTAGGGGGAACGGAATTGCAACTCCGGCGGTCTCGCCGCCGTGCGGTGACCTGCTCCGCCGTGAGTTAGTGTCGGGGGGAAGGAGATGGGTTCGGCACCGTTGATCGATCTCTGAACGGCTGCGATTAGACATTGGGATACCCCTTCGCGCCGGTAGATCTGGACCGCAGGATAGAAATCATGCGGGCGAGGGGAAATCAGGGTCCTTTTGGAATCTGGGACGTAGGTAGTCAATCCAACGGTCGTGATCGCGTACCCATTCGCGAAAGCATTGATTTAATCTGGCACGTCCATTTCAGATCGGGCGGCCAGAACTTGTCCATCCCCCTTCGCGGTGCCATTTAGCTAAAGAGTCCCTCCACTTGCCAGAATTAGAACCCGCCGTCCCTCTCCACTGTACGCTGTGTCTCAAGAAATTTACCCCGAGCCCCCTGCGTTTCACATTAATTGAGGCCCAGTCCAGAGCTTATTTAAACTGTACAAATGAATTAGAAATTGAATATTTAATAGAAAAATAATTGCTAGAACTTCAATAATTCATAGAAAATTCATACTAACTCCAAATTAATCCATTCCAGTTCCTAAAATTTTGTAATTTTATTATCTATCACCTAGAGCCTCTGTTATGTCATGAAAACAGTAAGAAATTTATTTATCACTTAATCCTACCTAAAGCACATAAAACCTTTGAAAATGCATAACTTAAAATCTATAACTCAGAAAATTATGATTCCTGTTCCTAGGTTTTTATTTTAATGTGTAGAATATTCCTGTGTATTTTGTTTACATGCTTGGTGTAATGTTAATTTTCCCTATATCCTGTGCTTGTTTGTATTGTGGCGAGTAGAAGAGCCCGTTGCTGAGGATCCTGGTGAGCAGCAGGTTGAAGTAGCTGAGCAGGAGCTCATTGAAGGCAAGTTGTGCCCTTGACCACTTTTTACCTAATAATGCTCTTTAATATCACTTATCCATGCATAGGTTAATTTTGATGGGACCCAATAGGTCACCCTAGATTTGTTTATCTCATTACCTTGTTTACCCCTGAATCACTTGGGTAGTTTGCTATTGCTTTACATGGTTTGGGATAATCATTGATTATATCTATGTTCCAATGATTCTTGTTATTCTGTTTATGTTCATGTCAAGTTCATTAATGTTAATTGGAACATAGAGCTTAACTTGAGTATCACGTGCCACCACAAGGGTTTAATGGGACGCCCTTGGCTGATTAATTAGGAAAGCTAGTGGAAGACTACCTTACCCGAAAGGGGCAAGGGCAGTAGGGGAGTGGTCAGTGTAGGGAGGTCCCTGGTTGATTTTGCTGGGATGGCAGTCAGCCAGGAACCCTGCATTGGAACTTCCTATAAACTGTAGCGGGTTTTCGGAAGCTAGTGGAACTTTGTAAAGGCCTCGTAGTGGATCCCTAGCCATTCACCTCGGTAGTGTCTAAGGGCCTTGCAAACCCTGGCGACATGGGATACACGACTTGTGGGTAAAGGGTACAACCTCTGCAGAGTGTAAAACTGGTATACTAGCCGTGCTCGCGGTCATGAGCAGCTCAGGACTCTCTGATGTTTAAATTATGGAACTTAAATTCAATTTTGTCATTTGCATTGCATGGGTTTGTTATTAATTTTGTTCTATTACTTTACTTATGGTTGGGTATTTACTTACACTTAGTAACTGCTAATAAAATTTTGACCAACTACTTAAAAGCAATGCTCAGCTTTAACCCTGTCATTGATTAGCCTTACACATCACATGAGCTCACACCTTTGTGAGTTTATGTCCACTGGTTCCCCACAACTTGTTGAGCTATGATCATGTGTGAGCTCACCCTTGCTGTCTCACACCCCCCCCCCACAGGAGAAGATCAGGTGGTTCAGGAGGAGCCGCCTAACACTGAGGAGTTCGATCTGATCTAGGTGGCGTTTCCCAGTCGACATTGGCGCCAACGATCCTTAGTTCGTTTTATGTTTACACTTTTATTTTGTAATAAGTCTTCCGCTATGTAATAAATACTCTGATGATTTATGACATTTATCTCTATACACTCTGTTATTATATATGTTGTCTTCTTGGCGCACGTATGAGATGCACCTGGCTTTGTTCCTTAAAGCCGGGTGTGACACTCGCCTCGCTCCCCGCCCCAGCGAGGATGACGAACACCCTCGAGGCTGAGGGCGGGACCAAGATCACAGCCCGGCTTGCCTCTCCCCATCCAGGGGCTGGAGGTCACCGTCTTGGGTGACCACCAGCGGAGGGGTGCAACCGGGCTGTGTGATGAAAATCCTTGAAGCCAAACGATGGCGGAAAGGTACCAACTCCCGTAGAGTTGCGTCCCTCCAACGGCGAGGCGGAAAGACGGCGGATATCCCCCATCCGGGGGCTTGGAAGGCGGAAAGACGCGATGCATAAGGGAGCACGAAGACATAGTCGCCTTCCAAGGGGGTCACCCTCCTTTTAAAGGCGGCCCTCCTTACTTGCGTCCCCAGCCGTCATGGGCTGAGTCTTCTCCAACACACTCCAAGGTCCTCCCCTACGGCGCGGGGGCTGGGTCCCACACGTCATGCAAGCCGACTCAGAGCAGAAGAAGCCAAACCGCCGCGCGCGGTGTGTAACACCCGGATTTTAGGGGTCCAAAACCCGGGCGCTAACATAAACACCAGGTATGCTGGGACCAAGTCTCACACATATGATGTATAGTGGCACAGGATCGAATGTCACATCTTTATATATAACAGGAGTTCTATACAAAATAAATAATTACATTATAAGGAGACAACGGTCCAGCAACCCAAAGTTGACTGGGAGACGACGACCTAGACCTCTCACGAACTCATCGCAGCATCCTCCATGAGCATCATCCCGCGGTACCTGCTCTTGACCTGTGGTGTGTGTGAGACAGCAAGAGTGAGCTCACATACGTTCATCGCTCAACAAGTTGTGGGGAATAATGTGTATGAACTTGCCAAAGATGGAAGCTCATATGAAGTGTAAGGCTTACCAAAGAAGATGGTTAGAGCTGAGCATTGCTTTTAAAGTTGGTCAAAATTTTATTAGCAGTTACTAAGTATAAGTAAATACCAAACCCAATTAAGTAATAGAACAAAAGTATCAACATCACCTGCAATGCAATGCATATGACAAATTGAATTTAAGTTCCATAATTTAATCATGTGAGTGTCCGAGCTGCTCTTGACCGTGAGCACGGCTAGTATACCAGTTTTACACTCTGCAGAGGTTGCGCATCTTTACCCACAAGTCGTGTATCCCATGTCGCCAGGGTTTGCAAAGCCCTTAGACACTACCGAGGTGAATGGCTAGGGATCCACTACGAGGCCTTTACAAAGTTCCACTAGCTTCCGAAAACCCGCTACAGTTTATAGGAAGATCCAGTGCAGGAATCCCTTGCAGGACCGCCATCGCAGCAAAATCCTCCCG
This sequence comes from Zea luxurians, assembly GCA_029449295.1. Lineage (NCBI taxonomy): Eukaryota > Viridiplantae > Streptophyta > Magnoliopsida > Poales > Poaceae > Zea > Zea luxurians. The sequence goes on from JAOPSE010000145.1 coordinate 740,248, forward strand.
AGGGCCTCCCTACACTGACCTCTCCCCTACTGCCCTTGCCCCTTTCGGGTAAGGTAGTCTTCCACTAGCTTTCCTAATTAATCAGCCAAGGGCGTCCCATTCCACCCTCGTGGTAGCACTGTTTTCCCGGGTGGTTCTCCATGTTCCAATTAACATAATGATCTCATCATGAACAATAAATAACAACTGATAACAAAAGTGTAACCATGAATTATGTATCTCCATACCCAAAACCACATATAGCACTAGCAAGTACTACCCAGAGAGTTCAATGGTAAACAAGGTATAAAGATGGACAAACTAGGGTAACCTATTAGGTCCCATCAAAATTAACCTATGCAGATCATTATGATTAATTAGAACATGAGTAGGTGAAAAGAAGTGATCAAGGGCACAACTTGCCTGGGTCTTGAGATTCCAGGTACCAGGATGATCTTTAGATGACACGTGACCTCACTGCTAGTCGTAGCAATACAACAAACATGGTATAGGAAAAATTAACATTACATCAAGCATGTGCACAAAATACACAGTAATAATCTACACATTAAAATAAAACCATAGGAACTGGAATCACTAAATTTGGAGTTATATATTTCAAGTTATGATTTTCCAAAGATTATATGTGCTCATTACAAGATTAGTTAAGATAAAAATTTTAATGTGACTTTTATGTAAAACCAGTGGCACTAATTGATAAACAACAATATTACAAAATTATAGGAAGTTGAATGGATTAATTTGGAGCTAAAATGAATTTTCTATGAATTATCTAAGTTCTAGCAATTATTTTCATATTAAAAATCTATTTAATAATCATTTTCCCTGGTTTTATTATGTTCTGGATTGGGCCTCAATTACTAAGAAGCACAGGGGGCTCTGGGTAAATCTTCTAAGACTCAGAGCACAGTCGCATAGGACGGCGGGTTGATTTCTTAAAAGGTCGGGGTCTCTTTTACAAAACTGGCGGCCGAAGGGGTATGGGCCATCTGCAGCCGTCAGATCACAAATCAAGGATGCAGATTAGAAGTCCTGGCTCCGAACCGGTACGTACGACTGGCCGTCAGATCCTGGATCAACGGTCGGTATTTAATGTAACGTGATCCAATATGGGCCATCCGATCTGCCCAACGGTTCGGATCAAATCGCCGAAAGGGGGTACCTCCCCATCTAATCACCGCCGTCCGGACGAGATCCAACGACCCCGAGACTTCTTCCCCAACCGAGAACCAAGAGCGGCGGCGCAGTCCTGGTCGCGGCGGAGGTCTCGCCGGACGGTGGCATTGCCACACCTGTCGTGATCCAAACACCAATCCAATGCTTGCAACACGAGGAACAGGCCATGGCGAACCTTGCAGAGGACTTCTTACCGATGGAGAAGCAACGGAGGTCCCGGCCCACGGGCGGGGCGGATTTGTGGCGAAGCGCAGGTCGACGGCGAGAAATTGTGGTGACGGTGCGCGCCCAAAGAGTCGAGCGACACCGCGGCCGGCCTCCACCCGCACGGACGATGCCCTACCCCCTGACCGTCGGGTTCGGGACGTCGGTAGCCTCCCGATTGCAGGTACGGCGGAACTCTTCTCCCGCGGACATGGTGGCGCTGCAGCGAGGCGAAAGGACTTGCGGCACAAGGTAGAGGGCGAGAGGGGGGTCGGTCCCCTTAATACCCTACAGCGAGAGGATTTCGGCCGGGTGGTTGGAACGACCAGCGGGATCCGCCCGATCCCGGCGGCGGACGTCGCGGCGTACAGAGTCCGAGCACCCATGGAGTCCGCCATTCAGTTGAAGAAGATGCCAAGTGGGTCCCAGATGGCAGCGAGATGAGTGCGCTGCGGGTCCGACCAGAGAGGGGGAGGGGCCACAGACAGAAGCCGAGCTTCCCGATGGAATCGGCCTTCTGTTGAGCGCCGAGCGAGGAAGAAGGAGATCCTGTCGCATGGGCCCCACATGTCGGTGAAAGGGAGCAAGCGTGCGAGAAAGCTGGCTGGGCGCGGCAGAGACTGGAGCGTGGGCCCCACCTGTCGGCGCCATCACCAGGAGCAAGGCCGCGCGGGAGGCTAAGGGTTAATGGGCCGAATTTGGTGTTCATGGCCCACGTAAGGTTTTATTCCTTTTCTTTTTTTTTATTTTCTATTTTCTTTTATCTTTTCCTTCTTTCCAAATTCAAACTTCAATTTGAATTCAAACTTTTGTGGCTCTTCATTCTCGACTATATTTGTTCAATAACAATACCAAGTCTGAAAATATTTATTTATATATTTTATTTATTTATATGTATCCTTTCTCTTTTTCTTATTTCCAAACTCTAATCTCCATTTAGGGTTTGATCCAACCTTTAGAATTTATTATCTCATTGTTATTATCCTTATTATTTTATTTAATGTGCAAACATATAAAACTCCAACATGATGCATATTCTTTTTATCATTTGTTTTAATTCACCTCCAACTTTCATGTATGCTCTTTTTATGATGCAAATATGGCACATAAGATAAGGAATTCACTATATCATCCTTTTATACAATTTTGGGTATTACAAATCCTACCCCCCTTAAAAATAATCTCGTCCTCGAGATTTGTAAGAAAAGGGATGTATTCTCGGAACATATGCACAAACAAAGAGACCTCGGCATGATGCATAATTCCTTAACAAAACATAGGGTTAATAGACCTTATTATTTCTTCTAAAATATTATCATATCATCTACTAACTAAAGTAACACCTAGATCTTACAAATCATCATAATTTATATCTATGTAGCTTGGTGAAGCTGGTGGTGGTGGGGGTTGTTGTTGTTGTTGTCTCTCCAACCGTGCTTGCCTTATTTCTTGGCGGGCCTGACGTATTTCCTCGCGTTGTTGTCTTATCTGATTTTGCATCTCGGTCACCAGGTCTGTTAATTGTTGTATTACCAGTCTTTGGGTAGCAACCACTTGATCGATCTCAACAGGTGGAGGATTTGGAGGATTCATTTCTGTTTGTTGTTACGTGATAATCTTTCCTTTCCTGGTATTGACCATGAAAGTTAGAAGCATATGGTAATAGTTTTGCAAAGGAAATTATTCAATAAGCGGAATGAATAAGCTAGTATCTGGTTATACTCTAAAGATTCTTTGGTAGGGCTTAATCTTTGTTTTATGTCCAGATTGGGGTAACCAATCATATAAGGTGAATATCCAAGGGTAAGATAGAATCTGTCAAGATGAGAGATATATATAGGTGAGATAGACTACATGATGTAGGTCAAAATCTGGTTTGATGTCAGGTGGTGGTTGATAGATTATGCAATCCATTAAGACTCTATTGATTGGGTAAGTTATGTAACTTGTTATATAGGTCGAGTTGTTGTGTATGGCCAAGTTGATATAAGTTTCCAAATTAGGCTTAAGTGAATTTTGGAGTATGGCCTTATCTTTTCCACCAGCATCAAGTAACTCACACTAGATTAGACCACATTAAATTAGATATGATCTAGATTAGACTAGTTTAAGTTAGATAGATTTATCAGGGTAAGATATATCTTGTTAGGATATGTTAGAATCTTTTGAGATAGGATGGGGTATACAGTGTAGGTAGGTCAGAAGCTCTATTAGGTTAACACAGAGGGACTATGCAACTATCGGATGGGTAAGGTGGTTGCATATGTATATGGTCAAGTTAATCTAGGGCATCAATTTAGCTTAAATCATTTTTATAGGAGTGAGGTCTAATCCATTTCACTAGTACTAACTAATTTATTAAATAACTCACTTTTAGATTGGGTCATATTTAGATTAGATAGAATCTGGATTAGGTTGGATATAACTAGATTTAGACTAGATAATATCTAATTACTTTGGATTAGATCTTGGTTGTTACTAGGGTGAGGTAAATATGCTTATTAGGACAAGATGAATCCATAAAGATAAGATAGAATCTTTTGAGACCAGTTAGATCTATTTAGGATGAGATACAATCTTTTCAAGATAGGATGAGTATCTTTTAAGATAAGATGGATCTGTTAAGATAAGGGAGAACCTTTTAAGATAAGATGAATTGGTTAGAATGAGATCTTTTTAGGATAAGATAAATCTCTTAAGCTAGATATGTTCCAATGGGGATAGTCTAGGTTGTCTAGTTACTTTATAAATATATTTTATACCTATGTGTATATACAGATGCAATTGTGGACATTACTCCACAACCCATCACTCTCAATCAAAAATCCAAATCAGACAAGTATCATAAGAACAAACACTCAAGCATACCAATATCTACAAAAATAGTTTTGCTTTTGTCCCTAAGATTAGGTCTCCTATTCCTAAAAGCCACTTTAGGTACGGGATTTCAAAGTGTGAAATCCACATTTGTCTTTAGAAAGAAAAGGTAAGAATAATCAGAGTAAAGCGGAAATAGATAAGAATGGATTAAGAGAAGTTTAGAAAAGAATCAGAGTAGCAGAGGTAAGTAGATAATGGTTGTCCAGTTCTATCTAGGTCTCGTCCTACAGTCAACATTGCTCTGATACCACTTCTGTAACACCCGGATTTTAGGGGTCCAAAACCCGGGCGCTAACATAAACACCAGGTATGCTGGGACCAAGTCTCACACATATGATGTATAGTGGCACAGGATCGAATGTCACATCTTTATATATAACAGGAGTTCTATACAAAATAAATAATTACATTATAAGGAGACAACGGTCCAGCAACCCAAAGTTGACTGGGAGACGACGACCTAGACCTCTCACGAACTCATCGCAGCATCCTCCATGAGCATCATCCCGCGGTACCTGCTCTTGACCTGTGGTGTGTGTGAGACAGCAAGAGTGAGCTCACATACGTTCATCGCTCAACAAGTTGTGGGGAATAATGTGTATGAACTTGCCAAAGATGGAAGCTCATATGAAGTGTAAGGCTTACCAAAGAAGATGGTTAGAGCTGAGCATTGCTTTTAAAGTTGGTCAAAATTTTATTAGCAGTTACTAAGTATAAGTAAATACCAAACCCAATTAAGTAATAGAACAAAAGTATCAACATCACCTGCAATGCAATGCATATGACAAATTGAATTTAAGTTCCATAATTTAATCATGTGAGTGTCCGAGCTGCTCTTGACCGTGAGCACGGCTAGTATACCAGTTTTACACTCTGCAGAGGTTGCGCATCTTTACCCACAAGTCGTGTATCCCATGTCGCCAGGGTTTGCAAAGCCCTTAGACACTACCGAGGTGAATGGCTAGGGATCCACTACGAGGCCTTTACAAAGTTCCACTAGCTTCCGAAAACCCGCTACAGTTTATAGGAAGATCCAGTGCAGGAATCCCTTGCAGGACCGCCATCGCAGCAAAATCCTCCCGAGGGCCTCCCTACACTGACCTCTCCCCTACTGCCCTTGCCCCTTTCGGGTAAGGTAGTCTTCCACTAGCTTTCCTAATTAATCAGCCAAGGGCGTCCCATTCCACCCTCGTGGTAGCACTGTTTTCCCGGGTGGTTCTCCATGTTCCAATTAACATAATGATCTCATCATGAACAATAAATAACAACTGATAACAAAAGTGTAACCATGAATTATGTATCTCCATACCCAAAACCACATATAGCACTAGCAAGTACTACCCAGAGAGTTCAATGGTAAACAAGGTATAAAGATGGACAAACTAGGGTAACCTATTAGGTCCCATCAAAATTAACCTATGCAGATCATTATGATTAATTAGAACATGAGTAGGTGAAAAGAAGTGATCAAGGGCACAACTTGCCTGGGTCTTGAGATTCCAGGTACCAGGATGATCTTTAGATGACACGTGACCTCACTGCTAGTCGTAGCAATACAACAAACATGGTATAGGAAAAATTAACATTACATCAAGCATGTGCACAAAATACACAGTAATAATCTACACATTAAAATAAAACCATAGGAACTGGAATCACTAAATTTGGAGTTATATATTTCAAGTTATGATTTTCCAAAGATTATATGTGCTCATTACAAGATTAGTTAAGATAAAAATTTTAATGTGACTTTTATGTAAAACCAGTGGCACTAATTGATAAACAACAATATTACAAAATTATAGGAAGTGGAATGGATTAATTTGGAGCTAAAATGAATTTTCTATGAATTATCTAAGTTCTAGCAATTATTTTCATATTAAAAATCTATTTAATAATCATTTTCCCTGGTTTTATTATGTTCTGGACTGGGCCTCAATTACTAAGAAGCACAGGGGGCTCTGGGTAAATCTTCTAAGACTCAGAGCACAGTCGCATAGGACGGCGGGTTGATTTCTTAAAAGGTCGGGGTCTCTTTTACAAAACTGGCGGCCGAAGGGGTATGGGCCATCTGCAGCCGTCAGATCACAAATCAAGGATGCAGATTAGAAGTCCTGGCTCCGAACCGGTACGTACGACTGGCCGTCAGATCCTGGATCAACGGTCGGTATTTAATGTAACGTGATCCAATATGGGCCATCCGATCTGCCCAACGGTTCGGATCAAATCGCCGAAAGGGGGTACCTCCCCATCTAATCACCGCCGTCCGGACGAGATCCAACGACCCCGAGACTTCTTCCCCAACCGAGAACCAAGAGCGGCGGCGCAGTCCTGGTCGCGGCGGAGGTCTCGCCGGACGGTGGCATTGCCACACCTGTCGTGATCCAAACACCAATCCAATGCTTGCAACACGAGGAACAGGCCATGGCGAACCTTGCAGAGGACTTCTTACCGATGGAGAAGCAACGGAGGTCCCGGCCCACGGGCGGGGCGGATTTGTGGCGAAGCGCAGGTCGACGGCGAGAAATTGTGGTGACGGTGCGCGCCCAAAGAGTCGAGCGACACCGCGGCCGGCCTCCACCCGCACGGACGATGCCCTACCCCCTGACCGTCGGGTTCGGGACGTCGGTAGCCTCCCGATTGCAGGTACGGCGGAACTCTTCTCCCGCGGACATGGTGGCGCTGCAGCGAGGCGAAAGGACTTGCGGCACAAGGTAGACGGCGAGAGGGGGGTCGGTCCCCTTAATACCCTACAGCGAGAGGATTTCGGCCGGGTGGTTGGAACGACCAGCGGGATCCGCCCGATCCCGGCGGCGGACGTCGCGGCGTACAGAGTCCGAGCACCCATGGAGTCCGCCATTCAGTTGAAGAAGATGCCAAGTGGGTCCCAGATGGCAGCGAGATGAGTGCGCCGCGGGTCCGACCAGAGAGGGGGAGGGGCCACAGACAGAAGCCGAGCTTCCCGATGGAATCGGCCTTCTGTTGAGCGCCGAGCGAGGAAGAAGGAGATCCTGTCGCATGGGCCCCACATGTCGGTGAAAGGGAGCAAGCGTGCAAGAAAGCTGGCTGGGCGCGGCAGAGACTGGAGCGTGGGCCCCACCTGTCGGCGCCATCACCAGGAGCAAGGCCGCGCGGGAGGCTAAGGGTTAATGGGCCGAATTTGGTGTTCATGGCCCACGTAAGGTTTTATTCCTTTTCTTTTTTTTTATTTTCTATTTTCTTTTATCTTTTCCTTCTTTCCAAATTCAAACTTCAATTTGAATTCAAACTTTTGTGGCTCTTCATTCTCGACTATATTTGTTCAATAACAATACCAAGTCTGAAAATATTTATTTATATATTTTATTTATTTATATGTATCCTTTCTCTTTTTCTTATTTCCAAACTCTAATCTCCATTTAGGGTTTGATCCAACCTTTAGAATTTATTATCTCATTGTTATTATCCTTATTATTTTATTTAATGTGCAAACATATAAAACTCCAACATGATGCATATTCTTTTTATCATTTGTTTTAATTCACCTCCAACTTTCATGTATGCTCTTTTTATGATGCAAATATGGCACATAAGATAAGGAATTCACTATATCATCCTTTTATACAATTTTGGGTATTACACGGTGCGTACAACCGCCCAGCGGTTACAAGCGACCCTCCACTTTTGCCCAGACCAGCAGGCGAAAGGGCGGGCAGCCGTGCAGGCGGCATGCAACCGCGCCAAGTGGGTGCACTTCTCCGACTCCCAACACGCCCGGCATGGAGGACCAGGCCCACGCGTCATGCAACCGGTGCGCCGGTTGCTACGTGTGAGTAACTGCACCGCCACCTGCGCCACCACCGTGCCTCCTCGACTACGGAACCAATACCGCGACTCGAGGCCACCCAGCGCACGACCCAGCGGCTCCAGCCTGGCGCGACGGTCAATACGGCCGAAGACGGGCCGGCATTAATGGCGGTGGCAGGCGGGCAGGTGCAGCGGTCACGTCGTCAGCCAAGCTCACGTCCCGTCCGGGGTAGCGAGAGAACCCTCTCTCACGGCGTGAAGGCAACGCGCCCGTGACCCGTTCCTCGAACGGCTCACGCACGCGCAACGGCTACCCTGCGAACTACTCGCCCCGTCGCATCAACTCCGCGGCGGGACACGCGGCGCCTCTGGCAGGAGAAGCGAGCGACGCTTCGCCTTCGCCGTAATGACCGCGTCAAAAAAGGTACGCCGCATCGTTCGATTTCGTATCCTTTTCCATTTTTCCTCTTTCTCTCTCTTGCAACAGGGACCGGGAAAGGGGGATACCCCGAAAAGGATCCTTCCCCGAGAAGGAACCAGGCTCCGAGCCCCCCTACTGATCAGAGGTTCAAAGGTTGGCCCCCGGAAGGGTTCGACAGTCGCCTCAGATCGCGTGGGCCCTACACCCACTACTGGTCAGAGGTTCGAAGGCCGGCCCCTCGAAAGGGTTCCACGGCCGCCTCAGGCTACTCGGGCTCCGCGCCCATTACTGATCAGGGGTTCGAAGGCTGGCCCCCGAAGGGTTCACAGCCGCCTCAGACGCCGAGCGAGGGATGACCATGGGTACGTTCGATACATAACCAAGGCTCGGGCTGCGCTCCCGAGGTACCCTAGGACATTTCCGAGACCAGCAGGAACGATCTTGTAACAGAATCCCATCAGAGGGAGGCATCGAGCCCTCGGACCCCGTCGCCAGGGGACCGGGTCCGGCAGATCACCCGCAGGTACTTTTAGGCGTGCCTCTGGGCCCCTAGCCGACCCCTAACGAACGGGGCACGGACGTCCACTCGGATTACCCGCTTGCAGCTCATCGGAGACACTTTCGGCGCCCATCGAGGGCAACATGGCGCTTTCCCCCCTCCTCCTTGCGGAAAGGCGATGCAGGGGCGTATGTAAAAAAGCCGAGTCTACCCCTGACCGCCCTCTCGCTCTGTGCAGAGGCTCAGGGGCTGCTCTCGCAAACCCGGCTCCGGCCGAACCATTGACAGCGTCAACATACCAGCCCGAGAACTTGGGACCCGACCGTACACCTGGGCTACGGCCCGCTCGCATGAGGGAACGACCAGACCAGCCGAAGCACTACGTGAGGCAGTAAGACCTCGAAGGAGTGAAACCACTCCTCCGAGGCCTCGGGGGCTACACCCGGCGGGTGCGCTCGCGCGCACCCACCGGAACAAAAGCGCAACCGAGAAAGGCTGGTCCCCTTGCAAAAAAGTGCGACGAAAGCCTCCAAGCGAGTGCAAACACTCCCTTCGAGGCTCGGGGGCTACTGTCGGGGACCATAATTAGGGGTACCCTCAAGGCTCCTAATTCTCAGCTGGTAACCCCCATCAGCACAAAGCTGCAAAGGTCTGATGGGTGCGATTAAGTCAGGGATCAGTCCATTCAAGGGACTCGATCACGCCTCACCCGAGCCTAGCCTCGGACAAGGGCAGCCGACCCCAGAGGATTTCCGTCTCGCCCGAGGCCCCCCTTCAGCGGCGAACATGTTTCCGGCTCGCCCGAGGCCCTGCCTTCGCCAAGAAGCAACCCTGACCGAATCGCCGCACCAACCGACCAAGTCACAGGAGCATTCAATGCAAAGGTGGCCTGACACCTTTATCCTGACGCGCGCTCCCCAGCCGGCAGAGCCGAAGTGACCGCCGTCACTTCGCCGCTCCACTGACCGGCCTGACAGAAGGACAGCGCCGCCTGCGCCACTCCGCCTGCGGTGCCACTTGATAGAGTGAGACTGACAGGCAGTCAGGCCCGGCCAAAGGCACCATAGGAAGCTCCGCTCCGCCTGACCCAGGGCTCGGACTCGGGCTAAGTCCCGGAAGACGGCGAACTCCGCCCGACCCAGGGCTCGGACTCGGGCTAAGTCCCGGAAGACGGCGAACTTCGCCCGACCTAGGGCTCGGACTCGGGCTAAGTCCCGGAAGACGGCGAACTCTGCCCGGCGCAGGGCTCGGACTCGGGCTAAGTCCCGGAAGACGACAATCTCCGCCTCGCCCGACCTAGGGCTCGGACTTGGGCTCGGCCCCAGAAGACGACGAACTCCGCTTCGCCCGATCCTAGGGTTCGGACTCCGCCCCGGCACCAGCCGGCGATCTCCGCCTCGCCCGAACCTGGGGCTCAGACCCGACCTCGGCCACGGAAGGCAGACTCAACCTCGGCTTCGGAGGAGCTTCCACATCGCCCAACCTAGGGCGTAGACCGGCCACGTCAACAGGAGGCGCCATCATCACCCTACCCCGGGCTGACTCGGGCCGCAGGGAACAAGACCGGCGTCCCATCTGGCTCGCTCCGCCAGATAGGCAATGATGGCGCCCTGCATACTCTGTGACGACGGCGGCTCTCAGCCCCCTTACGGAAGCAAGAGGACGTCAGCAAGGATTCAACCGCTCCGACAGTTGTCCCTCCGCCAGGCTCCATCGCTCCTCCGACGGCCACGACATCACACCAGCTGGGTGCCAAAATCTCTCCGGCTGCCACAACGACATGTACTTAGGGCGCTAGCTCTCCTCCGCTAGACACGTAGCACTCTGCTACACCCCCCATTGTACACCTGGATCCTCTCCTTGCGCCTATAAAAGGAAGGACCAGGGCCCTCTTAGAGAGGGTTGGCCGCGCGGGGACGAGGACGAGACAGGCGCTCGCTGGAGGCCGCTCGCTCCCTCTCCCGCGTGGACGCTTGTAACCCCCTACTGCAAGCGCACCCGACCTGGGCGCGGGACGAACACGAAGGCCGTGGGATTCCCACCTCTCTCACGCCGGTATCCGGCCGCCTCGCTCTCCCCCCTTCGCGCTCGCCCTCGCGCTCGACCCATCTGGGCTGGGGCACGCGGCGACATTCACTCGTCGGCTCAGGGACCCCCCGGTCTCGGAACGCCGACAGTAGCATTCCATGCTACCTTTCCCATCGCGTTTAGCTATGAGAATAACACTCATCCCTAAATACCACAAGAAAATTATAATTTTGTGAGGGAGTTTTAGTTTTCGAAGCAACATATGTGATTTAAGGAGGGAGTATCTATTAAAAGGCAACACATTGAGTAAATTGAGTAGATTCCATTTTGGGTGGGCCTCCTAGAGGAATTTGTCTATGGATTGACCCAAAAAACAATTACCAATAAATTTAACAAATTATACCACTCGATAGGTTTTATCCAAACAATAGCTCTACGAAAAATTAGGTTTGATAATTTTTTTCATTCATAATATCTTTGACTAAAACATTCTTTATATGCACAATGTTAAAAAGGTTTAGAAAAAGGCCTTAAGTGGTCTATATAGGATCCATCTGTCGACCTAAAACCCGGTCGTTTGATTGGCGCCTACTTGAAACTTCCTCTATCTCATAATCTTCTTTAATATTCATGAGACCACCCTAAAAAAGTGAGTCTTATGTTTTATCGTGACTTAAATAAGTGATTTGGACTCTAATTAATTAATTTTTAAGAATTCGTTGTCATGTGTACCATCTTTATTTAACAACTTAAAAAGCTACTTGTTGAATAAACAAATGTTCTTAGGCCATGTTTGGTTTCTTTAGTCTAAGGACTAAAGTTTAGTTAGGGGACTAAAGTTTAGTCCCTAACATGTTTGATTCTAGGGGCTAAAAATAGTAAGAATATACTAAATGACTCATAATAAGACTAAAATAGTCTTTAACATTCTTCTGCAATTAGTACAATTGAACTAAATGAGGGCTAGATGTGGAATTAATATAGTTTAGTCCCTTTTAGCACATATGTGAAGGACTAAAGACTAAATCATTTTAGTCCATATTTTAGTCCTAGTGTTTGGCAAAAAAGAGACTAAATGAAACTAAAAACTAGAGACTAATCTTTAGTCCCTCTAACCAAATACCCCCTTAATAACCAGATTGGCTACTCTCAATCCGTCTACCTCCTTATACTGAAAATTACTATTCTATTTTATCAGCCTTTATTTTTTTATAAAATATGCATGTTGCAAAAAAGGAGCAAATATGTCTTTATGTTTCAAATATTCACTCATGTAGTCAACATAACATATATGTCTTTATATTTTATACTCTATATTCAAATACCAATAGAAACCGTATATTTATACGGCCACTTTAGTATAGTATAAATAAAAGAATAAATAGTATCAACGTACGGTCATTTCGGTAGTATAAATAAATAAAAGGATACAGACTGTTTTTGGAGCAGAAAAACGTTTTCATCCCGTTACATTCTCAAGGATCGTCGTCCACATTTAACGGCAGAAGAAGTTGCTAACGTCGATTAGCATGGTCGAGTACCAATGCTGATGTCTTCAAGTTCTTTGCATTCCTGATAATTTGGACAACGCTGATGTCTTGAAAGTCATTGCATTCCGGCTTTTCTTAAATATGTTTCACAAGATAGAGGCAATCGTTGTGAATTGAACTATTGCATGTTCAAGCGCCATCCAGTTGCTGCCAAGCCAGAATGCAGTGAGTAGGAAGAGGATATATAGTAATGGCAATGTGTAGGTGTAGTGTGAGTGGAGCAAACATCCACCCACGTCGATAATAAATTACACCGTACCTATAATATCAAATAGGTGGATTTTTACATCCGCACGTGCACCCGCTAGGTGATCAACAATGACAAAACAATTAAACAAAAGTACCACAAATAGCAAGAGAAATACATATATAATTATTTAGAAGCATATAATATATGATCCACCTTTCAAAGAAGATTAGTAGATATATAACCTCGGATTTTAGCTAGACCAAAATCATGTGTAAACAAGGACTCGAAGTTAGTTTTCTAGGACCCATTGAGCATCCATAGGTGTAAAGTCTTACACAGCACTAATCCATTATTTTGCGGATTTGATCAGATGTAGACCTATAGAGATAAAATTTGACACCCAAATCGTGATGTGGAAAAACTGAAGCCAGTGGACACCTGTGGATGAGACGGAAGCCTTTGGGAGGTACTACATCAATTCCATAATACCCTTCTTCTAATATCAACTCATCATTCTTGCCGACCTATCTTCATATTTCAGCCCAACTTGGTTGTAAGGCCCACCATCAAATCGGCTCAAATCAACCCATATAAGTTCATGTTCCATGCTGCTGCCATCCCCACACTATGCACCGCCATCATGTGCTCGCCAGTGTCCAAATAGTCGCTACCCCCACTCTCTACAGTGCCTGCTCTCTTCCTCTGCACCTTGTTCTCGTCGGTGGTGAGTACATCAGTGTCGACGTCTCGACGATGACCTCATGTATGCTCGCTAGATTTACAGGGATAGAGAAATAAATATGACACTTCGCTGATACCAGTTTTACGGGGACGATAGAGAAAGCAACGGAGAGACTCGTACAGATGGTCTGAGCTTGATGATCTGTTCATAATTGGAATTAGAGTGCCATCCGCAAACCTTTTGAGCAAGTTTGGAACAGACGACACACCATTGGAAAGTTTAGACTTTTTTTTTCTACAACGACAATATATATAAACGGAAAATCAAAGAGCCTTGGCCGGCAGCCAAGCGTCACCAAACCGTGTTTGCCACAGAAGAAGAATACTAACCGTCCAGCCCTAAAGGCATGCGCCGACACTCCTGGTGGACTGGTCATGCACACGGCGCCGCGTACGTGCTCGCTGCCCCGCAGCGCTCCACACGATCTGATGATAATATGAAATTCTGTTCAACGGATTCATCATCTATGATTGGATATAATCTCATACTATTTTCAGCAGACTCACTATCACACTCTCTATCTTACTCCATATTTCGAACTACATTATATAAACAGTGCAGTTTATAATACTTTACACACGATCATTTACGGGGCCCGCTAGAAATGACCTCAATGTATCACCTACTCTCAGATTATTTTTTAAAGAATTCCTACAATTTTACACTATAGGACGGTCTTCCCTAAGTAAGATTGCACAGTACATAATGGATATGACGGATAAGATTTAATACGGTTATGCGGAGGGAAAATGGTTCAGCATAAGACCGCACCCCTAAGATCTGATACTCCCTCCATGTCCATTTAAAAAAAAATATAACTCTAAATTTAAACCAGATCAACTTCTAAAGTGTTAACTAAATTATAGAGAATTACATCAACATTTATATCTTCAAATAGGTTATCATAAAAATATATTTTATAATTAATGTATCGATTCCTTAAAAAACAAGAATTGCAATTCCTTTTTTAGAATAGAGAGAGTAATTACTCCCTCCACCCTATTGGTTAAGGCGTGCATGTATTTTAAAAAATCATTGTTTTAAATTCTTTGACTAACAATTTAGTACACGAATATATTTTTAGTGTAATGTGTGTGTGCTATATATTTTGATTTATATAAAAGTATTTTAAGATGGTAGTACTTTTATTTATTGATTATATATTTGAAAGGTTTAAATGATGAAAGTTTTGCTTTAAAGACGGTGCCAAAGAATTTATATGTCCTAACCAATCGAGCGGATGGAGTATTAAATATCCGATTGTTTGTTTAAAGAAAAATATTTTTTTTGATAGATGTGCCAATCGGGATTTATCTGTTGAACTTTAGCTATGTCACAATGTTCAACAAAAGGAAACATCAAACACGTGGATCCGGATCAGCAATCTCGGACCACAAAACCCATGCGTTTCTCGACTTGTTCCCAAGACTTCGTGTCTTCCTGATCTTTTGCTGACACAGCAACTCTTACCATCATATTTGTCAACTCCACGAATGATTAAGCTGTCAACAAATCCCAAATAACTCGCGCCTTTTCATTTTCCAGTAACAAAATTTATTCCTCGAATCATACATGATTTCCCTTTCTCATAAGCTCTTACTATAATACTAGGTAAATACCCGTGCGTTGCAACGGGAAAAAAATAGTGCAATAATAACATATGTATAAAGCCTGAACGAGTAAAAATATGATTTAGAAAAAGGTCTAGAACAAGATGGAGCCTACTCCTGGCCACATCTCCTCATTTGGGGTGCCCAACAACCTTTCACCCAAAGAACAAGATGGAGCATTAGACACCCACCAAGAATTCAGAATGCAAACAACGAACTAAAGCACTGGAGGCATTACTTGAAGATGTGGAGGAGCTGCTGTAACTCGGAATCGCCAGGGAAAAGTGGCTGATTAGTAACCAACTCAGCTGCCATTTACAACCAAATTAGAAATCATATATGTCGGTTTGAATTCTGAAGCAGTTTGCTTTGACAAGAATATGTGCTCATCGAAATGGTACCAAATATGCAGCCCACGGACCAAATGTCAACCGGCGTGGAGTAGTGTGTGGCGCCAAGAAGAACCTCGGGCGCCCTGTACCACAGCGTCAGAATCTGCACAAACAATTCAGACTCTACTATTTAATCAGACGCAAGATGTACGGCTGATGATGAAGACCAGTGGCAGTGGGAAGCAGACCTCGTGTGTGTACTTCTTTACAGGGACGGTGATGGCATGGCTGAGTCCGAGGTCAGCGATCTTGAGCGCCATGGTCTTGCGGTCCATGAGCAGGTTGTGCGGTTTCAGATCACGGTGGAGCACCCCGCGCCCGTGAACAAAACCCACGCCCTTGCACAGCTGGAGTAGCAGCTTGAACACAGAGATACTTCAAGTACTGCTTCAGGGTAGCCATATTAACACACTAAGCGAAGAATAAGGTGACAATGGAAACCATATTTTCATATGAATGAACTGTCATTATTGGTCACACAATGCACAAAAAAACAAAAGGCCATAAACTCCCATTATAATATCTGAATTAGTTGAAAATAGCATCCAATGTTGGACCAACCATATGGTGATTGTAATGTAGCATATTTTTTTATTGAAACAAACCTTTTTCTGATGTATCTCAGCCTCCTTTTCATCCAGAAACTGTTGAGGCACCCCACTGGCATTCTGCTGCGCACTGAGGAGAAGGCTCCAGAGCTCCTTCATGAACTTCACTGTGTTCTTTTCCATGAACCCTGTCAGCTGGATCTGAATCTTCTTTCCATCCGCTTCCTGCCATTAACAAACCAAAAACATAAACACACCTCGTTGCCATAAGCTACCATCTTTGATACAAGTTTCTATTTATTGGACTAGTTACTGTAATGGTACAATTTATTCAATGTCGTAGGCATGGAAACCCGGTATGGCTGTTGTGTCGCAATCAACAAGGCCCTATCATCATCCCATCTTCTGCATGAAGCAAGTCTTTTTGAACTCGTTCGGAAGGTAGACTCTGTCAGAGCCAGTCAGTATCTGTCACTTTTGTTGCTCGAGTCTAAATCGTTAACCGGCAATACAAAATGTTCTCGGTGCAGTTGAATGATGCGGTGAAACGGGGCCCTTACCTTTCTGATAGGAAGCGTGTGGAGGCACGGCCGGTGGTTGATACTGCAGAGAGGTTTTAAGCTGCTCTCGAGTATTCACCCAAAGTAAACGATCAGTCTCACAGCGTAGCTAGGAGGTAACTGGGCGTGCCCTGCGTCTCATGCGGTTGGCTTATGAGTAACAGACATAGATATGATGTACCTGGACGATGGGGAGGACAATGTGTACCTAAACTTACAAAGCAAAGATGTTGTTTCTTCTATTTTGCTTTGTGGATGTCTTATGCAGCCCATACCTGCGAAAGAAAATCATCTGTTGCAGGATCGTGCCAAATTTTGATGAAATTGCAGATGCAGCCAACACTAATTTCTCATGTATTGAATGCTCAATCGAATCAGGTAATTTCTCTGTATTATATCTAAACCTAAACTGTTCCTAGATTTGCAAGAACTAAGTGAACAAACCAAAAAACATCAGCCTCTGGGCACACTGTATTCTGTACAACGTAGTTGCCCACAACAAAACTTTACACCGCGACAACACAACAGACAGACAGAGTTGAGGCGTGGCCGATGGCAATGGAGGCCTCAAAGCGTCAGTGTCCTTCAGGGTCCTCTTGCACTGCGATGAGCAACGAGTACTTGACCTTGAGGGCGACCTTGCCGCCTTCCATGCAGAGCTTGGCGCCGGTGACGAGGCCACCGGGCAGCGCGGCGCTGATGCGCGCCGACAGCGACCCGGACCTGCACGACGCGACCAGGGCCCCGCCCCACTCGGAGCGGCGGATCTTTATGTCCGCGACGCCGGAGAAGCCGAGGCGCAGGAAGAGCACCTTCATGAACCGAGAGGATGGAATCGTCTGCCGTCCATGAATGGCAGTGGATGCTCCGAGAGAATGGCGAGAAGAGATATGGGAATTGACGGGGCGGGCGCGGTAATGGCGAGAAGAGATCTGGGACCTTCCATTGACGGTGACCGAGAAAGAGTTGAACGCCCGCAGGATTTGAGGGCGCGGCGGATGCACGATTTGGGGAGAGGAGGAGGAGGTGGACCTTCCATCCGCGCGATTTGGTGGCGCAACCTTCCATCCGCGGGCGTTGCGGCGGATGCACGATTTGGCGCAACCTTCCAGCTGTGCTCGTCTGCGTCCTCCTTGTGCGCAACCTTCCATCCGTGTGCGCAACCTTCCATCCGCGAGGACGGCGGCGGGGAATGCGGGCGCTGGGAGGGGAATCGAGCGGGCGGAGCTGGCGCGGCGGATTTGCGGGACCGGGGGCGCGACGGATTTGCGCGCGGCAGCAGCCGATGCGCGGGGAGGCAGAACAAAGGTTCTGTGCACGCCTACACAGGAAACATATAGAGTAGTAGAGACTATCTAATAGCGTTTATGGCTGTGGATCCATCGTGTGGTTGTAACTAGGAGGGGTTTCTAACGACGTGATTTGTTGGTTAAGACTTTGTTTTAAACTTATAGATCCAATAATTAGACTGCTACCGAATTGATAGCTCGGTTAAGTTAGCTAATGAACTAATTGTTAGCTAAGTTAATCAACAATTAGTTAGCAGCTCTAGATGTTTTAAACAGGAAATGACTTAGACCTCACGTATATAGTTACTTAAAATACCGTTTTATATTGTAGCTTACAAGAAGTTTAAATATGACGCGATAGAGATATATAATCTGCAGGGATTGTGTTAAACTTCAAATTGAAGGCGCCGCGTGCGGGCCAGTAATGTGAAACAACCCTTGAACCTTGGTTAATTTAACGATTCATAATATTCCCGTCGCTTTCCGACCCGCGTGTACACGTTCTGTATACTATAAAATATGGTCCTAGCTGTTCTTGAGCTCCCACCGTCCCACGACCCTTGTTTTTTTTTTGACCCTCGGCCTCCGGTCTTAAGAACCCAGTTCTTTCATAGTTTCGTTCTTCCGCGTTTCCAGTTATTCTTTTGAAGGCAGAGGCAGCTATATCAGTGTACTCCAGTGTTCTCGAGTCTTGCTGCATCCCAGTTCCCCAACAAGAGCGGCACGGGGATCCTAGAGCAGCAGACATTCGCTTTGCAATGGTGTTCTGCGCGGATTTCGCTGCCCTCCGGCCGTCGCCGGCCGACGTCCGCGTCGTCACGTCCGACGGGAGCGCCATCCGTGCGCATTGCTCCGTTCTTGTGAGCGAGCGAGGCTTTCCTGTTCCTTTCCGTGTGTCAATTGATGCGGACCGATCACCCGACGCTGATTAGGTTTCTCGGTTTTCCCGCGTGCGTAAATTCGACCAAGGCCGCGGCGTCCCCGGTGCTGGAGCGGATGATCGAGGGCGCGCGCCGCGGGTGGGACGCCGGCTGCACCGTCCACGTCCTCGGCGCACCCGCTGACGCCGTTGCCGCCTTCATCCGCTTCCTCTACTCCAGCCCCAGGTAACCGCCACTAACCACGGAAGCTACCACTGCCAGCAGCGTGCCGCGGTGCGGCGGCCTGTCCGTCCCATTTTCCCCCGCCGGAATCCTCCCTATCTCGCTGATCGGTCGCGCGCGTGAGGCAGGGCGGAGGACGCGGTGGGCGCGCACGGGGCGGCGCTGCTGGCGCTGGCGCACGCGTACCGCGTCCCGTGGCTGAAGCGGCGCGCGGAGGCCGCGGTGGCGGCGCGCCTGACCGCGGAGCGCGCGGTGGACGCGCTGAAGCTGGCCGCGCTCTGCGACGCGCCGCGGCTGTACCTGGCGTGCGCGCGCCTCGCGGGCAAGGACCTGGACGCCGTGGAGCGGTCCGAGGGGTGGCGTTTCGCGGGCCGCCACGACGCCGCGCTCCAGCTGAACCTGCTCCAGCTCGTCCACGACGCCGACCAGGTGCGTGCGTCTCTCGCCTTGCTTTGACTCCGGCGGCATTGTTTTTGGGGATTAATTAAGAAACAAGTCAGGAAATGCATTGTTTTTGGGATTAGGAAGAAACAAGTTTCCAAGTCATGGCAGCGTCAGAACTAGCATTTTTTTTAGAACAAGTGTCTGTTCTTTTTTTTCCCTAGGAACAATCTTATATCTACATGACAAGTTCACAGCTGAATGCCAACAGTTCTATGACACAGCAGCTTTTGTATGAGATAGTTCCTGCCCACCTAAACATCTATTGAATTTGGACCCTAGCGGTATCCCATTGCCTGACAGAAACATACAGAGTGATGCGATCCTGAAATCAATTCAACTTGACACTAGAGTTTGTCTTTGTCCCCATCCTGTGGTACAGACGCACAGTCCAAACGCTACTGTGCTCCAAACATACTAGCAGTGGCAGTACAGAAATCCAAATCGACCACGAGTACCACGAGTCCACACACCCGGACACCCCTTCCCATTTCCTGACGCGGACACGTCCGCTTCCCTTTGCCCTGACAGAGAAAGGAGAGGTGGGAGAGGGAGCGCGCGTCGCAGCACGTGTACGGGCAGCTCAGCGACGCCATGGCCTTCCTGGACCGCATCTTCGCCGGCGATGGGGAGGGATCGTCCGCGTGCGCCAGTGCAGCCTCGTCGCGCGAGGACGGCGGCGTCCGCCGGGGGCTCGAGCAGCTCATGCGGCACTTGGCCGCGTGCGGCGGCAGGACCAGGAAGCCCGCCGCCTGCCCGCGCTGCAGGCGCGCGCTCCAGCTCCTCCGGCTCCACGCCTCCGTCTGCGACCGCGCCGGCGGCGAGCCTTGCAACGTTCCCTTGTGCAGGTAAATGCAATGCAGACGGGTTACCACAAATCAATGTCGTGTAAAAAAAAGGATCCCTTTTCGTTTCTTTTTGGTGTGCATGTGAACAATGCAAGCTGTAGTCTCTCTCGCGCAGTTGGTATTGGTACCAACACAACACGAGGGGACAGCGCACGATTCTGTGGCTGCAAGTGTTTCGTCCCTGGAGAAGTATGTACTCCAAGTTCTTTTTGGTACAGGCGTACAGCAGCACGTGAACGGCATGAAAGAAATAAAGAAACTGGAGGCTGGAGGGCCATGGCTACTCCTGAAAGTGCATGTGTTATCTCCAGCGGGTAGTGGATGTGCATAGTACATGCCTACATGGTAGATGCGAGCTTGTAGAAAAGAGGACGCTCGTCATGTGTGGATGCACCCGCGGGAGAGAGAAACCCGTCGACACGGGGTACGGGAAGACGACAGACGAGCGTTCATTTTACACGTCATCATTCATGCTCCGCTAAGAACAAGGTTAATAATATAGCTAACTGTGGCTATAAAAGTCTTTATAGATTACATAATGGTTAACCCTTAGTGTATGCTCAGCCGTTTGCGCACACCGCTGTGATAGCACTCGTTTTTATTTTTATTTTTTTTTTAAAAAAGAAGGTAGCAACCGTACCACCGTAGGCCCGTAGCCATGTAATATCTGCGATGTTTTTTTTTTCTTCCCAAAACCATCTGCTATTAATCTGAAGTGGTTTTTTGTTTCATACTACAGCAACCTCAAGGCCAAGATGCAGGAGGAACGAGTGGGCAAGACATGGAAGCTTCTGGTGAAGAAGGTGACCAGGGCTAGGGTGATGTCCGCCCTGGCCAGCAGCAGCAGCAGGGAGGTGCCAGAGGTTGTCAAGAAGTCTTGGGCGAAATATAGCAGCAGTAGAGCTTCAAGAATTAGATAAAATAAAAAAGGGGGAAAACATGAAGTAAATACTAGTTGTTCTGTACGAGGCCAACGCAATCTTGGTTTACAGTTTACACTGTGTGCGTTGGCTTGGCAGTATTCCGTGTGTGTGTGTGGGTGTGGGTACAGAAGCCACACTCTGCACGCTGCAGATGTGTGTACCCAAATAAGCCTGATGCCTGTATATTATGTGGCATCCTTGATTCTTAGTATATATCAACATATGTAGAAAATTATTTGATCTTTGGAAATCCATAAAGTCTTCACTAGTAATCAGCAAGAGAAGCTATACATTTCCTGTGTTTTTTCATGTGAAATTCATGGGATCCAACGGAGAGCTACCCCGTCTTTAAAAAAAATAGTTCGAAATAGTGTTTGTTTGCCTAACATTTTAATATCTTTAGACTAAGGGGGTGTTTGGTTGCCCCTGCTAAAGTTTAGCCCGGGTCACATCAAGCGTTTGACTTTCAAATAGGAGTATGAAATATAGACCCAACCAACTGGACTAGATTCGTCTCGTCTTTTAATCTTCGGCTGACAAATTTGTTTTATAATCCGACTACATTTAATACCCGAAACGGAGGTTCAAACATTCGATTGGACAGGGGCTAAACTTTAGTTTGGGGTAACCAAACGGGGCCTAAAAGAAAAACCCTCGAGCAAGGTGTGTGCACTGCACGGCCTACCAGGCCAGCTACCTCGTTTGACTTGGCGACCAATGCAGCACCGAAACATGTCTTAATGGGACGACCGCGGTGTGGACCGTGGAGAAATAAAAGGCTGCTGCATCTTTTAGAAGGTTGGCGTTGGCGAGAGCAGGATCCTCGTGTTATGCACAGGCAACCGACCTCTTATCGTTCGTTGAAAAGGTTTTCGCATCGAGACCGTCGACTTCTGGTTGCCAATTTGGTAAGGCATGCACACGAGGCAGCTCTAAGGTGGATTCATATTGGAGTACAATACTGTACTTGCAGAAAAGCCTGTGTACACGAACCGCGACGTACTGTGTGTGGCGGTTACCACCGTGCACATGTAGTCGCCGGTAAAAGAGGGCCATCAATGTCTTGTACTAATCTCTGGTCAAAGTCCTAATCACTGGCTTGCTGGACCCTAGCCTACCAACCACCACGGAGCCCTAGATAAAGCCATGTGATTTTCACTGTGACCAACGCCGCTCGCTTCTTGGGTTTCACGGCGCGACTGGTGCCGAGCCTACAATCTACATGATGTGTGAACCACCAGGAGAAACGATGGGAGTTTGGAAACTACTACTACTCCGAGTCCGAGTTTCGTTCTGGTCGCCATTTCCCCACAAATCGACGTGTTCCACTGCTGTAAACTCTCGCTACCGCCGGATCAAAACCCTCCTCTATTAATTAATAGGCGCGGAGAAGCATTTGTCCATCTAATAAAATTAAAATCGATAGCCATGTTTTTCTTTTCTTTTTTTTAGAAAAAAAAAATTAAACTCTACTCTTCTTCGTACAAAAACTAAAACATGCATGGCATACCAACTAACAATCCTCTCAAAACTACCACCATTAAGTTTGATAGGGATTAAATAGGGTTTATAGTCACCAACCTTTTTTTGCAAGATGGATTCATCACGATCTAGATACCATCCTCAAAATCAAATTGAAAAGTACTCAAGCGCCATCAGGCGACAGGTGATAGCCCTAGCCCTAGTACCACTGCCGCCTCGTGACTTTATTTAACTAGAAAAGGTAGCGCCCTATCGGGCGCTATACTTGCCGCCTCCCTCTCGTGTTTCAGGCAATTCTTAAGCAAACAAAACAAAGTATTTTATCCAATAACAAGAAACCATCACATCTGTATGGAACAAACATAGTAAGCACAAAACCGCAACATACACCTCGATGCAGGTATCTGCTACAAAGGTTGTGGATTCCTAGAATTGAGCTATATTCCCCTAACATAAAAGTAAGGAAATGCAGAACTAAGAAAAATGTGTCTCTCAGAGTGTTGTAGAAGGTGTTTCTGTTTTTGAAGTGAGCACGAAGTGCGGTGCTCACTGGTCGTATTCGTGATAAACTGCTCCTGCAACTGAAAATTGTGGGTAAATCCAGACATCCAGTTCAATAGCACGCACATGATCCCATTCAAAACAACAAACCAAAGAGAAACAAAATCAAACAACTTGAAATAAATTACAAAATATTATGTCATCGTATATGTGCAAATGGCTAATTTGATCAACAATAATGATACTCGATTTTAAAGATATCTCCCAGCACCTGATCCTCAGGGAGTCGGAGTGAAGGGAGGAGATGAGAGAGTTTTTTTACCAACCTCTAGGAGTTCCAAAAAAAACTTACCGCCTCTGGGATATGGTTCCATGAACCTGAGAAGAGCAATAAGCAGTCTAAAAATGGCCAACCTTTCTATGAATTGCACATGAGCATTTTTTGGCATGAAGCTCCTGTGACTCACCAGCTTAAGCCAAGCAAAGCTACATAATACAGAAGCAACTCACTATATTGGCACAACATCATACCTTTGCTTAATAATGTATATAGTGCACAAGTAAATTGTCTTCCTAATAAAGCAACGGACTTATGCGTACATGTCTAACAACATCATCATTCCTGGGCAAATATTATATTATGTTTGACTGCATAAGAAACAAGCACCGAGTGTCCCACATACATCAATGTCCTTGACCTTTACATTCTTAGTTTTCACCAGGCTTGGATTCTCAATCTCGATCTGA
Source organism: Zea luxurians (assembly GCA_029449295.1). Lineage (NCBI taxonomy): Eukaryota > Viridiplantae > Streptophyta > Magnoliopsida > Poales > Poaceae > Zea > Zea luxurians. The sequence continues at coordinate 764,168 of JAOPSE010000145.1, forward strand.
CTTGCTATGCCTTTGTGTTTCTAACAATGATAATGAAAGTAGTTTATCATATGATCGAACAACAATGAAGACTATGGAATCTGTATATTTCAAAATGATATAACGTCATACTGGTTTCGTAAAATCTTTTGATTATTCTTCTGGTCCCCCTTTCCCTCTTCTATTGTAGATATCCTTCTCATCATGCTATATTTTGATTACAGAAAACAAGTCAACCACCAAAATAGGCATGAGGTACAGTTACTAAACAGAGCTCGGTATTGTTGCTGATATGTTAAGCAGATTTGTTGAGCAGAACACTGCCAAACTTAAATAGATGCAGAACCAATGTAGAGGGAAACACACATTTTAACTGTAGACTGCAGTGGTGCTTACCGCTTGGAGCCTACACTGAGGGTTCTTACAGTAAAAAAAATACCTAGATGTTATATTAGCAGCATAATATGGAGGATAGCTTCCATCACGACACGATAGGGGCCCTCTGCATAGGAACAAAAGAAGCTGATCAAAATGCATCGACAAGGCTTATCTGTAAGTGTAGATAATAATAACAGGAATAGGACAACAAAGCAATCTAGACACCGAAAGGTGGCCTCATTAACAACTTGGTTCTCGAGTCGAGGGCGAACCTTGTTACGACAATGTTGGCCCCAAAGTGGTTCTAAAATATATTCCATGATAAAATCAATCCCATCAGCACTGAATACAAATTGTATTTTCTAAAATATATTTTCAGAGAAGAAAGCATGACAATCCACAAGTTGAAACTAATTCTTGTGAAAAGCCAACATAAACATTAGTTTGCAATCAACGTTTAGGAAGCTTTACTTTTTCTCAATATTTTTAGTGTTGTAAGGTGATCTTATGACATGATCATATAAGAGTGCCCAATAATGACGCCTTAAATGATACTTGATGATGCAAATGGTGGCTGTTCTTTCTTCAATCGGTTCCTTCAATAAAGCAGAAAACAAAATATATAGTCTTCAAAATCAATTCAATATTACATTATATACCCACTAAATACTATAGAATTCATGGTTTCATTCGGTAATGCATGAAATAACTTTCTGACTGGAATAGTCTGAATGCTAACATCCTGGTTTGACAGAACAAAACATGGTAAACAGAACACATATACTTTAGCTAAAAGTTAAAGGAATACTGCTTCATCTAATGACACATGGTACTCATACAGGATGGAGGTAGCTCATATGCCTTTGTTTCTTACAGTTGAATAAAAAGTGTTCAGGAAAGTCATTAGCAAATCTTAGTAGGGATGATGTTATGCAAACATGAACAAATTACTGCTATACCAATTAGTGTTGATACCTTGTTGAGCTCGCTCTGCCGTGGCTCTCTGGTTCGCAGCAAGCGGAAGCTCGGGATCCACCCCGAAGTCCTGAACGCTTGGGTGTAGGTGGTCTATGGGCAAAAACACTGCGTGACGGTAAAAGCTTTGGGGATAAAAGTAGGGTACAAATAGAAAAAAAACAAGGTGCCTTTCTCTTAGTATGCAGAAAATAACAGCTTCAGTGATGGTGAGTGTACCCTAAAGATCACAAAGCGTATCAAACTTTCACTCCTCTTTCTTAACAGCAACAAAGAATTGTTTGATACCCTACAAACATGACACTAAAAAACTTAGTAGCCAAAAAGGCACCAAAATAGTTCAAAGCATAACTCTCAACGGTATTTTACCTCTAGGGTGAGCTCATCACAATTCACAAAGTTGGTAAAGTACAGGTAAAAAACCTAAGAAACCAGCTAATAAAAGGTAAAAAAGCTGCTAAGATGACTGCCAAACCCTAGTTTTACAGGTAGCAACAGTAACCCCTGACAACGTCCCCAAAGCTCCCAGCACAAGAATCTCTGCTTTATCCTTGGCACTCAAAAAGGTTTCTGCTTCGTCTCGAACCAATTCCCAAATCGAGTGAAGTGAAACTACGAAGACTTGCCGATCCAGTACTTCAGAACCTGAGCCCTTTGTCTCCACAGCAACAGTGACGATTTAGACAGGAAAACAAAGTTCACCTTCACAGCACAAATCATCACTGAGCTACACATATAAATATATAGTCGATCAGATACACAAGGAACTCCATCAACCACGTAACAAGATCCCCATTTTTATCACCCAAAGGCAGGTGGGGAACGAAATTCCCCAACCCTATTAGACCAAGCCGTGACAAGGCAACTCCACGCACCTCGACGCGCGCCAGATCCACCGTGGCGCACTCCCGCTGGAACACGCAGACGTGCCTCGGCGCCCCCTCCTGCCCTGTCGAGATCCGCCTCTCCGGCGCGACCTTCAGCCGGTCGACCGCGTGGCGGATCCCGGGGCTCTCCAAGAGCGCCGCCACGAGCTCCCTCCCGTCGTCGCTCTGCAGAAAAAAAACGATGTCGTAGAATCAGAGACAGGAGCCAGCACCCACGAGCTCGTCAAGTTGAATAACCGACGCACCGTGCAAGAGGCGGCGCCGGCGCCGGCGCCTCCGGAGGAGGAGAGGAGCATGCCGCCGGCAGTCTGAGTCTCTGTCGGAGGAGAGCTGGAAAGTGTGTTTCAGACTCGAAAAGTGGTGCAGAGGGAACCAACTTCCAAGCTTCGTTGCGCACCACCTGGTTTCAAGATTATTATTTTTTTCAGAAGGTCTGTTGCTTTTGTGTGTACAGAAGCACCGGGCCCCAGGAGAGAGAGACGGGAACACAGGTAAGATGAATAAAGATTTCAGGTTCGTAGGAAACAGCCCCGCGAGTCTGTAGTCCGTACACAGAGGAACAAGGCCGACGCTGGTGCAGTGGGCTGCCACGCGTTGACAGGCAGATGGCCTCGAGTCCGTGAAGCAAGGAGAGGGCTCCAAAACCGGTCAGGTTTTAATAGTTTAGACTCGGTTATAAATCGCTGGCGGTACGTGGTTTGGGCGGGCAGCAACAATATGGACTTTAGCTTGTGGTTTTTAACGACTTGCTTCCGATCATTTATTTTTTTTATTTTTTTTTCAAAATTAAAAACTGACAGTGAAGGATATTATCGCTGCCGTTTGCAAAGTAACCGGTAGCCGACGGTTCTACTTCTATCGCAGTGCGGCCTTGTTGCCCTCGGAGTTGGGAGGGCGAAAGGAAATGAACCGAACGACGACACAAAACCGGCTTGTTCCTTGGCTATCAGAGCACAGCAGCATCACAGATTCAAACCGAAACACATCTTGGTTCTCATTACAGGGTTCACAAGAAACAGAACAATTATATAACTCCATACCACTACTGTATATCTATATCGTTCCTACTATGGTGTATGGTCAGGGATGAGGGGGTGGGGCAAAACTTGTGTGCATTGAGCCATTTGACAGGCAGGCAGGCAGACGACTGCGCGCGCGCACACACACGAGAGAGAGAGAGAGAGATCAAGAACGACCACCGACCGACTAGTCGACGTCGTCGCCGATCAGCTGGCAGCCAAACCCAGCACCGAGGCGTGAGAGGACCACGCCGCTAAGGATCCAGCCGGTTGTTCCTCGGCGTGTGCCGCCGCGCGCTCGCGTAGTCCCTCGTCATGAACCACCTCATCCTCTTCCTCTCCTCAGCCCACTGCTCGGCGTGCTGCTGGCTCCTGTCGCGGCGCCGGCTTGTCACCGTCACCGCTGAGCCGTCTCCTTCCACGGAACCAATGCAATAGACAAGTTTCAGCTTCTCGTGACAGAAACACAGCGGCAGACGATCAGTGAAATGAGAATGGGTTCTTACCAACAAGCACTTGCGGGTGGAGGAGGGACCTGAAGCTCAGGAGGAAGATGAGAGCGACCAGGCTCACAAGACCGACGAGCCTCATCCTTCCTGCAGTCCCTCTCGCCTGTGCTCTCTCGCGCTCTCAGTCTCAGGAGACTGTACGCGCATGCGTGCATACTGCATATAATACATATAATGCAGGGGCAAGGGCTCATGTCAGAGCATTTTTTTCCAACAAGAAGTTGACAGGTCAAATGGCAGGAGACGGGGTCCAGATTGTGCCATTTCGGCTTTCTTGGCCTTGGGCTTAAACTAGTCTCCCAAGAACCTTGCATGTCCTGCGAAGAATCTCTTGTTTCCGGAGCTCATCGGCGAGCGAAACCGAGGTCTGTCTCGCGGTGGCTACATGCGGTCCTCTCCTTTCTGGGCCAAGAGCCAAGAGCACGTGCAAGCTGGTTTAGTTCCCCGATGATGCTGTTCCCATCAACCAACCAACGACATAGCCTAACGACGAGCCACACGGCATGCATCCAACTTCTCGCACGCACTTATAGGACAGATAGTAAAGTCTCGCCAGGTTCCAGAAAACTGAATTCACAATTGATCAAATTGAACAATTCAGTTGGCGCAACATTATTCATTGCAGGTCTAGCAAACAACAGAGTACCGAATTACCGTGGCAGTTCAAGCCTAGGGGATTGGAAGTTTCCCGCCACCAAATCTCATATCCGCATATACAGACAAAGCTAAACCGTGCCATGGTTTTTACAGGCAACGGTAAAAGTGCGTCATATTAAAAGTTCCCTACCAGTAATGAACATACATGCTTTATATCATACGCACATCAGGTACCTAGCAGAACAAGGTCAGTCATATGTCCATGTCAATCAAGGCATCTTCCTCTTCACCATCAGAAGCAACACCGGTTAAGAAGTCATCTCCTGATAATTTGCTGCGCCAAAAGAAGAATTATGTCATTAACTCGTTATTGAGTATCTTGTGTTCCATGTCAGAACCTTGCAGCTAGAAGCAAAGCAAGCACCTACCTAGTGCAGTAACATCGAAAGCTCACGACTCGCTTTAGCTTCCTATTGTAGAAGTAGTAGTTGAACGACCATCTACAAGAAAAGGTTGGTATCCGTATTAGAGTGACAATTCAGATGCATAGGCTAACCATCACAATCCTATCTTAGTTCGCTCGAACATACATGGCCCCTTTCTCAAGAACTGGATCTGCATCGGAGTCTGGATTATAGCTGTAGATGTCACTCTCTTTGATTTTGATAACCTGAAACACAAGGTGTAAACATAAAATAGGATTATACAACTTCCAGACCAAACATTATAAGTGAATCCTGACCTCATCAATTGCTTTAGTCATACTGTCCAGAAGAGAACTGCCTTCATTTGTGGCTGCCCATTGCTGAACAGAAGTCCAAATTCAGGTAGGCATATCAAACAGTGAGAAAGGCAAAACAAAGTCTCAGGATCATTTTAAATTAGCTAAGTTATACTATGCCCAGTAAATCAGTTATTGTATTTTTTTTCTTTTTTGGAATATGCAGTCTAGCTAAACCAATCTATTTATATGAACAAAGTAAAAAAACGCAAACCAAAAGATAAAGAGGAAATCATAAAGCATTACCCTAGAGGCATCAGATAAGTAGGTGTCCACCATCTGCCTGAAACTTTCCAACTCCTCTTCTTGGAAGAACAAGTGTGCCCGAACAGCACTGATAAGTGAACAGATGTTGACAAAAGGATGTTAAATTTAATCTGAAGGTCGTGCTATCATGAATGTGTGACATGATAGTCAGGAGACCTTAAGAAAGTCAGATATATCAAATACCAAAGACCAAGGGAAATGGAGAGAATTGAACTCTCAGCTCAAAGAGCAACGGTTATTAATCCGTCTGTCATACCATCTGACAACACCCCCTTAGGCTGGTCGGAAAGGACAAAAGCGGGTTTGCCATATCGCCCAGAGAAAGCTGACTATGGCATTACCCAATATCCTTCCTCCCAGATAATATTAGAACACACTTGCTACAAAGACAATATTACCTGAAATCATAATCTGGATATATGTGGCCAAGAGTGAGAACTAGATATATCAATGTTTTCCGGCTAGACAAACATCAAATGAAAAAAAAATAAGTTAGGATATGTAAACAGAAAATATGAATAACAGATAGAAACTTTTGCAAACATACAACTGGGTCAAACCCAATTTGTTGGATGCCTCAATGAATGGTGGGACCATGGCCCACCTGTCATTGACAGACCCAGTGGTAAATGAAAAACTGGTAGGGGTGACCATTGGAATGTTTGCAATTTTTTCTAATAAATATATTTCACAGATCCCTACCTTGATCTGGAGGCCAAGTGCTCCACTGGTGAAGACGGGTCACTATCAGAGGACTTGCCAAGGTAATCAAGAATCTGAAAGCACAACAGAGGATTTAGATTGGCATAATTACAAATAGCATACACCAATTCAAGGCTGGAAGTGGAACATCAACATTTAAAAAACATGCATACATATAAACATCATACATGCATTCTTTGTGGGCTTTTAAATGACAAAGCATTAAGTTTCGCTTGGAAAAGAATGTTCTAAAGATCCTAGTGAATAGATTGCACAAAACACAAACTAGAACAATAACAACTGTGAATCTGTGATATCACATTTGTGACATTCAGTAAATTTTAGATTAAAGAGAAACAATCTTTGGCTTCTGATCAATCAATCAAACAACTATGCTCCCATTGACTTATTCAAAACAATGTTGAAGACACAAACAGCCTACAAGCCCACACGAAAAGTAGAAGACAAAGCCTAACATGACAGGTGGAAAAAAGCATAGTACTGCAGCTTGAAGAAGGGTGGCATTAAGCAATGATGTTGTACTTGTACATGAATGATTCCATGATTCTTCATGTATGAAAGATAATATCTACAAAACTAATCCCTGGTAAGCATCAAATCCATACATGAGAGAAGGTACCTAAACTAACTTCATATAAAGTATAACAGGAGAGGTCCACTGGCCGAAAAGCGAAAATAGAAAGAGAGGCTCCCTTTTGCAATAAATAACTATGAATAAAGGAAGCATATTAGACGAAAAAGTGAGTGGAAGCAAACAAGCCCAAAATGAGTGTACCAACCAGGGCTTATTGGACTATCTGAAAGTATCTAAACAATCAAAACATTTTGCTTCCTTCTACTATGATTCCAACCAGAGAGGACAAAATTTTCTAAACAAAACACTGTAGATTACACATGATTTATAGCCTTGTTATAAGAAAAATGATCTCAGTGATAAAACAATCCATGGGTCCAGGAAAAGCATGAACCTCATGTTCTAGGCTTATTGAAAGCCGGCGGTCTGTCGCAGTGTGCTTGCCTGCAAATTAACATACCAGCTTATTGAAAGCATGTAGCTCATGCTCAACAAAAGACGCAATGAAGCATGTTCCTAGTTTCTTACATGAGAAGGCCTCAAGGTTCCCTCTGATTGTACAATCACCAAGGTCGAGCTGCTCGAGGAACAAATTTATACTGGAAACATCAACAAAACAACAAAAAAAACCAGTAAACTGGGGAAAACGAATTGATCGCATGCAACCAAAAGCACAGCACCGGCAACAGAAAACACCACGCTTACCTGTCGAAGGGGGTGTATTCTAAAAACTTCATGCTGGGTGGCTTGTGGACTCATAAAATAGTCCAATCTGGACGTGTCTCGCGAAGTGGGGTTCAGAACGGGGGGCGGGCCCAGCAAAGGATACACCCAATAGTTTTTGCAAAGCAATCGAAGTTAGCAGCCATGATACATGCATATACACTTGTAATTAGATTCAGATCCGACTACGAATAGTATGTTAGGGTTCGGGCGCACGGTTTTACCTACGAATCACGGGCGCACGTCTTCGGACAGCAGGGAGGAAATACCAAGGGGAAGGAAATACCTGGTGTCCGGGTGGTGCTCGTCGCCGGCCAAGCTGTCGGGTGGAGAGGAGGCGGACACCGCCCTCTGCGGATGGATCGGGAGTAGGAAGAACCGAGTAAGGAGAGAGAAGAAAGAAATGGAAAGATTATAGGCCGACAGATGGACCCACGTGTCACGCGTGTTTGTTAACGAACCAAATGAAAAAAAATAGGACTAAAATATTAAAGAGATGTCTTATTTTTACGTATTTTTTTAACTAACTCAGTTGAGTATAGACTCAGGCTATTAAAATAATATAACGTCTCGTTTCGATCTTTAATATTGAATTTCATTCTAATAATAATAATTTAAACAAAAAACAATTAAATTAATATGATTTTATACGAAATATATGTGTCGGAGACCATAATTAAGGGTACCCTCAAGGCTCCTAATTCTCAGCTAGTAACCCCCATCAGCACAAATCTGCAAAGGCCTGATGGGTGCGATTAAGTCAGGGATCAGTCCATTCGAGGGACTCGATCACGCCTCGCCCGAGCCTAGCCTCGGACAAGGGCAGCCGACCCCGGAGGATTTCCGTCTCGTCCGAGGCCCCCCTTCAGCGGCGAACATATTTTCGGCTCGCCCGAGGCCCTGCCTTCGCCAAGAAGCAACCCTGACCAAATCGCCGCACCGACCGACCAAATCGCAGGAGCATTTAATGCAAAGGTGGCCTGACACCTTTATCCTAACGCGCGCGCCCTAGCCGGCAGAGCCGAAGTGACCGCCGTCACTTCGCCGCTCCACTGACCGGCCTGACAGAAGGACAGCGCCGCCTGCGCCACTCCGACTGCGGTGCCACTTGACAGAGTGAGACTGACAGGCAGTCAGGCCCGGCCAAAGGCACCATAGGAAGCTCCGCTCCGCCCGACCCAGGGCTCGGACTCGGGCTAAGTCCCGGAAGACGGCGAACTCCGCCCGACCCAGGGCTCGGACTCGGGCTAAGTCCCGGAAGACGGCGAACTCCTCTCCGCCCGACCCAGGCTCGGACTCGGGCTAAGTCCCAGAAGACGACGATCTCCGCCTCGCCCGACCCAGGGCTTGGACTCGGGCTAAGTCCCGGAAGACGGCGAACTCCGCCCGACCCAGGGCTCGGACTCGGGCTAAGTCCCGGAAGACGGCGAACTCCTCTCCGCCCGACCCAGGGCTCGGACTCGGGCTAAGTCCCAGAAGACGACGATCTCCGCCTCGCCCGACCCAGGGCTCGGACTTGGGCTCGGCCCCAGAAGACGACGAACTCCGCTTCGCCCGACCCCAGGGCTCGGACTCCGCCCCGGCACCAGCCGGCAATCTCCGCCTCGCCCGAACCTGGGGCTCGGACCCGACCTCGGCCACGGAAGACAGACTCGACCTCGGCTTCGGAGGAGCTTCCACAACGCCCAACCTAGGGCGCAGACCAGCCACGTCAACAGGAGGCGCCATCATCACCCTACCCCGAGCTGACTCGGGCCGCAGGGAACAAGACCGGCGTCCCATCTGGCTCGCTCCGCCAGATAGGCAATGATGGCGCCCCACATACTCTGTGACGACTGCGGCTCTCAGCCCCCTTACGGAAGCAAGAGGACGTCAGTAAGGACCCAACCGCTCCGACAGCTGTCCCTCCGTCAAGCTCCAGCACTCCTCCGACGGCCACGACATCACACCAGCTGGGTGCCAAAATCTCTCCGGCTGCCACAACGGCATGTACTTAGGGCGCTAGCTCTCCTCCGCTAGACACGTAGCACTCTGCTACACCCCCCATTGTACACCTGGATCCTCTCCTTGCGCCTATAAAAGGGAGGACCAGGGCCCTCTTAGAGAGGGTTGGCCGCGCGGGGACGAGGACGAGACAGGCGCTCGCTAGAGGCCGCTCGCTCCCTCTCCCGCGTGGACGCTTGTAACCCCCTACTGCAAGCGCACCCGACCTGGGCGCGGGACGAACACGAAGGCCACGGGATTCCCACCTCTCTCACGCCGGTCTCCGACCGCCTCGCTCTCCCCCCTTCGCGCTCGCCCTCGCGCTCGACCCATCTGGGCTGGGGCACGCGGCGACATTCACTCGTCGGCCTAGGGACCCCCCGGTCTCGAAACGCCGACAGTTGGCGCGCCAGGTAGGGGCCTGCTGCGTGTTGACGAACAGCTTCCCGTCAAGCTCCAGATGGGCAGTCTCCAGCAACCTCTCCAACCCGGGACGGTGCTCCGTTTCGGGAGTCTTGAGTTCATGTCCCTCGACGGCAGCTACGACGTGATACTCCTTCCACCGCCGTGCGACAACGACAGTGGTGGCCGACAACCCGCCCGCCGGCGGCGGAATCGGCGACGTCTTCCCCGCATGGTGGAAGAACAACCTTCGAGCTCACCCCATCCTCTCCCCCGCCGACGGAGGAGGAGGCGGGGCAACCAAGGCCAAGCAGGAGACAGCGCCTCGTCGGCTGTCAAGCGAGTCGACGGCCCCAGCGCCCCAACGAGGGGCGCACCGGGTGTCGACCTCGCGTTTGAGACGAAGGCGAGCGTCGTCCCCCCGCGACACGCCAATCCCGAGCAAGCGGACGACGCCAGCACGCTCGCGAAAAGCTTGCTGGACGTCACCCTCGTACCTGAGACGACGGCGCAGTCAGTCCCCCACGTGACCTCATCGCCGCCCATCGACCAAAAGGTACCGACCGATTCCCATCCCACGTCTTTCGGATTCAGCCTCGACCCGCCTAGCGGCCCCGCTTTGGCGGGCGCTCTTGTAGAGGCGAGTCAAAACCCTCTGGGGTTTCGTATGCGGTCACCTTGGGACCGGCTGACGGACGTCTCGACCTACGGGCCCTCTGGGTCCGAGGAAGACGACGAGCCCAGCATCTGTTTGGGTTTCTCTGGACTTGGCAACCCCAGTGCCATGCGGGACTTCATGACCGCATGCGACTACTGCCTTTCCGACTGTTCCGACGGTAGCCGTAGCCTCGGCGACGAGGACTGCGGCCCAAGTCGCGAATGCTTCCACGTCGATCTAGGGGGTCCCTTCGAAGGCAACCATCTCGGCATGCTGGAGGACGGTGACCTCCCTAGGCCGGTGCCTCGCGTTGACATCCCACGGGAGCTAGCTGTGGTCCCCGTTCAGGCGGGGGGACATGACCCACAGCTCGAGCAAATCCGCGGGGTGCAGGCCAGGCTCGACGAGGGAGCAGGAGCGCTTGAGCCGATCCGTCGGGACGTCGGGCAGGCATGGGCGGGCCAACCTCCGGCCGGAGAAATACGTCATCTACCCCAGGGCTTCCAGCACCGCATCACCGACGACGTCAGGGTCAGGCCACCGCCCGCATCCAGTGGGGTCGGCCAGAACCTGGCGGCAGCAGCAATGCTTCTTCGCGCGATGCCGGAGCCATCAACCACCGAGGGGCGGCGAATCCAGGGAGAGCTCAAGAATCTCCTGGAAGGCGCCACGGTCCGACAGGCCGAGAGCTCCGCCTCCCGAAGGCAGGGGTACCCCTCGGAACCTCATGCCCCGACTTCCCGATTCATGCGGGAAGCCTCGGTCAATACCGGGCGCACGCGCAACACCGCGCCTGCGGCCCCGGGTCGCCTCGGCAACGAGCACCATCACCGCGACCGTCGGGCCCACCTCGACGAGAGGGTGCGCCGAGGCTACCATCCCAGGCGTGGGGGGCGCTACGACAGCGGGGAGGATCGGAGTCCCTCGCCCGAGCCACCCGGTCCGCAGGCCTTCAGCCGAGCCATACGACGGGCGCCGTTCCCGACCCGGTTCCGACCCCCGACTACTATCCCAAAGTACTCGGGGGAGACGAGACCGGAACTGTGGCTCGCGGACTACCGTCTGGCCTGCCAACTGGGTGGAACGGACGATGACAACCTCATCATCCGCAACCTCCCCCTGTTCCTCTCTGACACCGCTCGCGCCTGGTTGGAGCACCTGCCTCCGGGGCAGATCTCCAACTGGGACGACCTAGTCCAAGCTTTCGCCGAGAATTTCCAGGGCACATAAGTGCGCCCTGGGAATTCCTGGGACCTTCGAAGCTGCCGACAACAGCCGGGAGAATCTCTCCGGGACTACATCCGGCGATTCTCGAAGCAGCGCACCGAGCTGCCCAACATCACCGACTCGGATGTCATCGGCGCGTTCCTCGCTGGCACCACCTTCCGCGACCTGGTGAGTAAGCTGGGTCGCAAAACCCCCACCAGGGCGAGCGAGCTGATGGACATCGCCACCAAGTTCGCCTCCGGCCAAGAGGCGGTCGAGGCTATCTTCCGGAAGGACAAGCAGCCCCAGGGCCGCCCTTCGGAAGATGCCCCCGAGGCGTCAACTCAGCGCGGCGCCAAGAAGAAGGGCAAGAAGAAGTCGCAAGCGAAACGCGACGCCGCCGACGTGGACCTTGTCGCCGCCGCCGAGTACAAGAACCCTCGGAAGCCCCCCGGAGGTGCCAACCTCTTCGACAAGATGCTCAAGGAGCCGTGCCCCTATCACCAGGGGCCCGTCAAGCACACCCTTGAGGAGTGCGTCATGCTTCGGCGCCACTTCCACAGGGCCGGGCCACCCGCGGAGGGTGGCAAGGTCCGCGACGACGACAAGAAGGAAGATCACCAGGCAGGAGAGTTCCCCGAGGTCCGCGACTGCTTCATGATCTACGGTGGGCAGGCGGCGAATGCCTTGGCTCGACACCGCAAGCAAGAGCGTCGGGAGGTCTGTTCGGTGAAGGTGGCGGCGCCAGTCTACCTAGACTGGTTCGACAAGCCCATCGCCTTCGACCAAGCCGACCACCCCGACCATGTGCCGAGCCCGGGGAAATACCCGCTCGTCGTCGACCCCATCATCGGCGACGTCAGGCTCACCAAGGTCCTCATGGACGGAGGCAGCAGCCTCAACATCATCTACGCCGACACCCTCGGGCTCCTGCGTGTCGATCTGTCCTCCATCTGGGCAGGCGCTGCGCCCTTCCATGGGATCATTCCCGGGAAGCGCGTCCAGCCCCTCGGACGGCTCGACCTTCCCGTCTACTTCGGAACACCCTCCAACTGCCGAAGGGAGACCCTGACGTTCGAGGTGGTTGGGTTCCGAGGAACCTACCACGCGGTACTGGGGAGGCCATGCTACGCAAAGTTCATGGTCGTCCCCAACTACACCTACCTGAAGCTCAAGATGCCGGGCCCCAACAGGGTCATCACCATCGGCCCCACGTACAAACACGCGTTTGAATGCGACGTGGAGTGCGTGGAGTACGCCGAGGCCCTCGCCGAGTCCGAGGCCCTCATCGCCGACTTGGAAAGCCTCTCTAAGGAGGTGCCAGACGTGAAGCGTCATGCCGGCAACTTTGAGCCAGCGGAGACGGATAAGTCCGTCCCCCTCTACCCCAGCGGCGACGCCTCCAAGCAGATCCGGATCGGCTCCGGGCTCGATTCCAAATAGGAAGCAGTGCTCGTCGACTTTCTCCGCGCGAACACCGACGTCTTCGCGTGGAGTCCCTCGGACATGCCCGACATACCGAGGGATGTCGCCGAGCACTCGCTGGACATCCGAGCCGGGGCCCGACCCGTCAAGTAGCCTCTGCGCCGATTCGACGAGGAGAAGCGCAGAGCCATAGGCCAGGAGATCCACAAGCTAATGGCGGCAGGGGTTCATCAAAGAGGCGAAAGGCGTCAAGCTCAATCCCGAAAAGTGGGTCTTCGGGGAGCCCCAGGGCATGTTCTCGGGGTTCATCCTCTCCAAGCGGGGCATCGAGGCCAACCCGGAGAAGATCGCAACCATCGCGCAGCACCCCGAGCCCTTGTTGGGGGCACCCGGGGGCTACACGCACCCCTGGGAAGGGCCGCTTGTCATCGCCAAAGTTCTGAAGCCCGGAACGTACAAGCTGGCCAACAGTCAAGGCGAGGTCTACGGCAACGCTTGAAACATCCAATAGCTACGTCGCTTCTACCCTTAAGATGTTTTCAAGTTGTTCGTATACCTCGCTCCCACGCAAGTCTTAGTCGTGAAGGAAGGGTCAGCCTCGCCTCGGCAGAGCCCGACCCTCCCTCGGGGGCTAAAAAGGAGGGAACCCCTCTGCGTCAAGATTGGGGAACCTCTCTGCGTCCAAAATTTTCAATCAAAAAGGCTTTTGCGTTCCCCCGGCTATGTCGGAAGCAAGACCCCAAGGAGCGAACGCGGGTGCATGTAAGTGGCAAGGCCGACTGAGCCGAGGGACTCCTATGCCTCCGGGTTAGGGACACTTCACTCGTCACCCGCCACGAAAAGTGACCCCTACTTGGGGAAGCCACCCTGTTACTAACAGGCGAAGCCAGACACGCAAAATAAAAGGGAAAGGAGTATGACTTCATGCAACGGTAACAAAGTGTTCAGGCCTCAGCGGCCGCAGAAAGACACACGTGCATCCAACAGGAACTGTTCCAACAGAGTTAGGCGTCTCCTTGGAAGGAGTCGCGCCTTCGGCTTCGTCCCCAGCAACGGCAAAGTCCATCCTGACTTCCGGCGACGGCGCAGGTGGGAGGATCTCTGCCTCAAAGGTGGTCGCCAGCACTGCGCTCGGACCCGCGGCGGCCGCATCGAGCCTCTGGACTTCTGCCAGGGTGGCTTCATCTTCGTCGGGAAGGCAATACCCCTCGCTAAACCCGCTCCAGGTCCACAACGTAGTGGGAAGCGAGCACGGCGAAGGCCGCCTGACGCCGTGGTGTAGCGCCTCGCGGAGTCTGCCGCGCACATGATCGCCCAAGACTTGAAGGCGACTTTGAGGGGAGCTTCCTGAGGGGACGTCGCCGGAGCCAAGGACCCGGTAAACGTCCGAGACGGCCTCGGATATGGCCGCGTGGTCGGTCTCCCTCTGCTTGGCCGCTCCGGCAAGCGCCTCGGCAAGCGCCTTGGCGGACTCATCGAGGGCGGACTCGAGCTCTGCGAACAGCCAAAGGAAAGATCTCAAACACAAGCAGGGGAAACAAGCAGGAACGAAAGCCGAAGATGGCCAAGGCGTACCTCCGGCTCGGGCACGCTGCTCTGAGGCTGCGACCTGGGCTACGGCTAGGCCGGCTGCAAGGGTTTCGGCCCGGCTTTCGGCCTCGGCAGCCCAGCCCCGAGATTGGTCCCGCTCCTTGACAACCCGGTCGAACTCCGACTGCTGTCGTTGGGCTTCTGCACGCACCGTGGCCGCCTCCGTGCGCGCCGCTGCCGCCTCGGCTCTCAGATCGGTGCAGAGCAACCGAAGGTCCGCCACCTCGGCACCCTACTGAGAGAGGCGCGCAGTAGCCCCGGCGAGCGAGGTCCTCAGGGATCGCAGCGAGCCCCAGACGTCGACCTCACGGCGGATGAACGACGACTTGGCGGCGCTCCGATCCGTCAGATCCTGAGGGAAGGAAGCGGGGCGTCACGAAAGACGCCTTGGTCACAAAAGAGAAAAAGGTATGCCTGAAACCATTACCTGGAGGATTTTGGGGATGTCCCTGCAGAAAACCTCCAGCGACGACCGGAGCGACCCCACCGTTGCTTCGGCACACTCGTGGAGCTCGTCCCAGGACTGGTCCTCCCGTTCATCATCCAGAACGAAGAAGGGATCCGAGGCCTCACGGGTCCAGAACCGGAGCAACTGGCGCCGGCCCTCGGAGCTCCGCCGCACGGCGACGAGGCTGCCGCCCGGCGGGACGGATCGCGTCTCCACGCCCCCCTCTTCCGAGGCACCGAGCGCCGACGCCTCAGCCGTCTCAACGTCGGCAGCGACCGGTCGCTCCCCAACTGGGACGGCGGCGACTTCAGTAGCGACGGGTGCCGGCATCGCCGGCACGTCTGGTGGGCACGGGGCCATGTCCGCGTCAGCCGTCTCCCCTATCACAATGGCCGCCTCAGCAGAAGAGCCAGCCTCGGGAACCCGCTCCACGGCGACTGGTGCCGCCTGAGCCCCCTGCTGAGGAGCACCTTGCGAGGAGGTCAGCTGAACGGCAAGGCCCGAAGCGGCGCTGGCCGCGCAAGCCGGCACCGTCTTAAGGGCCTTCCGGGGTGCCAGGTCAGTCAGGCCATGGCTTCGCTTGCTGAGGGAAAAAGAAAAATCACGGCCGGGACATATGAATGAAACGCCAGGACGAAGACATTCCAAGGTACTTACCCGCTCCGGGCCATGATCAACCGTGCCTGGGGGGAGGTCTCTTGGATCTCGACCCCCGAAACCGCCGCCGAGGTCCGCTTCGCCGGCAGCTTCGGCACCACCCTTGCTTTGGGCACCCTGGACGCCCGGGAGGCGGACTACCTAGACACTGCCACGGCGACCTGAGGGTCGCTCCCCTGCGCTGCCGGCGGCTCTCGGGGAGCAGACGCCTCGGCCTGGCTCCCCGGGGTCGCCTCAGCTCCTCCAGCCGAGGGGTCAAGTACCCTCTCGGGTTGCCCCCACCCCTCGGGCCGGGACCCCAGCGTCCCGACTCCGGGGACTGACGGCATCAGCCCGCTCGGGGGCTGGCTTGATGGCCCCTGGCCTAACCCCAAGCCAGGGCTGAGGCCAAGGCGG
The DNA here is from genome assembly GCA_029449295.1 of Zea luxurians. Taxonomy (NCBI): domain Eukaryota; kingdom Viridiplantae; phylum Streptophyta; class Magnoliopsida; order Poales; family Poaceae; genus Zea; species Zea luxurians. The sequence goes on from JAOPSE010000145.1 coordinate 780,345, forward strand.
GCAGCCATGTCGTCTTCCTCGTCATCATCTTCATCATCATCGTCGTCGTCGGGCGTTTCCGGCGACGGCTCCCTCGGGAGCCCCTCCCTCTCCTGCCGGCGACGAAGCTTCTCCAAGGCGTCTCGAGCCCGCCTCCGCTCGCGGGCCCGTGCCTTCTCCGCGTCCTTCTTTTTCTTCCTCTCCTCCGCGGCAACCCGCCGCGCTGCTCGGTCCACCGCATCCTGCGGGACCCGTGGCAGGGAAGGCTTGTGCCACCCCACCTCCTGAAGAAGGGGGAAAATCCCAATCGTAAGAACCAGGAGCAACCCGATGCAAGAGAAAGGAAGAAGCGGCCACTCACCAAAGTCACGCACCCTTGGTCTGGGCGCATCAAATGCTGGGAGAAGGCGCTGGGGTCTGGTTTCCCTAACGCGACGGACACCCGCCCGTGGAGGACGTTGAAGGGAAGAAGATCAGAGGACATCCGCGAGCCCTCCAAGTCAGCCTCCGGTGTCATCTCCCAAAGCGACAGCCATCGCTCTGCCAAGGGAAGCACCCTCCGACGGTGGATGGCGGCAATCACTCCCGCAGCGGTGAGTCCCCTCTTCCGCAACGCCTCCAAGGCCTTGAGAAGGGGTTCGAGGTTCTTTTGTCTTTCGTGCGGGGTCCCGTGGCGCCAAGCATCAGCGACGGTGGTGACTACTCGCTGAGAGAACGGCGGAAGCAACTCGTCGTCATTCCTGAGGTAGAACCACCGGCGTTGCCACCCCTTATTCGAGGACGCGAGGATGGCGAGAATATACAGCGACGCCCGCGACCGCCTCAGCAGGAGGGTGCAGCCGCCGGCCCGCACCGCTGCGCGGACCCTCCTCTCCCCCGTCGGCGAGGCAAAAAGCTCCGCGAAAAAGAGATGGGTCCACAAATCCCAATGGGGGGTAATCCCCAAGTACCCCTCGCGCACCGCTACGAAGATGGCGGCCTACGAGATGGAGTTAGGGCTGAGGTTGTGCAACTCCACCCCGTAGTGGTGCAGGATCGCCCGCATGAAGCGGCTCGCCGGCACACCAAATCCCCGCTCGTGGAAGGAGACGAAGCTCACGATGTACCCCGGCGGTGGGGATGGAGCGGCTCCGCCCACGGGGGGAATCCATTCCGGTCGCTGCTCATCGGTGAGAGGGCGAAGTAAACCCTCGCTAACAAGATCCTCCAGGTCACTCGCTGTCACCGTGGAAAAAGGCCATGGGTCGCGCGGCGAGATGATGGTCACCCGGTCAGCCATCACCGAGCGGAAGGGGTGGCAGCGCAAGGGGCAGGGAGGGCGGTTTCCTTTTCTCTGGCTAAGTCTCTCAGGTTGCGAAAACCTAAAAGGGAGGCAAGAAGCGGAGCAAAGAACCACCGCCAGACCCTCACCCGAGTATATAAAGACCAAGGCGAGACCGGTTCGAACGTTCCGCCCGGACCGGACGTGGGATTCGAAAACGCAAAGCAAAGCAGTCGTTCCCCGAACGGCTCGCGCACGCGCAACGGCCGCCCCGCGAACCACTCGCCCCATCGTATTAACTCCGCGGCGGGACAGGCGGCGCCTCTGGCAGGAGAAGCGGGCGACGCTTCGCCTTCGCCATAATGACCGCGTCAAAAAAGGTACGCCGCGTCGTTCGATTTCGTATCCTTTTCCTTTTTTCCCTCTTTCTCTCTCTTGCAACAGGGACCGGGAAAGGGGGATACCCCGAAAAGGATCCTTCCCCGAGAAGGAACCAGGCTCCGAGCCCCCCTACTGATCAGAGGTTCAAAGGCTGGCCCCCCGGAATGGTTCGACAGCCGCCTCAGATCACGTGGGCCCTACACCCACTACTGGTCAGAGGTTCGAAGGCCGGCCCCTCGAAAGGGTTCCACGGCCGCCTCAGGCTACTCGGGCTCCGCGCCCATTACTGATCAGGGGTTCGAAGGCTGGCCCCCGAAGGGTTCACAGCCGCCTCAGACGCCGAGCGAGGGATGACCATGGGTACGTTCGATACATAACCAAGGCTCGGGCTGCGCTCCCAAGGTACCCTAGGACATTTCCGAGACCAGCGGGAACGATCTTGTAACGGAATCCCATCAGAGGGAGGCATCGAGCCCTCGGACCCCGTCGCCAGGGGACCGGGTCCGGCATATCACCCGCAGGTACTTTTGGGCGTGCCTCTGGGCCCCTAGCCGACCCCTAACGAACGGGGCACGGACGTCCACTCGGATTACCCGCTTGCAGCTCATCGGAGACACCATGTTCGGCGCCCATCGAGGGCAACATGGCGCTTTCCCCCCTCCTCCTTGCGGAAAGGCGACGCAGGGGCGTATGTAAAAAAGCCGAGTCTGCCCCTGACCGCCCTCTCGCTCTGTGCAGAGGCTCGGGGGCTGCTCTCGCAAACCCGGCTCCGGCCGAACCGTTGACAGCGTCAACATACCAGCCCGAGAACTTGGGACCCGACCGTACACCTGGGCTACGGCCAGCTCGCATGAGGGAACGACCAGACCAGCCGAAGCACTACGCAAGGCATTAAGACCTCAAAGGAGTGAAACCACTCCTCCGAGGCCTCGGGGGCTACACCCGGCGGGTGCGCTCGCGCGCACCCACCAGAACAAAACGCAACCGAGAAAGGCTGGTCCCCTTGCAAAAAAGTGCGACGAAAGCCTCCAAGCGAGTGCAAACACTCCCTTCGAGGCTCGGGGGCTACTGTCGGGGACCATAATTAGGGGTACCCTTAAGGCTCCTAATTCTCAGCTAGTAACCCCCATCAGCACAAAGCTGCAAAGGCCTGATGGGTGCGATTAAGTCAGGGATCAGTCCATTCGAGGGACTCGATCACGCCTCGCCCCAGCCTAGCCTCGGACAAGGGCAGCCGACCCGGAGGATTTCCGTCTCGCCCGAGGCCCCCCTTCAGCGGCGAACATATTTCCGGCTCGCCCGAGGCCCTGCCTTCGCCAAGAAGCAACCCTGACCAAATCGCCGCACCGACCGACCAAATCGCAGGAGCATTTAATGCAAAGGTGGCCTGACACCTTTATCCTAACGCGCGCCCCCTAGCCGGCAGAGCCGAAGTGACCGCCGTCACTTCGCCGCTCCACTGACCGGCCTGACAGAAGGACAGCGCCGCCTGCGCCACTCTGACTGCGGTGCCACTTGACAGAGTGAGACTGACAGGCAGTCAGGCCCGGCCAAAGGCACCATAGGAAGCTCCGCTCCGCCCGACCCAGGGCTCGGACTCGGGCTAAGTCCCGGAAGACGACGAACTCCGCCCGACCCAGGGCTCGGACTCGGGCTAAGTCCCGGAAGACGGCGAACTCCGCCCGACCCAGGGCTCAGACTCGGGCTAAGTCCCGGAAGACGGCGAACTCCGCCCGACCCAGGGCTCGGACTCGGGCTAAGTCCCGGAAGACGGCGAACTCCTCTCCGCCCGACCCAGGGCTCGGACTCGGGCTAAGTCCCAGAAGACGACGATCTCCGCCTCGCCCGACCCAGGGCTCGGACTCGGGCTAAGTCCCGGAAGACGGCGAACTCCGCCCGACCCAGGGCTCGGACTCGGGCTAAGTCCCGGAAGATGGCGAACTCCTCTCCGCCCGACCCAGGGCTCGGACTCGGGCTAAGTCCCAGAAGACGACGATCTCCGCCTCGCCCGACCCAGGGCTCGGACTTGGGCTCGACCCCAGAAGACGACGAACTCCGCTTCGCCCGACCCCAGGGCTCAGACTCCGCCCCGGCACCAGCCGGCAATCTCCGCCTCGCCCGAACCTAGGGCTCGGACCCGACCTCGGCCACGGAAGACAGACTCGACCTTGGCTTCGGAGGAGCTTCCACATCGCCCAACCTAGGGCGCAGACCAGCCACGTCAACAGGAGGCGCCATCATCACCCTACCCCGAGCTGACTCGGGCCGCAGGGAACAAGACCGGCGTCCCATCTGGCTCGCTCCGCCAGATAGGCAATGATGGCGCCCCGCATACTCTGTGACGACTGCGGCTCTTAGCCCCCTTACGGAAGCAAGAGGACGTCAGCAAGGACCCAACCGCTCCGACAGCTGTCCCTCCGTCAAGCTCCAGCACTCCTCCGACGGCCACGACATCACACCAGCTGGGTGCCAAAATCTCTCCGGCTGCCACAACGGCATGTACTTAGGGCGCTAGCTCTCCTCCGCTAGACACGTAGCACTCTGCTACACCCCCCATTGTACACCTGGATCCTCTCCTTGCACCTATAAAAGGGAGGACCAGGGCCCTCTTAGAGAGGGTTGGCCGCGCGGGGACGAGGACGAGACAGGCGCTCGCTGGAGGCCGCTCGCTCCCTCTCCCGCGTGGACGCTTGTAACCCCCTACTGCAAGCGCACCCGACCTGGGCGCGGGACGAACACGAAGGCCGCGGGATTCCCACCTCTCTCACGCCGGTCTCCGGCCGCCTCGCTCTCCCCCCTTCGCGCTCGCCCTCGCGCTCGACCCATCTGGGCTGGGGCACGCGGCGACATTCACTCGTCGGCTTAGGGACCCCCCGGTCTCGAAACGCCGACAATATGTATATATTATTATTAGCAATACGATAGAAATTTTTATGTGCTACATTTTCACTGTAGAGGAATGGTCCGAAGAACGTCTTATAAGTTGTATAATAGAAAACATATTTCGTTGATATATAAAATTATTTCTCATACTTCACTTTATAAGTTTGATATAGACTTATATTTGAGTTATAAAAAGTGGTGGAATGTTGAATTCTAAATTAAATAGACTATTTTATTTTTGTAAATTTTAATTTCTTAAAAATGAATAGATCCAAATGGTACTGAAGAAATCTGAAGAATTTGTTGAGATATAAGACTTGCTTACCAACGAAACGAAGAAAATAGCCAAAGGCTGGACTCCCACTCCACAACGCCTACGGAGATGGCACCAGAGACGGGGATGGAGATGAGGAATATGATGGCGATCGCACCATGGATGACATGGAATATGCGGTTTCGTCGACTGGATCTGGATGGATGGATGCCAAGGCACCGTGTCCTCCGTGAATAGCATGTTGTTTCTTTTAATAAAAAAAGAAAATATGCGGTGTGTCTCTAGTTCCGGAGTCATGACCAACTATTATTAATTTACTAGAAAAAGAAAGCGCCCTATTGTGAGCTGAATCAGACATATATACACAGGCATAGTTCATTAAATAAAATTAAATAAAATGTTTCTTCGCAAAATGCATAGATTGTTTAGACATGGGATTATACCTAGGGGCGAAACCATCCTTAGGTTTGCCAGTGTCAACATCATTTTATATGAGTGTCGTTAACGTTATAAATAGTATTTACACATTCTAAAATCCATCGGTGTCAGCTAACACTAGCTCCGCCCCTGATTTCTATCTTTGGACGATGAGTATGTCCCCTCTTGTATAGCATCATGTTGCCATCTCACATGTCACCAAACTTGGCTATTGTCTTCAAACAATCCCAAATCGTAGAAGATTGTACCGTATTTGAGTGATTGCATAAGAATATAAGAGAACTTTATAGTGACATGCTAAAGAGTAATTGTCAGTGGGATCTCTCGTTGCTAACACAATGTTACAAGCAGTAACGATTTCCAAATGCGGGATAACATTCTAACAACAATTACCAGAGCAAATGTAAAAAGGCAACGCTAAATACATCCCAGCAGCTCGCTCTCTGTACGATGCAAATCTTTTTGTGGAGATCACAGGTTGAACAAATGTGGCATTGGTAATTCTTATGTACGGTAGTAATGTTGCATACATGGCACCCATTACATTGAATATATCATGTTGGGTCTCCCTAGTAAGTACACATCAACCAAATTTGTGCTTAATTCAGTTCACTAGAAAGAGAACCATGCGTAAGTATATAGATAAATTGCTAGCGGAGAAATCAATCAGAGGGAGCGTATCTTCTAGAACCGAATTTCTAGCAAATGGTTCCAAACAACAAGAAAAGTAATGAATAAAAGAGATGTTATATAGTACTTCCGTCCTCGAATAACTGTCGCTGGCTAGTTCATTTTTGAACTAAAATGCGAGAAATAAAAAAACTGATGGAGTATAATATAGAAAATTTGTTATTCTTTGAATGACACTAGGCTTCTTTAGTAAGTTTCAATGGCTAGTATACTATTGGCGCAAACTGCTGTTTTGAGTGTTTTTAGTAGGGGGTTCAATTTTATCATTGCCTGAGAATAAATCACCACGAGTATATGATGTTTACCTACACAGCCATGTTCAAAGTCTTTGAGAGAACATTCAGTATTGTCTCGAACATGTACCGTGAATCCTTTTCCACTCTCCAAAGATGAACTAAGACAAGTTTTAAATTTTTCTAAAGCCTTTACGCGCAGTTGAGTCTATTTTTTTGGATGCATGCTGGACAAGCTGCAACAAATTTTAGATTAAATTAGAGGGAGAACGGTAAATGGCATTGCAACAAATAGAATAAAAACTATTAAACAATACTTATGCATAAGGAAGATTTCAGTATGCACTCTTTAATGCTAGATGTACTTTTCAAAGGATCTCGGTAGCTACAGAAATTTTAATTCACAATGTGATATTTTTTCAGTTTTAATGAAAAACATAAGAGATATGCTAATCTTAGCGAGAAAAGAATATTAAATGTACAAGAAGTCCTCACACTCAGCATTCTAGATTCCAAATGTTGTCGTTTTCCTTTCCTAACAGACCACAACACGCGTCAACACATAAAATAAGCGTGATCTAAGGGTGCATTTGATTGAAGAGTGGAAGAGAATAGAGCGGCTCTGTTCTAGTTTCTTTGGATGTTTGGTTTCCAATAAAAAAAGGAGCGGAGCGACTTCTGAAGTCTTCATATGAAAATTTTATCATAAATAGTTGGAATGCTCCCGCTCCACCAAAATGGTTGGATGCGAACGCTCTCTCGAAAGCGAGCGCTCTCATTCATCTTCTCCCCTCTACACTCATATGACTCTCCAACCAAACAAAGAACGGAGCGGTTCCGCTCTATTCTACTTGTCGGGGACCATAATTAGGGATACCCTCAAGGCTCCTAATTCTCAGCTGGTAACCCCTATCAGCATAAAGCTGCAAAGGCCTGATGGGTGCGATTAAGTCAGGGATCAGCCCATTCGAGGGACTCGATCACGCCTCGCCCGAGCCTAGCCTCGGACAAGGGCAGCCGACCCCGGGGGATCTCCGTCTCGCCCGAGGCCTCCCTCCAGCGGCGAACATATTTCCGGCTCGCCCGAGGCCCTGTCTTCGCCAAGAAGCAACCCAGACCAAATCGCCGCACCGACCGACTAAATCGCAGGAGCATTTAATGCAAAGGTGGCCTGACACCTTTATCCTGACAAGCGCCCCTCAGCCGACAGAGCCGAAGTGACCGCCGTCACTTCGCTGCTCCACTGACCGGTCTGACAAAAGACAGCGCCGCCTGCGCCGCTCCGACTGCGGTGCCACTTGACAGAGTGAGGTTGACAGGCAGTCAGGCCCGGCCGCAGGCACCATAGGAAGCTCCGCTTCGCCCGACCCAGGGCTCGGACTCGGGCTAAGCCCCGGAAGACGGCGAACTCCGCTCCGCCCGACCCAGGGCTCAGACTCGGGCTAAGCTCCGGAAGACGGCGAACTCCGCTCCGCCCGACCCAGGGCTCGGACTCGGGCTAAGCCCCGGAAGACGGCGAACTCCGCTCCGCCCGACCCAGGGCTCGGACTCGGGCTAAGCCCCGAAAGACGGCGAACTCCGTTCCGCCCGACCCAGGGCTCGGACTTGGGCTCGGCCCTAGAAGACGACGAACTCCGCTCCGCCCAACCCAGGGCTCGGACTCGGGCTAAGCCCCGGAAGACGGCGAACTCCGTTCCGCCCGACCCAGGGCTCGGACTTGGGCTCAGCCCCAGAAGACGACGAACTCCGCTTCGCCCGACCCCAGGACTCGAACTCCGCCCTGGCCTCAGCCAACGGCCTCCGCCTCGCCCGACCTAGGGGCTCGGACTCGACCTCGGCCACGGAAGACGGACTCGACCTCGACCTCGGAGGAGCCTTCGCATCGCCCAACCTAGGGCGCGGGCCGGCCACGTCAACGGGAGGCGCCATCATTACCCTACTCCAAGCTGACTCAGGCTACGGGGAACAAGACCGGCGTCCCATCTGGCTCGCTCCGCCAGATAGGCAATGATGGCGCCCCACACGCTCCCTGACGATGGCGGCTCTCGGCCCCCTTACGAAAGCAAGAGGACGTCAGCAAGGACTCGACAGCCCTGGCAGCTGTCCCTCCGCCAGGCTCCAGCGCTCCTCTGACGGCCACGACATCACACGAACCGGGCGCCAAAATCTCTCCGGCCGCCACGATGGCGTGTACTTAGGGCGCTAGCTCTCCCCCGCTAGACACGTAGCACTCTGCTACACCCCCATTGTACACCTGGATCCTCTCCTTACGCCTATAAAAGGAAGGACCAGGGCCCTCTTAGAGAGGGTTGGCCGCACGGGGACGAGGACGAGACAAGCGCTCGCGTAAGGCCGCTCGCTCCCTCTCCCGTGTGGACGCTTGTAACCCCCTACTGCAAGCGCACCCGACCTAGGCGCGGGACGAACACGAAGGCCGCGGGATTTCCACCTCTCTCTCGCCCATCTCCGGCCACCTCACTTCCCCCTTCGCGCTCGGCCTCGCGCCGACCCATCTAGGCTGGGGCACGCGGTGACATTTCACTCGTCGGCTTAGGGACCCCCCAGTCTCGAAACGCCGACAGCTGGCGCGCCAGGTAGGGGCCTGCTGCATGTTGACGAACAGCTTCCCGTCAAGCTCCAGATGGGCAGTCTCCAGCAACCTCTCCAACCCGGGACGGTGCTCCGTTTCGGGAGTCTTGAGTTCGTATCCCTCGACGGCAGCTACGACATGATACTCCTTCCATCGCCGTGCGACAGCGACAATGGCGGCCGACAGCCCGCCCGCCGGCGGCGGAATCGATGACGTCTTCCCCGCGTGGTGGAAGAACAACATTCGAGCTCACCCCGTCCTCTCCCTCGCCGACGGAGGAGGAGGCGGGGCAACCAAGGCCAAGCAGGAGGCAGCGCCTCGTCGGCTGTCGATCGAGTCGACGGCGCCAGCGCCCTAACGGGAGGCGCGTCAGGCGTCGACCTCGCGTTTGAGACGAGGACGAGCGCCGTCTCCCCGCAATGCGCCGATTCCGGGCAAACGGACGACGCCAGCGCGCTCGTGAAAGGCTTGCTGGACGTCACCCTCGTACCTGAGACGACGGTGCGGTCAGTCCCCGACGTGACTTCATCGCCGCCCGTCGACCAAGAGGTACCGACCGATTCCCATCTCACGCCTTTCAGATTCAGCCTCAAACCGCCAAGCGACCTCGCTTTGGCGGACGCCCTCGTAGAGGCGAGTCCAAACCCTCTGGGGTATCGTGTGCGGTCACCCTGGAACCGGCTGACGGACGTCTCGACCTACGGGCCCTCTGGGTCCGAGGAAGACGACGCGCCCGACTTCTGCTGGGATTTCTCTGGACTTGGCAACCCCAGTGCCATGCGGGACTTTATGACCGCATGCGACTACTGCCTTTCCGACTGTTCCGACGGTAGCCGCAACCTCGGCGACGAGGACTGCGGCCCAAGCCGCGAATGTTTCCACATCGATCTAGGGGGTCCCTCCGAAGGCAACCATCTCGGCATGCCGGAGGACGGTGATCTCCCTAGGCCGGTGCCTCGCGTTGACATCCCACGGGAGCTAGCTGTGATCCCCGTTCCGGCGAGGGGTCACGACCCACAGCTCGAGCAAATCCGCGGGGTGCAGGCCAGGCTCGATGAGGGAGCAGGAGCGCTTGAGCCAATCCGCCGGGACGTCGGGCAGGCATGGGCAGGCCAACCTCCGGCCGGAGAAATACGTCATCTACCCCAGGGCTTCCAGCACCACATCGCCGACGATGTCAGGGTCAGGCCGCCACCTGCATCCAGTGGGGTCGGCCAGAACCTGGCTGCGGCAGCAATGCTCCTCCGCGCGATGCCGGAGCCATCAACCACCGAGGGGCGGCGAATCCAGGGAGAGCTCAAGGATCTCCTGGAAGGCGCCGCGGTCCGGCGGGCCGAGAGCTCCGCCTCCCGAAGGCAGGGGTACCCCTCGGAACATCATGCCGCGACTTCCCGATTCATGCGGGAAGCCTCGGTCTACACCGGGCGCACGCGCAACACAGCAATTGCGGCCCCGGGTCACCTCGGCAACGAGCACCATCACCGCGACCGTCAGGCCCACCTCGACGAGAGGGTGCGCCGAGGCTACCACCCCAGGCGTGGGGGATGCTACGACAGCGGGGAGGAACGGAGTCCCTCGCCCGAACCACCCGGTCTGCAGGCCTTCAGCCGGGCCATACGACGGGCGCCGTTCCCGACCCGGTTCCGACCCCCGACTACTATCACAAGCAGCCCCAGGGCCGCCCATCGGAAGATGCCCCCGAGGCGTCAACTCAACGCGGCGCCGAGAAGAAAGGCAAGAAGAGGGGCATGCATTGCCCGTTCAGAGGCCAGTCTACTTCGTCAGCGAGGTACTGTCCGAAACCAAGATCCGCTACCCACAAGTTCAGAAGCTGTTGTACGCGGTGATCCTGACACGGCGGAAGTTGTGACACTACTTCGAGTCTCATCCGGTAGCTGTGGTGTCATCCTTCCCCCTGGGGGAGATCATCCATTGTCAAGAGGCCTCGGGTAGGATTGCAAAGTGGGCGGTGGAAATCATGGGCGAAACAATCTCATTCGCCCCTCGGAAGGCCATCAAATCCCAGGTCTTGGCGGACTTCGTGGCTGAATGGGTCGACACCCAGCTACTAACAGCTCCGATCCAACCGGAGCTCTGGACCATGTTCTTCGACGGGTCGCTGATGAAGACAGGAGCCGGCGCAGGCTTACTCTTCATCTCGCCCCTCGGGAAGCACCTACGCTACGTGCTACGCCTCCATTTCCCGGCGTCCAACAATGTAGCTGAGTACGAGGCTCTGGTCAAGAGGTTGCGGATTGCCGTCGAGCTAGGGGTCTGACGCCTCGATGCTCGTGGTGACTCGCTGCTCGTCATCGACCAAGTCATGAAGAACTCCCACTGCCGCGACCCGAAGATGGAGGCCTACTGCGATGAGGTTCGGCGCCTGGAAGACAAGTTCTACGGGCTCGAGCTCAACCACATCGCTCGGCGCTACAACGAGACTGCGGACGAGTTGGCTAAAATAGCCTCGGGGCGAACAACGGTTCCCCCGGATGTCTTCTCCCGAGATCTGCATCAACCCTCCATCAAGATCGACGACACGCCTAAGCCTGAGGCACCCTCGGCCCAGCCCGAGGTACCCTTGGCACAGTTCGAGGCACCCTCGGCTCGGCCCGAGGCACCCTCGGTTCGGCCCGAGGTACCCTCGGCCCCCGAGGGCGAGACGCTGCACGTCGAGGGGGAGCAAAGCGGGGTCACGCCTGATCAAAACTGGTAGACCCCGTACCTGCAATATCTCCACCGAGGAGAGCTACCCCTCGACCGAGCCGAAGCTCGGCGGTTGGCGCGGCGCGCCAAGTCGTTCGTCTTGCTGGGAGAAGGGAAGGAGCTCTACCACCGCAGCCCTTCAGGCATCCTCCAGCGATGCATCTCCACCACCGAAGGTCAGGAACTCCTCCGAGAAATACACTCGGGGGCTTGCGGCCACCACGCAGCACGTCGAGCCCTTGTCGGAAATGCTTTCCGACAAGGTTTCTACTGGCCAACGGCGGTGGCCGACGCCACTAGAATTGTCCGCGCCTGCGAAGGGTGTCAGTTCTACGCAAGGCAGACCCACCTGCCCGCTCAGGCTCTACAGACAATACCCATCACCTGGCCTTTTGCTGTGTGGGGTCTGGACCTTGTCGGCCCCTTGCAGAAGGCACCCGGGGGCTACACGCACCTGTTGGTCGCCATCGACAAATTCTCCAAGTGGATCAAGGTCCGACCCCTAAACAGCATCAGGTCCGAGCAGGCGGTGGCGTTCTTCACCAACATCATCCATCGTTTCGGGGTCCCGAACTCCATCATCACCGACAACGGCACCCAGTTCACCGGCAGAAAGTTCCTGGACTTCTGCGAGGATCACCACATCCGGGTGGACTGGGCCGCCGTGGCTCATCCCATGGCGAATGAGCAAGTAGAGCGTGCCAACGGCATGATTCTACAAGGACTCAAGCCTCGGATTTACAACGACCTCAACAAGTTCGGCAAGCGATGGATGAAGGAACTCCCCTCGGTGGTCTGGAGCCTAAGGACAACACCGAGCCAAGCCACGGGCTTCACGCCGTTCTTTCTAGTCTATGGGGCCGAGGCCATCTTGCCCACAGACCTGGAATACGGTTCCCCGAAGACGAGGGCCTATGCCGACCAAAGCAACCAAGCTAGTCGAGAAGACTCGCTGGACCAGCTGGAAGAGGCTCGGGACAAGGCCTTACTACACTCGGCGCGGTACCAGCAGTCCATGCGACGCTACCACGCCCGAGGGGTCCGGTCCCGAGACCTCTAGGTGGGCGACCTGGTGCTTCGGCTGCGACAAGACGCCCGAGGTCGACACAAGCTCACGCCCCCCTGGGAGGGGTCGTTCGTCATCGCCCAAGTTCTGAAACCCGGAACGTACAAGCTGGCCAACAGTCAAGGCGAGGTCTACAGCAACGCTTGGAACATCCAACAGCTACGTCGCTTCTACCCTTAAGATGTTTTCAAGTTGTTCATATACCTTGCTCCCACGCAAAGTTTAGTCATCAAGGAAGGGTCAGCCTTGCCTCGGCAAAGCCCGACCCTCCCTCGGGGGCTAAAAGGGGAGAACCCCCTCTGCGTCGAAATTTTCCTCGAAAAAAGGTCTTTTCTGCCAGAATGTCTTTCGTGCTTTTCGACTACTTCGAAAGTGGATCCTGAGAACGACGGAGTACACGTAAGCAGCCAAGGCTGACCGAGCCGAGGGACTCCTACGCCTCCGGGATACGGATACCTCACTCATCACCTTCTGCGATAAGTAACTCACGTTCGGATAAGTGATTCCACGGACCGAACAAGTCTTCACGTTCGGAAGCCCTTCTGCCGGAGCATTTCTTCGAGCCTTCTCGACTGCGTCGGTGACAGAACCACATGGACGGGTAAGAGTGCGCGTAAGCGGCAAGGCTGACCGAGCCGAGGGACTCCTACGCCTCCGGGATACGGATACCTCACTCATCACCTTCCATGAGAAGCAACTCTCGCTCGCACAAACAACTCTGTTACCGACAAAAAAGTCCAGATACTCGAAACAAGAGGAAAGGAGGCGCGGCTTTACAACACGGCAAGGGTGTGTTTTGGCCTCGGCGGCCGCAGAAAACACACGCTGCAAGATAATTTGATCCTGCAGGCTCGGATCTTGATGGCTAAAGGGAGCAGCAGCACCCTCGGCGTCGACAACACCTTCGGCGAGGTCCGACCTAGCCTCGGACGGCGACGTGGTCCAAGGGTCTCCGCTCTGAAGGACAACGTCATCACCAAGCCCGGGCCATCGCCGCCAGGGTCTTCTCCGAGAATCCGGCCCGAGCAGGCGGCTCGGCCGGTCACCCCGGGGCCTCGGCCAGCTGTCCCCCAAGGACATCAGCCCGGCCCGAGGCCTCGGCAGATCAATTCCGGCATCGGTCCCGCTAACGGACGACCCGGCCAGGCTCCGGCCGACCAGGTCTTCTTTTTGAGCCAACTCTGCCTCTGTTCGCGCTGACACCGCTACCCCTGGCCTTGGCTCATCGAAGAGCGGCCGAGGGGTTTCTCTAACTAAGCAAGGGAAGCCTCGGACAACAAGGCTGATCGAGCCGAGGGACTCCTACGCCTCCGGGATATGGATACCTCACTCGTCACCTTTACACGGGACGACTCACGCTTGGTGAAGCGGTTCAGACAACCAACAGGCGAGTCTTAGTGCTCGAAAGTGAGGAAACAACACGGCTCCGTGTCGAAATTACATACATGTTCAGGCCTCGACAGCCACAATGAACAAAAAACACCGGCATTCGAAGTGCCATTACAAACGGAACTCCGGTTCCACCTCCGTGGGTACGAACAACCCCACTCGATGGGGGGGGGCCTGCGGAGCAACAGAAGACTGACGGGCAGCTCGCCGTCGCCCGCTCCGGCAGCAACGACAATGACCCCCGCTCCGGGTGGCCGAACTGCAGCAGCGAGGGCCTCAGGGCGGATGCTGCTGCAATCTTGCCCTCGCCCACGCCGATGCTCGAGGGGCGAGGACAAGTACAAAGAGTCGGAGGCCCGAAGCGCGGATGGTGGCGGTGATCCCGTCGGCAACGGGGACTTCTCGAGCCGCCTCCACCTCGGCACCGATGACAGGGGCCGTCAGCCCTCCGGCGGATCCCCACTCAGATCCTCCCGGACGAGTGGGGCACCGACCTCCGCGTGGAGGCGCCGTACCGGTGCAAAGGCAGGACCGCCCCAGAACACGAACGCCACCCTGGCAGCGCGCGATATCTTGGGCGGTCCTCCCGCGCACACGGCGCGGCAGCCGCCTTCCAGCAGGAGGGGGCACCGGGAGCCAAGCCGACGAGCCCGACGCGCTGAGGCTGACGATGCCCGCCGTCGACCAGCCCCGCGTTGTCGAAGTCCGACCCGCCCGAAGGGCTAGTGAGCGCCCTCTCCCTCGAACGCCGAAGGAGAGGCCGACCCACGAACCCGCGTGGGAGGTAGAGCTCCGGCTCAGCCCGGCCTCCACCCCAGCGAGGATGATGAACTTCCTTGAAGCTGAGGGTGGGACCAAGATCGCAGCCCGGCTTGCTTCACCCCACCCAGGGGCTGGTGGTCACCGTCTCAGGTGACCGCCGGCAGAGGGGTGCAGCCGGGCTGGCTGATGAGAATCCTTGAAGCCGAACGATGGCTGAAAGGTACCAACTCCCGCGGAGTTGCGTTCCTCCAACGACGAGGCAGAAAGACGGCGGGTATCCCCCATCCGGGGGCTTGGAAGGTGGAAAGACACGATGCATAAGGGAGCGCGAAGACATGGTCGCCTTCCGAGAGGGTCACCCTCCTTTTAAAGGCGACTCTCCCTACTTGCGTCCCCAGCCGTCGTGGGCTGAGTCTTCTCCAACACGCTCCAAGGTCCTCCCCTACGGCACGGGGGCTGGGTTCCACACGTCATGCAAGCCGGCCCAGAGCAGAAGAAGCCAAACCGCCATGCGCGGTGCATGCAACCGCCCAGCGGTTACAAGCGGCTCTCCACTTTTGCCCAGACCAATAGGCGAAAGGGCGGGCAGCCATGTAGGCGGCATGCAACCGCGCCAAGTGGGCGCACTTCTCCGACTCCCAACACGCCTAGCATGGAGGCCCAGGCCCACACGTCATGCAACCGGCGCGCGGAATGCTTCGTGCATGCAACTGCACCGCCGATTGCGCCACCACCGCGCCTCCTTGACTGCGGAACCAATACCGCGACTCGAGGCGACCCAGCGCACGACCCAGCAGCGCCAGCCTGGCGCGACGGTCAATACGGCCAAAAACGGGCCGGCAGTAATGGCGGTGGCAGGCGGGCAGGAGCAGCGGTCACGTCGTCAGCCAAGCTTACGTCCCATCCGGGGGCAGCGAGAGAACCCTCTCTCACGGCGTGAAGACAACGCGCCCGTGTTCCGTTCCTCGAACGGCTCGCGCACGCGCAACGGCCGCCCCGCGAACCACTCGCCTCATCGCATTAACCCCGCGGCGGGACAGGTGGCGCCTCTGGCAGGAGAAGCGAGCGACGCTTCACCTTCGCCATAATGACCGCGTCAAAAAAAGGTACGCCGCGTCGTTCGATTTCGTATCCTTTTCCTTTTTTCCTCTTTCTCTCTCTTGCAACAGAGACCGGGAAAGGAGGATACCCCGAAAAGGAACCTTCCCCGTGAAGGAACCAGGCTCCGAGCCTCCCTACTGATCAGAGGTTCGAAGGCTGGCCCCTCAGAAGGGTTCAACAGCCGCCTCAGAGCACGTGGGCTCCACACCCACTACTGGTCAGAGGTTCGAAGGCCGGCCCCTCGGAAGGGTTCAACGGCCGCCTCAGGCTACTCGGGCTCCGCGCCCACTACTAATCAGGGGTTCGAAGGCTGGCCCCCGAAGGGTTCACAGCCGCCTCAGACACAGAGCGAGGGATGACCATGGGTACGTTCGATACATAACCAAGGCTCGGGCTGCGCTCCCGAGGTACCCTAGGACATTTCCGAGACCAGCGGGAACGATCTTGTAACGGAATCCCATCAGAGGGAGGCATCGAGCCCTCGAACCCCGTCGCCAGGGGACCGGGTCCGGCAGATCACCCGCAGGTACTTTTGGACGCGCCTCTGGGCCTCTAGCCGACCCCTAACGAATGGGGCACGGACGTCCGCTCGGATCACCCGCCTGCAGCTCACCGGAGACACCATGTTCGGCGCCCACCAAGGGCAACATGGCGCTCTCCCCCCCTCCTCCTTGCGGAAAGGCGACGCAGGGGCGTATGTAAAAAGTTGAGTCTGTCCTTGATCGCCCTCTCGCCCTGTGCAGAGGCTCGGGGGCTGCTCTCGCAAACCCGGCTCCGGCCAAACCGTTGACAGCGTCAACATACCAGCCCGAGAACTTGGGACCCGACCGTACACCCGGGCTACGGCCAGCTCGCATGAGGGAACGACCAGACCAGCCGAAGCATTGTGCGAGGCATTAAGACCTCGGAGGAGTCAAACCACTCCTCCGAGGCCTCGGGGGCTACACCCGGCGGGTGCGCTCGCGCGCACCCACCGGAACAAAACGCAACCGAGAAAGGCTGGTCCCCTTGCAAAAAAGTGCGACGAAAGCCTCCAAGCGAGTGCTAACACTCCCTTCGAGGCTCGGGGGCTACTGTCGGGGACCATAATTAGGGATAGCCTCAAGGCTCCTAATTCTCAGCTGGTAACCCCTATCAGCATAAAGCTGCAAAGGCCTGATGGGTGCGATTAAGTCAGGGATCAGCCCATTCGAGGGACTCGATCACGCCTCGCCCGAGCCTAGCCTCGGACAAGGGCAGCCGACCCCGGGGGATCTCCGCCTCGCCCGAGGCCCCCCTCCAGCGGCGAACATATTTCCGGCTCGCCCGAGGCCCTGTCTTCGCCAAGAAGCAACCCAGACCAAATCGCCGCACCGACCGACCAAATCGCAGGAGCATTTAATGCAAAGGTGGCCTGACACCTTTATCCTGACAAGCGCCCCTCAGCCGACAGAGCCAAAGTGACCGTCGTCACTTCGCCGCTCCACTGACCGGTCTGACAGAAAGACAGCGTCGCCTGCGCCGCTCCGACTGCGGTGCCACTTGACAGAGTGAGGCTGACAGGGAGTCAGGCCCGGCCGCAGGCACCATAGGAAGCTCCGCTTCGCCCGACCCAGGGCTCGGACTCGGGCTAAGCCCCGGAAGACGGCGAACTCCGCTCCGCCCGACCCAGGGTTCGGACTCGGGCTAAGCCCCGGAAGACGGTGAACTCCGCTCTGCCCGACCCAGGGCTCAGACTCGGGCTAAGCCCCGGAAGACGGTGAACTCCGCTCTACCCGACCCAGGGCTCGGACTCGGGCTAAGCCCCGAAAGACGGCGAACTCCGCTCCGCCCGACCCAGGGCTCGGACTTGGGCTCGGCCCCAGAAGACGACGAACTCCGCTCCGCCCGACCCAGGGCTCGGACTCGGGCTAAGCCCCGGAAGATGGCGAACTCCGTTCCGCCCGACCTAGAGCTCGGACTTGGGCTCAGCCCCAGAAGACGACGAACTCCGCTTCGCCCGACCCCAGGACTCGAACTCCACCCTGGCCTCAGCCAACGGCCTCCGCCTCGCCCGACCTAGGGGCTCGGACTCGACCTCGGCCACAGAAGACGGACTCGACCTCGACCTCGGAGGAGCCTTCGCATCGCCCAACCTAGGGCGCGGGCCGGCCACGTCAACGGGAGGCGCCATCATTACCCTACTCCAAGCTGACTCAGGCTACGGGGAACAAGACCGGCGTCCCATCTGGCTCGCTCCGCCAGATAGGCAATGATGGCGCCCCGCACGCTCCCTGACGATGGCGGCTCTCGGCCCCCTTACGAAAGAAAGAGGACGTCAGCAAGGACTCGACAGCCCCGACAGCTGTCCCTCCGCCAGGCTCCAGCGCTCCTCCGACGGCCACGACATCACACGAACCGGGCGCCAAAATCTCTCCGGCCGCCACGATGGCGTGTACTTAGGGCGCTAGCTCTCCCCCGCTAGACACGTAGCACTCTGCTACACCCCCATTGT
Organism: Zea luxurians; assembly: GCA_029449295.1. Classification (NCBI taxonomy): domain Eukaryota; kingdom Viridiplantae; phylum Streptophyta; class Magnoliopsida; order Poales; family Poaceae; genus Zea; species Zea luxurians. Next base: position 798,571 of record JAOPSE010000145.1, read on the forward strand.
ACACCTGGATCCTCTCCTTACGCCTATAAAAGGAAGGACCAGGACCCTCTTAGAGAGGGTTGGCCGCACGGGGACGAGGACGAGACAGGCGCTCGCGTAAGGCCGCTCGCTCCCTCTCCCGTGTGGACGCTTGTAACCCCCTACTGCAAGCGCACCCGACCTGGGCGCGGGACGAACACGAAGGCAGCGGGATTTCCACCTCTCTCTCGCCCATCTCCGGCCACCTCACTTCCCCCTTCGCGCTCGGCCTCGCGCCGACCCATCTGGGCTGGGGCACGCGGCGACATTTCACTCGTCGGCTTAGGGACCCCCCAGTCTCGAAACGCCGACACTACTCTTCAACCATACAACAAATATAGTGGCTCTGTTCTGCTTACCAAACAGAGAATAGAATGGCTACATTCTCAAAAACTAGAATGGAACCGTTTCATTCTGATTGACTCTCCAACCAAACGCACCGTAGAATCAACGTTGGTTGGAGACCTCGTAGCATAATTTCGTAACTAGAACTACATAGCATAGTTTTAGAAGCACTTGGAACCTTATTTCTGGCTTTTAGTCAAAATAAGGGGAAAATAGGAAGATGGAGAGAAGGCACATGAGGTTTTTTACTGCTCATATCTCATTGTATTTTCTTACAACGTAAAACTAAGGTCTAATTTAAATACACTAGAGTTAATAGTTAACAAAAAATTATTAATGAAATTAGTTGGTTAACAAATAGCTAGCTAACTATTAGCTAATTTTAGCTGGATTTAACTAGCTAATAATTGATGGATAGTTGCGAGTGTTAGTAATAGCTTGTTGGACTATTAGCTGAGAGTGTTTGAATGTCTCTAGCTAAAAGCATTTAATAGCTCGACTATTACTTGGGTTGTTTAGATGTCACTAGCTAATTTTAACAATTAACTATTAGCTCTAGTGCTGTTTGGATCCATGTGCTAAACTTTAGCACCACACTTTTAATAAAGTTTAGCACTTAGAGGTCCAAACACAAAATGCTAAAAGGTGCTAAAAGATACTAAAAATGAAGTGATAAACTTTAGCACCCATTAGCATAAGAGGAGCTAAAGTTTAACACGTGAGATCTAAACATGCCTTTAGTGCATTAAAACAGTGTCTAGACCAAACAAAGTCTAAAAACAAATGGTCACTAACTACCGAGGTAGGGAGCCTAGTGTTTTCGATAATTATATTATATGGCATACATAGTCGTACATTTATTAAGTAAATTTCAATTTCTCTAATGCTTCATTTGGATATCGATATTCAAAGGTATGAAAATGAATTGGGTTCAATACCAAATTAGTCATGGTGTTGAAATGAGATGTAATTCTAATTCTATTGTTTGGATGTCACAGAATTAGAGTTTATAATTATATGGTCTAATTTTACGCAATACAGATGGAGTGATGCTCTATATTGGAAGGGTACGTTTTTAGTTACAGTTCAATTCAAATGAATTGAGCCTCTGATTTCAAATCTAAGTTCCATGTGCAACCAAACAATAGAATTATAGAAAGTTGATTCTAATTTCTAATTATGTGCTCCAAATAAGTAACAGTACATAGAAATGTTTTAAGAAAATAGAGACTACTGTACTTCAGCATTGTCCCACTCGCTGGGAACACGGCATCGAGCTCCAAGCAGGTTTGCTGCCTTAGCTTCAGTTGGAGGCACTGGACGTCTGCTTCGCCGCGGATGAAATTTGAGCGACCGTCGACCGCGTTCCCAGTCCTGACAGCTTCACTCTATGGGTCTGTTTGTTTCGGCTTCTGGCAACTTCTGACCACCAAAAGCTGCTGCGGACTACCAAACGCTCAGCTTTTCAGCCAGCTTCTATAAAATTCGTTGGGACAAAAACCATCCAAAATCAACATAAACACATAATCGGTTGAGTCGTTGTAATAGTAGTAATCCGTCACCTTCTAGATCCTGAGCCCTATGAACAACTTTATCTTCCTCCATACGTAATCGTAATGATACTCTGATTCTCTCCACAGCCAGATTCTTTTCACAGCCAGATTTTCAGAAAAGCTGGTCAGAAAAAAGCTGAACCAAACAGGCCCGGTCGCTTTGGGGAACTATCAAGAGACGATCGACGTCGTCAATGCGTGGTCCATGGATGCTAGAAGCTTTAATCTCCTGAACGATGCGCTGATTGATCTTGGCACCTTCAAAGCTGAAGGACTATCAGCAAGCTCTTTGCTAAATGCCATGGGAAGATTCTGTTGTACACTGTGGGTATCAACCAGAGTGCCTTTCATCAGTCGACAGCAGTATACACGATCACGTGTTGACATTACTGCGAAAGCCTGCAATTTGGTGGCCTGGCCCTGGCCATTCCTCGTTGAGGTGCTGCAGCACACTGGCTTCTTCCTCACAGGCCTGCAGCACACCAGGTGAACCAGCTCGGTCGCCAAGCACCAAGGTGCTAGTCAATAGCAGGCCAGGTAGAAGGAATTTCACGTGCTCGGGGATTACGTTCGCGACTATGCTTTTCGTCACAGTAATGTTTAATAGACTATGCTTTTCGTCACAGTAATGTTTAATATGCGTGATTTGAAAATCGGCTAAAAGAGGTGAATAGGCAAAATCTAAAATTTACAAATTTTAAGTACGCACTAGGGTCGGGATTAGCGTTAGAATTAAATCGGAATGCGGAAGATTGTTTCCCTTTCTATGAGTTGCTTAAATTGATGCAGATGACTTTGGGAGCAAACTCAAACCAATATTAGCAAGAAAACTTTAGAGAGAGTAAAGAGGGGAAACAAATCAAGTGAAGATCAATGCAAGTGAACACAGTGGTTTGTTTTAGCGAGGTTCGGTTCTAAAGAACTTAGTCCCCGTTGAGTAGGCCACAAAGGCCGGGTTTATTCTAACCCTTTCCCTCTCTCAATCGGTCACTTAGACCGGTCGAGACTTCTCCTTAATCACTTGGGTCACTAAGATCCCGCAAGGATCACCACATATTTAGGTGTCTCTTGCTCATTTTACAAAGCACTTAGAAGAATGAGAACAAGAAAGAGAAACAATCCAAGCAACAAGAGCAACAAAAGAACACAAAACACCCTCTCTCAAGTCACTAAGCAATTTAATTGATTTTGAGGCATGGAGAGGATTTGATCTTTGGAATGTGTCTTGTAGTGAATGTTATTGCTCTTGTATTGAATGTGAAGTTCAGAAAACTTGGATGACTTGAATGGTGGTGGTTGGAGATATTTATAGTCTCAACCACTATTCTAGCCGTTGCTGTCGATGGCGCACCGAACAGTCCGGTGGTGCACCGGACAGGGCACTGTTCACTGTCTGGTGCGTGCCACGTCAGCACGCCGTTGGGGTTTGGAGCGGTTGACCGTTGAAGTTCTTTGGGTCTGTTTGATTGGGCTGTGGCTGTGAAAAAAGTTGTTATGGGCTGTGAGCTGTGGAAAAAGCTGTTGTAGGCTGTAAGCTGTTAAAAAGCGTTTCGTGGAAACCACTAAAAGTCGTTAAAAATTCTTCGATATATGTTTTCACAGTTCCATCCGAAAAGCCACTAAAAGCAGGTCCAGGGATGCTTTCAGATTTGCACTACGAGAAAGTCAGCTTTTAGAAAAAGTTGCTTCCTAGATCCAACCCTTTGGTTGGCTTTTGGCTTTTAGGGGGGGCAAAAGCCAAAGTCAAAAGTCAAACCAAACACACCTTTTGTCTTGTAGTTGCACCGGACAGTCCGGTGGCACACTGGACATTTCCGATGCGTTCTGACTTCTTTGCTCTGACTTCTAACGCGCATGTTCATCTTTTGCATTCGATCGTTGGCGCAGGTTACCGTTGCTCCGTTGGCTCACCGGACATGTCCGGTGCACACCGGACAGTCCGGTTAATTATAGCGGAGCTTGTCTTTGGAAAACCAGAGAGCGCCCGGTTTGAGTGTTGCCTGGCCTGGGCACCAGACACTATCCGGTGCGCCACTGGCAGCACAATTTCTAGTCTTTGCTCCAAACTTTGTTGAGTCCCCAACTTAATTTCTTTCTTGGTTTATGTTGAACCTTATGCACCTGAGATAATTGACATCTAAGCAAACTAGTTAGTCCACATAGTTTGTGATGGACGTCAAACACCAAAATCGATTATAGAAAATGTTTTAAGTCCATTTCCCTTTCATGATTCCTTAGCAGGATTTCGTGCATCCTCTAAATTTGTCATTTACAGTCTCCTCTAAATTATTCATCTCTCCATATCTTCTTCATCTCCAACATCGTTATCTATATCTTGTCTTTTATACATAAATATCGATAGTAGAGACATATTTTATTTTTAATTTTTTTATATAAGTATTTATCATATTCTTAAATGTACTATACATATTTTAGTTTTGCTAAATCTATTGTTTAAAGTATGAAAATGGATATTGTCGGGGACCATAATTAGGGGTACCCTCAAGGCTCCTAAATCTCAGCTGGTAACCCCCATCAGCACAAAGCTGCAAAGGCCTGATGGGTGCGATTAAGTCAAGGATCGGCCCATTCGAGGGACGCGATCACGCCTCGCCCGAGCCCAGCCTCGGGCAAGGGCAGCCGACCCCGGAGGACCTACGTCTCGCCTGAGGCCCCCCTCCAGCAACGGACACACCTTCGACTCGCCCGAGGCCCAGTCTTCACCAAGAAGCAACCTTGGCCAAATCGCCACACCGACCGACCAAATCGCAAGGGCATTTAATGCAAAGGTGGCCTGACACCTTTATCATGACGCACGCCCTCCAGTCGACAGAGCCGAAGTGACCGCAGTCACTTCGCCGCTCCACTGACCAGTCTAACGAGAGGGCAGCGCCGCCTGCGCCGCTCCGACTGCTGAGCCACTCGACAGAGTGAGGCTGACAGCAGCCAAGTCCGGCCTCAGGCGTCATAGGAAACTCTGCTCCGCCCGACCCAGGGCTTGGACTCAGGCCCAGCCCCGGAAGACGGCGAACTCCGCTCCGCCCGACCCAGGGCTCGGACTCGGGCTCAGCCCCGGAAGACGACGAACTCCGCTCCGCCCGACCCCAGGGCTCGGACTCGGGCTCAGCCCCGGAAGACGACGAACTCCGCTCCGCCCGACCCAGGGCTCGGACTCGGGCTCAGCCCCGGAAGACGACGAACTCCGCTTCGCCCGACCCCAGGGCTCGGACTCAGCCCTGGCCTCAGCCGACGGTTTTCGCCTCGCCCGACCCGGGGGCTCGGACTCGACCTCGACCTCGGAAGACAGACTCGACCTCGACCTCGGAGGAGCCTCCACCTCGCCCAGCCTTGGGCATGGACCGACCACGTCAACAGGAAGCGCCATCATTACCCTACCCCAAGCTGACTCAGGCTACGGGGAACAAGACCGGCGTCCCATCTGGCTCGCTCTACTATACAAGTAATGATGGCGCCCCGCATGCCCTGTGACGACGGCGGCTCTCAGCCCCCTTACAGAAGCAAGAGGACGTCAGCAAGGACTTGACAGCCCCGACAGCTGTCCTTCCGCCAGGCTCCAGTGCTCCTCCGACGGCCACGACACCACGCGAACTAGGTGCCAAGACCTCTCCGGCTGCCACAATGGCATGTACTTAGGGCGCTAGCTCTCTCCCGCTAGACACGTTAGCACATTGCTACACTCTCCATTGTACACCTGGATCCTCTCCTTCGCCTATAAAAGGAAGGACCAGGGCCCTCTTACAGAGGGTTGGTCGCGCGGGGAAGGACGGGACGGCGCTCGCGCAAGGCTGCTCGCTCCCTCCCGTGTGGACGCTTGTAACCCCCTACTGCAAGCGCACCCGACCTGGGCGCGGGGCTAACACGAAGGCCGCGGGTTCCACTCTCCCACGCCAGTCTCCCTCCGGCTGCTCTTCTCCCCCCATCGTGTTCCGCCTCGCGCCGACCCATCTGGGCTGGGGCACGCGGCGACGATTTACTCGTCGGTCCAGGGACCCCCCGGGTTCCGAAACACCGACAGTTGGCACGCCAGGTAGGGGCATGCTACGTGTTGACGAACAGCTTCCCGTCAAGCTCCAGATGGGCAGTCTCCAGCAACCTCTCCAACCCGGGACGGTGCTCCGTTTCGGGAGTCTTGAGTTCATGTCCCTCGACGGCAGCTACGACATGATACTCCTTCCCCCGCCGCGTGACAGCGACAATGGCGGTCGACAATCCACCCGCCGGCGGGGAAATCGACGACGCCTTCCCCACGTGGTGGAAGGACGACATTCGGGCTTGTCCCGTCCCCTCCCCCGCCGACGGAGGAGGAGGCAGGGCAACCAAGGCCAAGCGGGAGGCGACACCTCGTTGGCTGTCGAGCGAGTCGATGGCGCCGGCGCCCCAACGGAGAGCGCGTCGGGCATCGGCCTCGCGTCTGAGACGAAGACGAGCGCTGTCTCCCCGCAACACACCAACCTCAAGCAAACGGATAACGCAAGCACGCTCGCGAAGGACTTGCTGGGCGTCACCCTCGTACCTGAGTGTAGAGCCCAAAAATCTTACATTAAGAATTTATAAAAAAATCCCTAGAGCTTTTGAATTAAAATATTCTTTAATTATATTTTCTTAACTTAAAGTTACTTCTCCTAGAAAAAAAATTTCTTTCCTAATAAAATACTACTGGATGAATTAAGTTATCTTATCATGGAACTATACACATAAGAAAAATAATAAATAAATAAAGGCATGCTTTGCATTCATGTTGAAATATATTTTTGGTGTGAAAATTAGAACTTTGTTTGAATTTAAAATCTAATTAGACTCTGAAAATTAAAATAGGAAAGAGCTAGAGAAAGGTAATCATATAATTCTAAAACATTTAATCCTAGAATTACATGGTGAGAAGGAAGATAAACAAAAATAATAATAATAATAATAATAATAATAAAGATTAAAATTGGATTTATGTCTACAATAGAATTATGTTTGAATTCAAAGTTGAATCAAGTTGAAATGGAAATAGAAATTCGAAAAGGTGAAAGAAAGTAAAATAAAAATAAAAGAAAAGAAAAAGAAAACCCTAGCTGGGCCGCCCTTCTCCTTTTCGGCCCACCATCTCCCCACTCCTGCGCCAGCCCACTCTACTCCCTCCCCTTTTCTTTTTCTTTCGTGCCAGTGACATGTGGGATCCACCATGTCAGCCTCTGGTCGCTCGGTACCCCTCACCGCCAGGTGGGCCACTTGGGCTGGGACCGTTACACGTTGTGCGTTTGTATCGCTGGCGTGTGGGCCCCGTCTGTCAGGCGTATCTTCTTCCTTCCGTCAAACCCAACCGAACGCGTGTATTCATGGCTCGGACTCCGTACGCCGCGCCCCCAATCCCAACGGATTTTCCGTATCTCTCGCGCAATGGTCGGGTTGTTGAAGGGCGGGCTGCGGGATCACCTCTTGTATATAAACCGTGGCATCTCCCCTGAGCCATCCTCCATCAATCCTCGAGAGCGCCGTCGCCACCATAGATCCGCCATAGGATAATCAAGCCTACACAGTCGTTGCGTTCTCGCTTTTGGGTTTAAGGACATCCCCGAGCTTCGTGGAGACTTTACAGTGGACATCGGAGCTCGGGGCGTAACCAAGTCTCGGTGAATTGCTCGCCGTAGCTCAAGCACCGCCGCGGGTCCGCTCTTCTCCGTGGCCAGCTCCCTCCATTGCCCTCCATCTGCGGTACGTGCTCTAATCGAGTTCGCCATCCTTCCCTCTAGGTTTAGCACCGGTCAATTTTGGGTTTGTGGCGTTCGGGCGTCGGATTGCGTGACTCGCCGGTGATGTATCCACCGTCGTGTGGGCGGCGCCGCCGTCGGCACGGTCGGATGGAAGACGATTGCCTCGGGGCCGTTCGATCCGGTACGAACGACAGAGATTAGATCGTGGTGTTACCCCTTCGCTAAATCCATCCTGAACGCTGGATCGTGATCGGAGGGTGGAAATCAGATCGCGTAGAACTTTAAACCTAGGCCTTAGATCTCGGATCCGAGGGCCTTGGCTGCGCAGCAGTTGGATTCTGATCCAAGGGCAGAAATAGAATACCGGTTCGATTAAAACACGATCTAATCTGGACCATCTGGGTTAGATCGGGCGGTTGAGACTTCACGATACCCCTTCGGCCCGTACGTTTTACAAAAGAGACCCCCTGCTTTAACCAAATCAACCCGCCATCCTAGATTGACCGTGGCTGTGTCTTTGCGCACTTTGCATGATAGCCCCTGGTTTTCCTAGAATTTGGCGCCTAGTCCAGAGAACAAATAAAACCAAAGAAATGAATTTAGAAATAGATTTTTAGTATTAAATAAATGCCAGAATTTGTATAATTCATAGAAAATTCATATTAAGCCCAAATTAATCCGTTCCAATTCCTATAATTTTGTAATATTATTATCTATCATTTGGTACCACTGTTTTGACATGAAGGTCACATTAAAATTTATATCCCATTTAATCTTGTACAAAACACATAGAATCTTCAGAAAATCATAACTCCTCCGTTTTAACTCCGATTTGATCCATTCGAGTTGCGTTAGTCTCGTAGCAAAGCTTAGATTATTATTACGTAGTTTATTCTTATGTTTGGTGTGATGTTAATTTTGCCTATACATGTTTGTCTGTATTGCTACGTTTAGCCGTGAGGACACGAGTCATCTGAAAAGCAAGTTGGTACCTGGAAGCTCAAGTCCCAGGCAAGTTGTGCCCTTGATCACTTCTTTTACCCACTCATGTTCTAATTAATCATAATGATCTGCATAGGTTAATTTTGATGGGACCCAATAGGTTACCCTAGTTTGACTATCTTTATACCTTGTTCACCACTGAATCTTTGGGTAGTACTTGCTATCGCTTTATGTGGTTTTGGGTATAGAGATACATATTACTATTCATGATTATACTTTTATTGTCAGTTGTTATTTACTGTTCATGATAAGATCATTATGTTAATTGGAACATGGAGAACCACCCGGGAAAACAGTGCTACCACAAGGGAGGAATGGGACCCCTTGGCTGATTAATTAGGAAAGCTAGTGGAAGACTACCTTACCCGAAAGGGGCAAGGGCAGTAGGGGAGTGGTCAGTGTAGGGAGGCCCTCGGGAGGATTTTGCTGCGATGGCGGTCCTGCAAGGGATTCCTGCATTGGAGCTTCCTATAAACTGTAGCGGGTTTTCTGAAGCTAGTGGAACTTTGTAAAGGCCTCGTAGTGTTACCCTGCCTCGCCTCCTCGGTAGAGGTGTATGGGAAGTCGTGATCCCTTGGCAGATGGGTAACATGACTTGTGGGTAAAGATGCGCAACCTCTGTAGAGTGTAAAACTGGTATACTAGCCGTGCTCACGGTCATGAGCAGCTCGGACACTCACATGATTAATTTATGGAACTAAATTCAATTTGTCATATGCATTGCATCGCAGGTGATGTTGTTACTTTTGTTCAACTATTTAATTGGGTTGGTATTTACTTATACTTAGTAACTGCTAATAAAATTTTGACCAACTTTAAAAGCAATGCTCAGCTCTAACCATCTTCTTTGGTAAGCCTTACACTTCACGTGAGCTCCCACCTTTGGCGAGTTCATGCACATTATTCCCCACAACTTGTTGAGCGATGAACGTATGTGAGCTCACTCTTGCTGTCTCACACCCCCCACAGGTCAAGAGCAGGTACCACAGGATGAGGCGCATGGAGGATGCCGTGATGTGTTCGTGAGAGGTCTAGGTCGTCGTCTCCCAGTCAACTTTGGGTTGCTGGACCGTTGTCTCCTTATAATGTAATTATTTATTTTGTATAGAACTCCTGTTATATATAAAGATGTGACATTCGATCCTGTGCCACTATACATCATATGTGTGAGACTTGGTCCCAGCATACCTGGTGTTTATGTTCGCGCCCGGGTCTTGGTGCCCCTAAAACCCGGGTGTGACAGAAGTGGTATCAGAGGAATGTTGACTGTAGGACGAAACCTAGATAGAACTGGACAACCATTCTCTACTTACCTTTGCTACTCTGATTCTTGCTGAACTTTTCTTAATCTTTTCTCATCTAATTCCGCTTTACTCTGATTATTCTTACCTTTTTCCTTCTAAAGACAAATGTGGATTTCATACTTTGAAATCATGTGCCTAAAGTGACCTTTAGGAATAGGATACCTAATCCTACGAACAAAAACAAAATTATTTTTGTAGATATCTATACGTTTGAATGTTTGCTCTTATGAAATATGTCTGATTTGGATCTTTGTTTGAGTGTGATGGGTTGTGGATCAATGTCCACAATTACATCTGCATATACATCTAGGCATAAAAGATAGCATTTGTAAGATAACTAGACAATCTAGATTATCCCCCTTAAAAATATATATATATATATAGTATTCCGTATCTATCTCATCTTGACAGATTCTATCTTACCTTTGGACATTCACCCCGTACAACTAGTTACCCTAATCTTGACATAAAATATCTGGTCAAGCCCTGCCAAAGAAAGTTTTAGTACATAACCAACTATTAGTTTATTCATTCTGTCTACTAAATGATTCCCTTGCAAAGCTATCTTACCATACGCTTCTAACTTAGATGGTCAATACCAGGCGGGGTGGTGGAATTGATTTACCTCCTAATCGACACACTCGGTGGATATATCGACAACCCCAACCACAGCCAGCAGAGATGAATCCTCCTAATCCCCCACCAGGCGGAGTCGATCCACTAATTGCAGCTCAAATGAGGATGATGCAGCAAATGGCTGACACTATGGCAGATATGCGCACCCAAATGCAGCAAGAACGCCAGGAAATGCACCAGGAAAGAGAGGATGCACGTCGGGAAATGCGCCAAGAGAGGGAAGAGATACGCCAGGAGAGAAGGGTACAACAACAGCAGCTGCAACAACAACTTCAACAACAGCAGCAACAGCAACAGGTGCCATTGCCTCCACCTCCACCACCAGTTCCACCCCGAGATAAGCATCGGGAATTCATGAGCCACAAACCCCCAACCTTCTCCAACTCCACGGATCCACTACAAGCTGATGACTGGCTAAAGTCTATAGAGAAGATGCTCAACATAGCTCAGTGCTCGGACCGAGAGAAAGTACTCTACACATCAGGTCGTCTCGCTGGTCCTGCTGCAAATTGGTGGGATGCGTACTGCGCTGCTCATGCTGCTGTCGATACAATTACCTGGGCAGAATTCTCCACACAATTCAGGAATTACCATATTCCCGCTGGACTCATGAAGATTAAGAGAAAGGAGTTTCTCTCCCTCAAGCAAGGAAGCATGTCCGTGAGTGAATATAGAGACAAATTCATCCAGTTATCTCGATATGCTCCTAGAGATGTAGAGGATGATGAGCAAAAGCAGGAGCTTTTTCTGGACGGTTTGATTGGACCCTTGCAATATCAACTGGTATCGCACACATTCCCATCCTTCCAAAGGCTACTTGACAAAGCTATTGCTGTAGAAAACAAGAGGAGTATATTTGGAGAGAAAAGAAAGGCTGTCAACCAAGGGCAGGCTGGAAGTAGTTCCCGTCCTCGCTATACTACCACTCCAAGTACACCAGCTAGTGGCAGTTCTAGACAACAAACTCAACAGGCACCAACTGCTCCTCCAAAAGCAAGCACCCCAGCAGGACCCGTTGCTCCTAACACAACCACCAACAGGACATGCTACAAGTGTGGACAACCGGGACACTACGCCAACTACTGTCCCAACAGAGCTGCCTACACTACACCGGCTCCGATGAAGCAAGGACAAGCCTCGGCAGGAAAGAGTCAGCCCCTATCTATCAACCGGGGACATGCCCATCATGCAGAAGTAGAAGCTGAACCCGGTGAACTTGAAATTCAAGAAGAAGAGCCAGTTGAAGATGAAGTAGTCGGTGAAGAAGTCAACGAGCAACAAGAATAGAGATAAACATAGATATAGATACATATATATATATTTTACTATTTGTAAGACCTAAATATTAGTTTAGCTATTAGTTAGTATTATTACTATTTTAGTGATAATAGTAAGGTCTATTAAACCTATGTTTTGTTAAAGGATTATGCATCATGCCGAGATTTCTTTATTTGTGCATATGTTCCGAGAACAATATGAGTAGACATCCCTTTTATTACTAATCTCGAGGACGAGATTATTTTTAAGGGGGGTAGGATTTGTAGAGCCCAAAAATCTTACATTAAGAATTTATAAAAAAAAATCCCTAGAGCTTTTGAATTAAAATATTCTTTAATTATATTTTCTTAACTTAAAGTTACTTCTCCTAGAAAAAAAATTTCTTTCCTAATAAAATACTACTGGATGAATTAAGTTATCTTATCATGGAACTATACACATAAGAAAAATAATAAATAAATAAAGGCATGCTTTGCATTCATGTTGAAATATATTTTTGGTGTGAAAATTAGAACTTTGTTTGAATTTAAAATCTAATTAGACTCTGAAAATTAAAATAGGAAAGAGCTAGAGAAAGGTAATCATATAATTCTAAAACATTTAATCCTAGAATTACATGGTGAGAAGGAAGATAAACAAAAATAATAATAATAATAATAATAATAATAATAATAATAATAATAATAATAATAATAATAATAATAAAGATTAAAATTGGATTTATGTCTACAATAGAATTATGTTTGAATTCAAAGTTGAATCAAGTTGAAATGGAAATAGAAATTCGAAAAGGTGAAAGAAAGTAAAATAAAAATAAAAGAAAAGAAAACCCTAGCTGGGCCGCCCTTCTCCTTTTCGGCCCACCATCTCCCCACTCCTGCGCCAGCCCACTCTACTCCCTCCCCTTTTCTTTTTCTTTCGTGCCAGTGACATGTGGGATCCACCATGTCAGCCTCTGGTCGCTCGGTACCCCTCACCGCCAGGTGGGCCACTTGGGCTGGGACCGTTACACGCTGTGCGTTTGTATCGCTGGCGTGTGGGCCCCGTCTGTCAGGCGTATCTTCTTCCTTCCGTCAAACCCAACCGAACGCGTGTATTCATGGCTCGGACTCCGTACGCCGCGCCCCCAATCCCAACGGATTTTCCGTATCTCTCGCGCAATGGTCGGGTTGTTGAAGGGCGGGCTGCGGGATCACCTCTTGTATATAAACCGTGGCATCTCCCCTGAGCCATCCTCCATCAATCCTCGAGAGCGCCGTCGCCACCATAGATCCACCATAGGATAATCAAGCCTACACAGTCGTTGCGTTCTCGCTTTTGGGTTTAAGGACATCCCCGAGCTTCGTGGAGACTTTACAGTGGACATCGGAGCTCGGGGCGTAACCAAGTCTCGGTGAATTGCTCGCCGTAGCTCAAGCACCGCCGCGGGTCCGCTCTTCTCCGTGGCCAGCTCCCTCCATTGCCCTCCATCTGCGGTACGTGCTCTAATCGAGTTCGCCATCCTTCCCTCTAGGTTTAGCACCGGTCAATTTTGGGTTTGTGGCGTTCGGGCGTCGGATTGCGTGACTCGCCGGTGATGTATCCACCGTCGTGTGGGCGGCGCCGCCGTCGGCACGGTCGGATGGAAGACGATTGCCTCGGGGCCGTTCGATCCGGTACGAACGACAGAGATTAGATCGTGGTGTTACCCCTTCGCTAAATCCATCCTGAACGCTGGATCGTGATCGGAGGGTGAAAATCAGATCGCGTAGAACTTTAAACCTAGGCCTTAGATCTCGGATCCGAGGGCCTTGGCTGCGCAGCAGTTGGATTCTGATCCAAGGGCAGAAATAGAATACCGGTTCGATTAAAACACGATCTAATCTGGACCATCTGGGTTAGATCGGGCGGTTGAGACTTCACGATACCCCTTCGGCCCGTACGTTTTACAAAAGAGACCCCCTGCTTTAACCAAATCAACCCGCCATCCTAGATTGACCGTGGCTGTGTCTTTGCGCACTTTGCATGATAGCCCCTGGTTTTCCTAGAATTTGGCGCCTAGTCCAGAGAACAAATAAAACCAAAGAAATGAATTTAGAAATAGATTTTTAGTATTAAATAAATGCCAGAATTTGTATAATTCATAGAAAATTCATATTAAGCCCAAATTAATCCGTTCCAATTCCTATAATTTTGTAATATTATTATCTATCATTTGGTACCACTGTTTTGACATGAAGGTCACATTAAAATTTATATCCCATTTAATCTTGTACAAAACACATAGAATCTTCAGAAAATCATAACTCCTCCGTTTTAACTCCGATTTGATCCATTCGAGTTGCGTTAGTCTCGTAGCAAAGCTTAGATTATTATTACGTAGTTTATTCTTATGTTTGGTGTGATGTTAATTTTGCCTATACATGTTTGTCTGTATTGCTACGTTTAGCCGTGAGGACACGAGTCATCTGAAAAGCAAGTTGGTACCTGGAAGCTCAAGTCCCAGGCAAGTTGTGCCCTTGATCACTTCTTTTACCCACTCATGTTCTAATTAATCATAATGATCTGCATAGGTTAATTTTGATGGGACCCAATAGGTTACCCTAGTTTGACTATCTTTATACCTTGTTCACCACTGAATCTTTGGGTAGTACTTGCTATTGCTTTATGTGGTTTTGGGTATAGAGATACATATTACTATTCATGATTATACTTTTATTGTCAGTTGTTATTTACTGTTCATGATAAGATCATTATGTTAATTGGAACATGGAGAACCACCCGGGAAAACAGTGCTACCACAAGGGAGGAATGGGACCCCTTGGCTGATTAATTAGGAAAGCTAGTGGAAGACTACCTTACCCGAAAGGGGCAAGGGCAGTAGGGGAGTGGTCAGTGTAGGGAGGCCCTCGGGAGGATTTTGCTGCGATGGCGGTCCTGCAAGGGATTCCTGCATTGGAGCTTCCTATAAACTGTAGCGGGTTTTTTGAAGCTAGTGGAACTTTGTAAAGGCCTCGTAGTGTTACCCTGCCTCGCCTCCTCGGTAGAGGTGTATGGGAAGTCGCGATCCCTTGGCAGATGGGTAACATGACTTGTGGGTAAAGATGCGCAACCTCTGCAGAGTGTAAAACTGGTATACTAGCCGTGCTCACGGTCATGAGCAGCTCGGACACTCACATGATTAATTTATGGAACTAAATTCAATTTGTCATATGCATTGCATCGCAGGTGATGTTGTTACTTTTGTTCAACTATTTAATTGGGTTGGTATTTACTTATACTTAGTAACTGCTAATAAAATTTTGACCAACTTTAAAAGTAATGCTCAGCTCTAACCATCTTCTTTGGTAAGCCTTACACTTCACGTGAGCTCCCACCTTTGGTGAGTTCATGCACATTATTCCCCACAACTTGTTGAGCGATGAACGTATGTGAGCTCACTCTTGCTGTCTCACACCCCCCACAGGTCAAGAGCAGGTACCACAGGATGAGGCGCATGGAGGATGCCGTGATGTGTTCGTGAGAGGTCTAGGTCGTCGTCTCCCAGTCAACTTTGGGTTGCTGGACCGTTGTCTCCTTATAATGTAATTATTTATTTTGTATAGAACTCCTGTTATATATAAAGATGTGACATTCGATCTTGTGCCACTATACATCATATGTGTGAGACTTGGTCCCAGCATACCTGGTGTTTATGTTCGCGCCCGGGTCTTGGTGCCCCTAAAACCCGGGTGTGACACTGAGACGACGGTGCAGTCAGTCCCTGACGCGACTTCATCACCGCCTGTCGACCAAAAGGTACCGACCGATTCCCATCTCGCGTCTTTTGGATTCGGCCTCGACCCGCCAAGCAACTCCGCTTCGGGGGACACTCTCATAGAGGCGAGTCCAAACCCTCTGGGGTATCGTGTGCGGTCACCCTGGGACCGGCTGACGGCCAACTCGACCTACGGGCCCTCGGGGTCTGAGGAAGATGGCGAGCCCGACCTCTGTTGGGATTTCTCCGGACTTGGTAACCCCCAGTGCCATGCGGGACTTCATGATCGCATGCGACTGCTGCCTTTCCGACTGTTCCGACGGTAGCCGCAGCCTCGACGGCGAGGACTGTGGCCCAAGTCGCGAATGTTTCCACGTCGATCTAGGGGGTCCCGGCGAAGGCAACCATCTTGGTATGCCGGAGAACGGTGATCCCCCTAGGCCCGTGCCTCGCGTCAACGTCCTTCGGGAGCTAGCTGTGGTCCCCGTCCCGGTGGGGGTCCTGACCCACAGCTCGAGCAAATCCGCGAGATGCAGGCCAGGCTCGACGAGGTAGCAGGAACGCTTGTGCCGATCCGCCGGGACATCGGGCAGGAATGGGCAGGCCAACCTCCGGCCGGAGAAGCACGTCATCTCCCCTAGGGCATCCAGCACTGCATCGCCGACGACGTCAGGGTAAGGCCGCCACCGGACTCCAGTGGAGTCGGCCAGAACCTGGCTGCAGCGACAATACTTCTCCGCGCGATGCCGGAGCCATCAACCACCGAGGGGCGGCGTATCCAGGGAGAGCTCAAGAATCTCCTGAAGGACGCCGCGGTCCGATGGGCCGAAAGCTCCGCCTCCCGAAGGCAGGGGTACCCCTCAGAACATCGCGCCGCGACTTCCCGATTCATGCGGGAAGCCTCGGTCCACATCGGGCGCACGCGCAACACAGCGCCTGCGGCCCCGGGTCGCCTTGGCAACAAGCACCATCACCATGGCCGTCAGGCCCACCTCGACGAGAGGGTGCGCCGAGGCTACCACCCAGGCGTGGGGGACGCTACGACAGCGGGGAGGATCGGAGTCCTTCGCCCGAACCACCCGGCCCGCAGGCTTTCAGCCGCGCCATACGACGGGCACCGTTCCCGACCCGGTTCTGAACCCCGACTACTATCACAAAGTACTCGGGGGAGACGAGACCGGAACTGTGGCTCGCGGACTACCGGCTGGCCTGCCAACTGGGTGGAACGGATGACGATAATCTCATCATCCGCAACCTCCCCCTGTTCCTCTCCGACACCGCTCGAGCCTGGCTGGAGCACCTGCCTTCGGGGCAGATCTCCAACTGGGACGACCTGGTCCAAGCCTTCGCTGGCAATTTCCAAGGCACGTACGTGCGCCCTGGGAACTTCTGGGATCTTCGAAGCTGCCGCCAGCAGCCGAGAGAGTCTCTCTGGGACTACATCCGGCGATTCTCGAAGCAGCGCACCGAGCTGCCCAACGTCACCGATTCGGATGTCATCAGCGTGTTCCTCGCTGGCACCACCTGCCGCGACCTGGTGAGCAAGCTGGGTCGCAAGACCCCCACCAGGGCGAGCGAGCTGATGGACATCGCCACCAAGTTCGCCTCTGGCCAGGAGGCGGTTGAGGCCATCTTCCGGAGGAACAAGCAGCCCCAGGGACGCCCACCGGAAGATGTTCCCGAGGCGTCAAATCAGCGCGGCACCAAGAAGAAGGGCAAGAAGAAGTCGCAAGCGAAACGCGACGCTGCCGACGTGGACCTTGTCGCCGCCGCCGAGTACAAGAACCCTCGGAAACCTCCCGGAGGTGCCAACCTCTTCGACAAGATGCTCAAGGAGCCGTGTCCCTATCATCAGGGGCCCATCAAGCACACCCTTGAGAAGTGTGCCATGCTTCGACGCCACTTTCACAAGGCCGGGCCACCCGCGGAGGGTGGCAAGGCCCTCGATGACGCCAAGAAGGAGGAGGATCACAAGGCAAGAGAGTTCCCCGAGGTCCGCGACTGCTTCATGATCTACGGCGGGCAAGTGGCAAATGCCTCGGCTCGGCATCGCAAGCAAGAGCGTCGGGAAGTCTGCTCGGTAAAGGTGGCGGCACCAGTCTACCTAGACTGGTCCGACAAGCCCATCACCTTCGACCAGGCTGACCATGTGCCGAGCCCGGGGAAATACCCACTCGTTATCGACCCCATCATCGGCAACGTCAGGCTCACCAAGGTCCTCATGGACGGAGGCAACAACCTCAACATCATCTACGCCGAGACCCTCGGGCTCCTGCGGATCGATTTGTCCTCAGTCCGGACGAGCGCTGCGCCTTTCCACGGGATCATCCCCGGGAAGCGCGTCCAACCCCTCGGACAACTCGATCTACCCGTCTGCTTCGGGATGCCCTCTAACTTTCGAAGGGAGACCCTCACGTTCGAAGTGGTCGGGTTTTGAGCAACCTACCACGCAGTGCTGGGGAGGCCATGCTACGCCAAGTTCATTGCCGTCCCCAACTACACCTACCTCAAGCTCAAGATGTCGGGCCCCAACAGGGTCATCACCGTCGGGCCCACGCACCGACACGCGTACGAATGCGACGTGGAGTGCGTGGAGTACACCGAGGCCCTCGCCGAGTCCGAGGCCCTCATCGCCGACCTGGAGAACCTCTCTAGGGAGGCATCAGACGTGAAGCGCCACGCCAGCAACTTCGAGCCAGCAGAGACGGTCAAGTCCGTCCCTCTCGACCCCTGCAACGACACCTCCAAGCAGATCCGGATCGGCTCCGAGCTCGACCCCAAATAGGAAGCAGTGCTCGTCGACTTTCTCCACGCAAACGCCGACGTTTTCGCGTGGAGTCCCTCGGACATGCCTGGCATACCGAGGGAAGTCGCCAAGCACTCGCTGGATATCCGAGCTGGAGCCCGACCCGTGAAGCAGCCTCTGCGCCGATTCGACGAAGAAAAGCGCAGAGCCATAGGCGAGGAGATCCACAAGCTAATGGCGGCAGGGTTCATCAAAGAGGTATTCCATCCCGAATGGCTTGCCAACCCTGTGCTTGTGAGAAAGAAAGGGGGGAAATGGCGGATGTGTGTAGACTACACTGGTCTAAACAAAGCATGTCCGAAAGTTCCCTACCCTCTGCCTCACATCGTTCAAATTGTGGATTCCACCGCTGGGTGCGAAACCTTGTCTTTCCTCGATGCCTACTCAGGGTATCACTAGATCAGGATGAAAGAGTCCGACCAGCTCGCGACTTCTTTCATCACACCCTTCGGCATGTACTGCTATGTTACCATGTCGTTTGGTTTGAGGAATGCGGGTGCGACGTACCAGCGATGCATGAACCATGTGTTCGCGAACACATTGGCCGAACGGTCGAGGCCTACGTCGATGACATCGTAGTCAAGACGAGGAAGGCCTCCGACCTCCTTTCCGACCTTGAAGTGACATTCCGATGTCTCAAGGCGAAAGGCGTGAACCTCAATCCCGAAAAGTGTGTCTTCGGGGTCCCCCGAGGCATGCTCTTGGGGTTCATCGTCTCCGAGCGGGGCATCGAGGCCAACCTGGAGAAGATCGCTGCCATCACCAGCATGGGGCCCATCAAGGACTTGAAAGGCGTAGAGAGGGTCATGGGATGCCTCGCGGCTCTGAGCCGTTTCATCTCGCGCCTTGGCGAAAGAGGCCTGCCTCTGTACCGCCTCTTGAGGAAGGCCGAGTGCTTCGCTTGGACCCCTGAGGCCGAGGAAGCCCTCGGGAACCTGAAGGCGCTCCTCACGAACGCGCCCATCTTGTTGCCCCCCGCTGCTGGAGAAGTGAGAGCACCTAGAGGGGGGGTGAATAGGTGATCCTGTAAAACTTCAAAACTTAAGCCACAAAACTTGGTTAATTGTTAGCACAATAATTTCCAAGTGGCTATAGAGGAATCCTCAACAAAACACAATAACCAATGAAGATCAATCACAGAGATGGCATGGTGGTTATCCCGTGGTTCGGCCAAGACCAACGCTTGCCTACTCCACGTTGTGGCGTCCCAACGGACGAGGGTTGCAATCAACCCCTCTCAAGCGGTCCAAAGACCCACTTGAATACCACGGTGTTTTGCTTGCTTTATCTCTATCCCGTTTGCGAGGAATCTCCACAACTTGGAGCCTCTCGCCCTTACACTTGAAATTCACAAAGAACACGGAGCAAGGGAGGGATTAGCAACGCACACAAGACACAAGAATCAGAGTGTCAACACGCACACAAGTCGCAACAAGAGCTCGCAACACAACTCAATGAGTTCACAACTCCACTAGAGCTCTATATGCTATCACAATGAAAAGAACGCGCGAAATCGATGTCTTGGTGCTTAGAAATGATTAGGAGATGCTTGGTATGCTCCTCCATGCGCCTAGGGGTCCCTTTTATAGCCCCAAGGCAGCTAGGAGCCGTTGAGAGCAATCAGGGAAGGCAATTCTTGCCTTCTGTCGTCTGGCGCACCGGACAGTCCGGTGCACACCGGACACTGTCCGGTGCCAGATTTCTTTCCTTAAATGGCGAAGCCGACCGTTGGCAGACCTGGAGCCGTTGGCGCACCGGACATGTCCGGTGTACACCGGACAGTCCGGTGCCATCTTCTAGTCGTTGGCTCGGCCACGTGTCCCGCGCAGATTGCGCGGCCGACCGTTGGCCCGGCCGACCGTTGGCTCACCGGACAGTCCGGTGCACAC
Organism: Zea luxurians; assembly: GCA_029449295.1. Classification (NCBI taxonomy): domain Eukaryota; kingdom Viridiplantae; phylum Streptophyta; class Magnoliopsida; order Poales; family Poaceae; genus Zea; species Zea luxurians. The sequence goes on from JAOPSE010000145.1 coordinate 818,858, forward strand.
CGGACAGTCCGGTGAATTATAGCCGTATGTCGCCGGTGAATTCCCGAGAGCGGCCAGTTCGCTCGAACCAGCCTGGCGCACCGGACAGTGTCCGGTGCACCACCGAACACTGTCCGGTGCGCCACCGGACAGTCCGGTGCTCCCAGACTCAGCAGATTCTTGGCTGCTCGAGCCAAGACATTTCCAATTGGATTTTTCCTGTTTCCAGCACTTAGACACAATATATTAGTCCATAAAACAATGTACTAAGTCTGAGAAACATACCTTTATCCTTGATTTGTACTTTGTCCACCTCTTTACACTTAGGCACTTGTGTTGGACACTAAATCACCAAAACACTTAGAAATTGCCCAAGGGCACATTTCCCTTTCAATCTCCCCCTTTTTGGTGATTTATGCCAACACAACATAAAGCAAGTAGAACAAGTACAAAAACAGTTCAAATTAGAACTCAAAATTGTTTTGATTCAATTTGACATATATGGATCACTCTATGCCACCACTTGGTTTGTTTTTGCAAATCAAACTCAAATTCCTATCTCTAAGTCAAAACCACTTGTAGAGACATAAAGAGAGGTTTTCCAAAGAAATTTGATCAAGGATTTCAAAAACTCCCCCTTTTCCCATAATCAACACTTCTCCCCACAAGAGGCCAACTTTTGACATAAGAGACAAAAAGAGTTTTGACAAACCAAAAGCTCTAATCTACTATTTTCAAAATTTCTCGAGTGGTAGCTGATCCATTTATTGCTTTGGCCTTTATTTTCTCCCCCTTTGGCATCAAGCACCAAAACGGGATCAATCTTGGCCCTTTAACCCCATTGCCTCACCAAAATTTTCAAATAAGAACACAAAGGCAATAGGAGTATAAAGATGAACTTGGAAAAGTTACTCTTTCTCATCGGAGTGCAGTGGAAGTCTTGCATGGTCCAAGTCCACCTTTTCCCTTTCAATTCTCCTTGGAGACTAAAACAACCAAACTCAAGTACATGGTTAGTCTCAAAGGGTCAAGTTGTAGCACAGCTCCCCCTAAATACGTGCATCACTTGCAAAAAGGACTTGTGAGGTCCAGGGAGTGTTTGTACAACTTGAGCACCACAATAAGCAATAATATGCAGAATGAACATGATCAAAGGCATAAACACATGTATGCTACAATTCAATCCAAGTTCCGCGAATCTAGGACATTTAGCTCACTACGCAGCCTGCAAAAGGTCTTTTCATCTAAAGGCTTAGTGAAGATATCGGCTAGCTGGTTCTCGGTGCTAACATGAAACACTTCGATATCTCCCTTTTGCTGGTGGTCTCTCAAAAAGTGATGCCGGATGTCAATGTGCTTTGTGCGGCTGTGCTCAACAGGATTTTCCGCTATTCGGATAGCACTCTCATTATCACATAGGAGTGGGACTTTGCTCAGATTGTAGCCAAAGTCCCGGAGGGTTTGCCTCATCCAAAGTAGTTGCGCGCAACACTGTCCTGCGGCAACGTACTCGGCCTCAGCGGTGGATAGGGCAACGGAGGTTTGTTTCTTAGAGTTCCATGACACCAGGGACCTTCCTAAGAATTGGCACGTCCCCGATGTACTCTTCCTATCGACCTTACATCCAGCATAGTCGGAATCTGAGTACCCAATCAAGTCAAAGTTAGACCCCTTTGGATACTAGATCCCGAAGCAAGGCGTAGCGACTAAATATCTAAGAATTCGCTTCACAACCACTAAGTGACATTCCTTAGGATCGGATTGAAATCTAGCACACATGCATACGCTAAGCATAATATCCGGTCTACTAGCACATAAATAAAGCAAAGAACCTATCATGGACCGGTATGCTTTTTGATCAACGGACTTACCTCCTTTGTTGAGGTCGGTGAGTCCGTCGGTTCCCATCGGCGTCTTCGCGGGCTTGGCGTCCTTCATCCCAAACCTCTTTAGCAAATCTTGCGTGTACTTCGTTTGGGAGATGAAAGTGCCGTCCTTGAGTTGCTTCACTTGGAACCCAAGGAAATAGTTCAACTCGCCCATCATCGACATCTCGAATTTCTGCGTCATCACCCTGCTAAACTCTTCACAAGACTTTTGGTTAGTAGAACCAAATATTATGTCATCGACATAAATTTGGCACACAAAAAGGTCACCATCGCAAGTCTTAGTAAAAAGAGTTGGATCGGCTTTCCCGACCTTGAAAGCATTAGCAATTAAAAAGTCTCTAAGGCATTCATACCATGCTCTTGGGGCTTGCTTAAGTCCATAGAGCACCTTAGAGAGCTTACACACGTGGTCGGGGTACCGTTCATCCTCGAAGCCAGGGGGTTGCTCCACGTACACCTCCTCCTTGATCGGCCCGTTGAGGAAAGCGCTCTTCACATCCATTTGGTACAACCTGAAAGAATGGTGAGCGGCATATGCTAGCAAGATATGAATTGATTCTAGCCTAGCCACAGGAGCAAAAGTCTCCTCAAAGTCCAAACCTGCGACTTGGGCATAACCTTTTGCCACAAGCCGAGCCTTGTTCCTTGTCACCACCCCGTGCTCGTCCTGTTTGTTGCGGAACACCCACTTGGTTCCCACAACATTTTGCTTGGGGCGAGGCACCAGTGTCCAAACTTCATTGCGCTTGAAGTTGTTGAGTTCCTCCTGCATGGCCAACACCCAGTCCGGATCTAGCAAGGCCTCTTCTACCCTGAAAGGCTCAATAGAAGAGACAAAGGAGTAATTGTCGGCGTTCCGAGACCGGGGGGTCCTCGAGCCGACGAGTGAGTGTGCCGCGTGCCCCAGCCCAGATGGGTCGAGCGCGTGGAGCGAGCGCGAAGGGGGAACAGAGAGAGAGAGGTCGGCGGCCGGAGCCGGGTCGTGAGGGAGTCGGAGAATTCCCGCGGCCTTCGTGTTCGTCCCGCGCCCAGGTCGGGTGCGCTTGCAGTAGGGGGTTACAAGCGTCCGCACGAGGTGAGGGGAGTGAGCGGCCCCGAGAGAGCGCCTGCCCCTGCCCTTCGTCCCCGCGAGGCCAACCTTCTCTAAGAAGGCCCTGGTCCTTCCTTTTATAGTCGTAAGGAGAGGATCCAGGTGTACAAGATGGGGGTGTAGCAAGGTGCTACGTGTCTAGCGAGAGAGAGCTAGCGCCCTATGTACATGCCAAGGTGGCAGCCGGAGAGATCTTGGCACCCTGTTGGTGTGGCGTCGTGGCTGTTGGAGGAGTAACGGAGCCGGACGGGGGGACAGCTGTCGGAGTGGCTGGGCCCTTGCTGACGTCCTCCTGCTTTCGTAAGGGAGCTGAGAGTCGCCGTCGTCATGGTCTAGCGGGGCGCCATCATTTGCCTATCTGGCGTGGCTGGCCAGATGGGACGCCGGTCTTGTTCTCTGCGACCCAAGTCGGCTCAGGGCAGGGCGATGATGACGCTTCCTGTTGACGTGGCGGTCTCGTGTCCTAGGTCGGGCGTCGTGGAGGTTCCTCCGAAGCCGAGGTCGAGTCCGTCCTACAAGACAGAGGCAGAGTCCGAGCCCTGGGTTCGGGCGAGGCGGAGATCGTTAGGCAGAGGCCGAGGCGGAGTCCGAGCCCTGGGTCGGGCGAGGCGGAGTTCGTCGTCTTCCGGGGCCTTAGCCCGAGTCCGAGCCCTTGGGCGGAGCGGAGTTCGCCGTCTTCCGGGGCCTTAGCCCGAGTCCGAGCCCTTGGGCGGAGCGGAGTTCGCCGTCTTCCGGGGCCTTAGCCCGAGTCCGAGCCCTTGGGCGGAGCGGAGTTCGCCGTCTTCCGGGGCCTTAGCCCGAGTCCGAGCCCTGGGTCGGGCGGAGCCTCCTATGGTACTTCTGGCGAAGTCTGGTCGCCCGTTGGTCTTACCTCTTGCGTTAAACGCCCCGGTGACTCGGTTGGTTGGCATGGTGATTTAGTCAGGGTTTCTTCTTATCGAAGGCGGGGCCTAGGGCGAGCCGGAGATGCGTCTGCCGTGAAAGAGGAGGCCTCAGGCGAGACGGAGTCATCTTAGGGTCGGCTGCCCTCGCCCGAGGCTAGGCTCGGGCGTGGCGTGGTCAAGTCACTCGTATGGACTGATCCCTGACTTAATCAAACCCATCAGGCCTTTGCAGCTTCATGCTGATGGGGGTTACCAGCTGAGAATTAGGCGTCTTGAGGGTACCCCTAATTATGGTCCCCGACAGTAGCCCCCGAGCCTCGAAGGGAGTGTTAACACTTGCTTGGAGGCTTGCGTCGCACTTTTTTGCAAGGGGACCAGCCTTTCTCGGTGGTACTTTGTTCCGGTGGGTGCGCGCGAGCGCACCCGCCGGGTGTAGCCCCCGAGGCCTCGGAGGAGTGGTTTCACTCCTTCGAGGTCTTAATGCCTTGCGTAATGCCTCGGCTGGACTAGCGGTTCCCTCATGCGAGCAGGGCGTAACCCAGGTGCACTGTCGGGGCCCAAGTTCTCGGGCTGGTATGTTGACGCTGTCAACGGTTCGGCCGGAGCCGGGTTTGCGAGAGCAGCCCCCGAGCCTTCGCACGGAGCGAGAGGACGATCAGGGACAGACTCGACTTTTTATATACGCCCCTACGTCGCCTTTCCGCAAGGAGGAGGGGGGGGAGTGCGCCATGTTACCCTCGATGGGCACCGAACATGGTGTCTCCGGTGAGCTGCAATCGGGTAATCCGAGTGGACGTCCGTGCCCCGTTCGTTGGGGGTCGGCTAGGGGCCCGGAGGCACGCCCAAAAGTACCTGCGGGTGATCTGCCGGACCCGGTCCCCTAGCGACGGGGTCCGAGGGCTCGTTGCCTCCCTCCGATGGGATTCCGTTACAGAGTCGTTCCCGCTGGTCTCGGAAATGTCCTAGGGTACCTCAGGAGCGCAGCCCGAGCCTTGGTTATGTATCGAACGTACCCCTGGTCATCCCTCGCTCGGCGTCTGAGGCGGCTGTGAACCCTTCGACAGGCCAGCCTTCGAACCCCTGATCAGTAGGGGGCACGGAGCCCGAGTAGCCTGAGGCGGTCATGGAACCTTTCGGGAGGCCGACCTTCGAACCCCTGACCAGTAGTGGGTGTCGGGCCCACGCAATCTGAGGCGGCTGTTGAACCCCTCGGGGGGCCAGCCTTCGAACCCCTGATCAGTAGGGAGGCTCGGAGCCTAGTTCCTTCACGGGGAAGGATCCCTTTGGGGTTATCCCCCTTCTCGGTCCCTGTTGCAAGAGATAGAGAAAGAAGGAAAAGGGAAAAAGGGATTCGAAATTGAACGTCGTGGCGTACCTCTTTCGGCGTGGTCGTTTTGGCGGAGGCGAAGCGTCGCCAGCTGCCCCTGCCAGAAACGTCACCTGTTCCGCCGCGGAGTTAATGTGCCGGGGTAAACGGTCGGCGAGGCTACCGTTGCGTGCGCGAGCCGTTCGAGGAACGGCTGTTTTGCTTCGCGTTTTTTGAACCCCGCGTCCGGTTCGGGCGGTACGTTGGAACCGTCTCGACCTTGGCCTTTATGTGCCCCTGAGAGGGTCCAGTGGCGGTTCTCGACTCCACTTCTCGCCTTCTTCTCAGGTTTTTCGCAGTCTGAGAGATCTAGCCAGGAAAAGGAAACCGCCCTCCCCTGTCCTTCACGCCGCCACCCCTTCTGCCTTGGCGATGGCTGACCGGGTGACCATCCTCTCGCCGCGCGACCCGTGGCCCTTCTCCACGGTGACGGCGGGCGACCTGGAGGGCCTCGTTGACGAGGGTTTGCTCCGCCCCCTCACCGATAAGGAGCGGCCGGAATGGATTCCTCCCGCGGGCGGAGTCGTTCCATCCCCTCCACCGGGGTATGTTGTGAGCTTCATCTCCTTCCATGAGCGGGGATTTGGAGTGCCGTCGAGCCGCTTCATGCGGGCCATTCTGTTCCACTACGGGGTGGAACTGCACAACCTCACCCCCAACTCCATCGCGCAAGCCGCTATCTTTGTAGCGGTGTGCGAGGGGTATCTGGGGATCGCCCCCCATTGGGATTTGTGGACTCACCTCTTCTCTGCCGAGCTTTTTGCTTCGTCGACGGGGCAGAGGAAGGTCCGTGCGGCAGTGCGGGCCGGCGGCTGCACCCTCTTGCTGAGGCAGTCGCGGTCGTTGCAGTATATCCCTGCCGTCCTTTCATCCTCAAACAAGGGTTGGCATCGCCGGTGGTTTTACCTCCGGAATGACGGGGGGTTGCTCCCGCCGTTCTCTCAGCGGGTTGTCACCGCCGCCCCCGACGCCTGGCGCCACGGGACTCCACACGAGAGGCAGAAGAAACTCGAACCTCTTCTCCAGGCCCTGAAGGCGTTGCGGGAGGAAGGGCTCACCGCCGCGGGAGTGGTTGCCGCCATCCACCGCCGGAGGGTGCTCCCCCTGGCGGAGCGGCGGTTGTCGCTTTGGGAGATGACCCAGGAGGCCGACTGGGAGGGGTCACGGATGTCCCCTGATCCTCTTCCCCACGACGCCCTCTACCGGCGGGTGTCGGTCGCGATGGGGAAGCCGGACCCCCACGCCCTCTCCCAGCCTCGAATGCGCCCCGACCAGGGGTGCGTCGCTCTGGTGAGTGTTCGTCCCTCCCTTCTTCACATGCCGGGTTGCTCCTGATTCTTACTGTCGGTTTTCTTTCTCCCCCTTTTTAGGAGGTGGGGCGGCACAAACCCTCCCTGCCGCCGGTCCCGGAGGACGCGGTGGGTCGGGCGGCGAGGCGGGTCGCCGCGGAGGAGGAGAAGAAGAAAAAGGATGCGGAGAAGGCTCGGGCCCGCAGGCGGAGGCGGGCTCGGGACGCCCTGGAGAAACGCCGCCGTCAGCAGGAGAGGGAAGGGCTTCCCAGGGAGCTGTCGCCGGAGACGTCCGATGATGACGACGACGTCGACGACGAAGAGGGGGAGGACGACATGGCCGCCCGTCTCGGCTTCAGCCCCGGCTTGGGATGTGGCCGGGGGTCGTCGAGCCAGCCCCCGAGCGGGCCTACATCGTCGGTCCCTGGAGCCGAGGTGCCGGATCCCCAACCTGAGGAGCGGGGGCAACCCGAGAGGGTTCTTGACTCCTCGGCTGGGGGAGCTGACGCCACTCCAGGGAGCCGGGCCGAGGGGTCCGTTCTTCGGGAACCGTCGCCCGTGCTGGCAGCATGGGGGAGCGGTCCTCAGGTTGCCATGGCGGCGCCTGGGCAGTCCGCCTCTCGGGCCTCAGAGGCGTCTGAGGCGAGGGCGGCGCCGGGGCTGTTGGTGAAGCGGACCTCGGCGGTGGTTCCAGGAAGCGGGAGCCAAGAGACCTCCCCCCAGACACCGTGGATCATGATCCGGAGCGGGTAGGTACCTTGGAATCTCTCCGTCCCGGCGCTTCATTCATGTGTCTGGGCCGTGATTTTCCCTTTCTTGTTTTCTTCAGCAAACGGAGCCATGGTCCTACTGACCTGGCGCCTCGGAAGGCCCTCAAGACGGTGTTGGTCCAGGCAGCTGGCGCCACCTCGGGCCCTGCCGCTCAGCCGACCCTTTCGCAGGGTGCCCCGCCGCACGGGGCTCAGGCGTCGCATGTTCTGGGGGAGCAGGTCCCCGAGGCGGGCTCCTCTGCCGAGGTGGCCATCGTGATCGGGGAGGCGGCCGGCGCCGATGCGGTCCCGAGCTCGCCAGCCATGTTGGTCATGCCAGCGTCTGCCGCTACCGCAGCTGGCACCGTCCTGGTTGGAGAGCGTACGGTCGCCGCCGACGTCGGGACGGCCGCGGCGTCGGCGCCCGGAGCCTCGGAAGAGGTGGGCGCGGACGCGCAGTGCTCCCAGGCGGGCGGCAGCCTTGTCGCTGTGGGGCGGAGCCCCGAGGCCCGGGGCCAGTTGCTCCGATTCCGGACCCGTGAGGCTTCGGGCCCTATCTTCGTTCTTGACGACGAAGAGGAGGACCAGTCCTGGGACGAGCTCCGCAAGCGTGCGGAGGCGTCGGTGGGGTTGCTCCGATAGTCGCTGGAGGTTCTCTGCGGGGACGTCCCCAAGATCCTTCGGGTAATGGCTTCAAGCATACCTTCTTGCTTCTGCGAGTGAGGCGTTCGTCGTGATATCTTGTTTTCCTTTCTAGGACCTGACGGACCGGAGCGCTGCCAAGTCGTCGTTCATTCGTCGCGAGGCCGTCGTCTGGGGCTCGCTGCGGTCCCTGAGGACTTCGCTCGCCGGGGCTACCGCGCGCCTCTCTCAGCAAGACGCTAAAATAGCGGACCTCCAGCTGCTCTGCGCTGACCTGAAGGCCGAGGCGGCGGCAGCGCGCACGGAGGTGCTACAACGGCGGTCAGAGCTCGCCCAGGTTGCCGAGGAGCAGGACCAAACTCGGGGCCAGGCTGCCGAGGCCGAGAGCCGGGCCAAGGTCCTTGCGGCCGATCTGGCCGCAGCCCAAGTCGCAGCCTCGGAGCAGCACGTCCGAGCCAGAGGTATGGCTCGACCGTCCTCGGTTTTCAATCTTGTCCGTTTCTTCCGCTTGGGTTTGAAGTCTTTCTTCTGGTTGTTCGCAGAGCTCGAGTCTGCCCTCGACGAGTCTGCCAAGGCGCTTGCCGAGGCGCTCGACGGGGCTGCTGAGCAAAGGGAGGCCGATCTCGCGGCTATGTCCGAGGCCGTCTCGGAGGTCTATCGGAAACTCGGTCCCGGCGACGTCCCTTCAGGGAGCTCTCCCCAAAGCCGTCTTCAAGCCCTAGGTGATTACACGCGCGGTAAAGTCCGCGGGGCGCTGCACCACGGCGTCAGGCGGGCCTTTGCCGTGCTTGCTTCCCACTACGTCGTGGACTTGGAGCGGGTCAGCGAGGGGTACTGCCTGCCTGACAAAGACGAGGCGGCCCTGGCGGAGGTCCAGCGGCTCGACGCGGTCGCTGCGGGTCCGAGCGCGGCGCTGGCGACCGTCTTCGAGGCGGAGATTCTTCCTCCTGCGCCGCCGCCGGAAGCGGAGGTGGACCTTACCGACGGTGGGGGCGGAGTTGAGGGCGCGGCTCCTGCCCGAGGCGACGCCTGATTTTAGTTGGGACAATTTCTGTTGGATGTGTGATTTGCCGCGGCCACTGAGGCCTGAACATTTTACTTCTCCTTCCGTGAAGTCATGCTTCTTTTTGTTTTGATTTTCGCGCCTGGCCCGTAGTGTCGACAACAGGGTGATTTCCCGAGCTGGGTCCTTTTTCGTGGCAAGCGACGAGTGAGGTGTCCCTAGTCCGGAGGCATAGGTGTTCCCTGGCTCAGTCGGTCTCGCCATTTACTCGTACCCAAGTTCGCTCCTCGGGACCCTGCTTCTGACGCATCCGGGAGAACGCAAAAAACCCTTCTTGACCGAAAAAGAGTTTTTCTGGCGCGGAACGGTACGTCCAAACTCGATGAGAGGGGTTCCCCCTTTCTAGCCCCCGAGGGAGGGTCGGGCTCTGCCGGGGCGAGGTCGACCCTTCCTTGATGACCGATTCTTATGTGCGAGTGGGAAAAGGGCGCAGCCCCCGGGCATCGTTCGCGCAGAGGCCGTTTGGCGAGTCAAGCTCCTGCCCAGATATCCGGCGAGTGCTCGGTGACATCCCTCGGTATGGCGGGCATGCCCGAGGGACCCCGCGCAAAAATGTCGACGTCTGCGCGAGGGAAGTCGACGAGCACTGCTTCCTATTTGGGGCTGAGTCCAGAACTGATCCGGACATGCTTGGAGGCGTCGCCATTGGCGTCGAGAGGGACGTCCTTGACCGTCTCCGCTGGCCCGAAGTTGCCGGCATGTCGCTTCGCGTCCGGCACCTCTCGGGAGAGGCTTTCCAGGTCGGCAATGAGGGCCTCGGACTCGGCGAGGGCCTCGGCGTACTCCACGTACTCCACATCGCATTCAAATGCGTGTTCGTACGTGGGGCCGACGGTGATGACCCCGTTGGGGCCTGGCATCTTGAGCTTCAGGTAAGTGTAGTTGGGGATGGCCATGAACTTCGCGTAGCATGGCCTTCCCAACACTGCGTGGTAGGTTCCTCGGAACCCGACCACCTCGAACGTCAAAGTCTCCCTTCGGAAGTTGGAGGGTGTTCCGAAGCAGACAGGGAGGTCGAGCTGTCCGAGGGGCTGGACGCGCTTCCCGGGAGTGATCCCGTGGAAGGGCGCAGCGCCTGCTCGGACGGATGACAGATCGACGCGCAGGAGCCTGAGGGTCTCGGCGTAGATGATGTTGAGGCAGCTGCCTCCATCCATCAGGACCTTGGTGAGCCTGACATCGCCGATGACGGGGTCGACGACGAGCGGGTACTTCCCCGGGCTCGGCACGTGGTCGGGGTGGTCGTCCCGGTCGAAGGTGATGGGCTTGTCGGACCAGTCTAGGTAGACTGGCGCCGCCACCTTCACCGAGCAGACCTCCCGACGCTCTTGCTTACGATGCCGAGCCGAGGCGTTTGCCGCATGCCCTCCGTAGATCATGAAGCAATCGCGGACCTCCGGGAACTCTCCCGCTTGGCGATCCTCCCTTTTGTCATCGTCGTGAGCCCTGCCACCCTCTGCGGGCGGCCCGACCCTGTGGAAGTGACGCCGAAGCATGACGCACTCTTCGAGGGTATGCTTGACGGGACCCTGATGGTAGGGGCACGTCTCCTTGAGTGCCTTGTCGAAAAGGTTAGCACCTCCGGGGGGCTTCCGAGGGTTCTTGCGCTCGGCGGCGGCGACAAGGTCTACATCGGGAACGTCGCGTTTTGCTTGCGACTTCCTCCTGCCTTTCTTCTTGGCGCCGCATGGAGTAGACGCCTCGGGAGCATCTTCCGTCGGGCGGCCCTGGGGCTGCTTGTCCTTTCGGAAGATGGCCTCAACCGCCTCCTGGCCGGAGGCGAACTTGGTGGCGATGTCCATCAGCTCGCTCGCCCTGGTGGGGGTCTTGCGACCCAACTTACTCACCAGGTCACGGCAGGTGGTGCCGGCGAGGAACGCGCCGATGACATCGGAGTCGGTGATGTTGGGCAGCTCGGTGCGCTGCTTCGAGAACCGCCGGATGTAGTCTCGGAGAGACTCTCCCGGCAGTTGCCGACAGCTTCGGAGGTCCCAGGAATTCCCGGGGCGCACGTACGTGCCCTGGAAGTTCCCGGCGAAAGCCTGGACCAAATCTTCCCAGTTGGAAATCTGCCCCGGAGGCAGGTGCTCCAACCAGGCACGAGCGGTGTCAGAGAGAAACAGGGGGAGGTTTCGGATGATGAGGTTGTCATCGTCCGTCCCACCCAGTTGACAGGCCAGGCGGTAGTCCGCAAGCCACAATTCCGGTCTCGTCTCCCCCGAGTACTTCGTGATAGTAGTCGGGGGTCGGAATCGGGGCGGAAACGGCGCCCGCCGAATGGCTCGGCTAAAGACCTGTGGACCGGGTGGTTCGGGCGAGGGACTCCGATCCTCCCCGCTGTCGTAGCGTCCCCCACGCCTGGGGTGGTAGCCTCGGCGCACCCTTTCGTCGAGGCGTGCCCGACGGTCACGATGAGGGTGCTCGTCGCCGAGGTGGCCCGGGGCTGCAGGCGCGGTGTTGCGCGTGCGCCCGGTGAAGACCGAGGCTTCCCGCGTGAGTCGGGAAGTCGCGACACGAGGTTCCGAGGGGTATCCCTGCCTTCGGGAGGCAGAGCTCTCGGCCCGCCGGGCCGCAGCGCCTTCCAGGAGATGCTTAAGTTCTCCCTGGATTCGCCGACCCTCGGTGGTTGATGACTCCGGCATCGCGCGGAGGAGCATCGCTGCAGCGGCCAGGTCCTGACCGGTTCCGCCGGATGCGGGAGGCGGTCTGTCCCTGGCATCGTTGGTGATGCGGTGCTGGAGACCTTGGGGCAGGTGACGTATTCCTCCGGCCGGGGGCTGGCTCGCCCATACCTGCCCGATGTTCTGGCGGATTGCCTCGAGCGCTCCTGCTCCCTCATCGAGCCCGGCCTGCGCCCCGCGGACTTGCTCGAGCTGTGGGTCGTGACCCCCCGCCGGAACGGGGACCACAGCTAGCTCCCGCGGGATGTCGGCGCGAGGCGCTGGCCTAGGGGGATCACCATCCTCCGGTATGCCGAGACAGCCGCCTCCGGAGGGATCCCCTAACTCGATGTGGAAACATTCGCGACTCGGGCCACAGTCCTTGTCGCCAAGGCTGCGGCTGCCGTCGGAACAGTCGGAGAGGCAGTAGTCACATGCGGTCATGAAGTCCCGCATGGCACTAGGGTTGCCAGATCCGGAGAAATCCCAGCAGATGCTGGGGTCGTCATCTTCCTCGGACCCAGAGGGTCCGTAGGTCGAGACACCCGTCAATCGGTCCCAAGGCGACCGCACACGAAACCCCAGAGAGGTTGCACTCGCCTCAATGTGAGCGTCCGCCAAAGCGAGGTCGCCAGGCGGGCTGAGGCCGAGTCGAAATGACGAAAGATGGGTAGCAGTCGGTACCTTTTTGTCGACGAGGGGCGATGAAGTCACGTCGGGGGCTGACCGCGCCGTCGTCTTGGGTACGAGGGCGACGTCCTGCAGGCCTTCCGTGAGCGTGCTGGCGTCGTCCACTTGCTCGGAGTCGACGTGTTGCGGGGGGATGGCGCTCGCGTTTGCCTTGAACGCGAGGGCGACGCTTGGCGTGTCCTCCGTCGAGGCGCCGGGGATGTCGATTTGCTCGACAGCCGTCGGAGCGCGATCTCCCGCTCGGCCCCGGGTGCCCCGCCTCCTCCTCCTCCGATGGCGAGGGAGAGGATGGAGCGAGCTCGAAAGTTGTCCTTCCCCCACGCGGGAAAGACGTCGTCGATTCCGCCGCCGGCGGGCGGGCTGTCCGCCACCAATGTCGCTGTCGCGCGGCGGTGGAAGGAGTACCATGTCGTAGTCGCCGTCGAGAGACATGAACTCGAGGTTCCCGAAACGGAGCACCGTTCCGGGTTGAAGAGGTCGTTGGAGACTGCCCATCTGGAGCTTGACGGGAAATCGAATGTCAACACGCAGCAGGCCCCTACCTGGCGCGCCAACTGTCGGCGTTCCGAGACCGGGGGGTCCTCGAGCCGACGAGTGAGTGTGCCGCGTGCCCCAGCCCAGATGGGTCGAGCGCGTGGAGCGAGCGCGAAGGGGGGAACAGAGAGAGAGAGGTCGGCGGCCGGAGCCGGGTCGTGAGGGAGTCGGAGAATTCCCGCGGCCTTCGTGTTCGTCCCGCGCCCAGGTCGGGTGCGCTTGCAGTAGGGGGTTACAAGCGTCCGCGCGAGGTGAGGGGAGTGAGCGGCCCCGAGAGAGCGCCTGCCCCTGCCCTTCGTCCCCGCGAGGCCAACCTTCTCTAAGAAGGCCCTGGTCCTTCCTTTTATAGTCGTAAGGAGAGGATCCAGGTGTACAAGATGGGGGTGTAGCAAGGTGCTACGTGTCTAGCGAGAGAGAGCTAGCGCCCTATGTACATGCCAAGGTGGCAGCCGGAGAGATCTTGGCACCCTGTTGGTGTGGCGTCGTGGCTGTTGGAGGAGTAACGGAGCCGGACGGGGGGACAGCTGTCGGAGTGGCTGGGCCCTTGCTGACGTCCTCCTGCTTTCGTAAGGGAGCTGAGAGTCGCCGTCGTCATGGTCTAGCGGGGCGCCATCATTTGCCTATCTGGCGTGGCTGGCCAGATGGGACGCTGGTCTTGTTCTCTGCGACCCAAGTCGGCTCAGGGCAGGGCGATGATGACGCTTCCTGTTGACGTGGCGGTCTCGTGTCCTAGGTCGGGCGTCGTGGAGGTTCCTCCGAAGCCGAGGTCGAGTCCGTCCTGCAAGACAGAGGCAGAGTCCGAGCCCTGGGTTCGGGCGAGGCGGAGATCGTTAGGCAGAGGCCGAGGCGGAGTCCGAGCCCTGGGTCGGGCGAGGCGGAGTTCGTCGTCTTCCGGGGCCTTAGCCCGAGTCCGAGCCCTTGGGCGGAGCGGAGTTCGCCGTCTTCCGGGGCCTTAGCCCGAGTCCGAGCCCTTGGGCGGAGCGGAGTTCGCCGTCTTCCGGGGCCTTAGCCCGAGTCCGAGCCCTTGGGCGGAGCGGAGTTCGTCGTCTTCCGGGGCCTTAGCCTGAGTCCGAGCCCTGGGTCGGACGGAGCCTCCTATGGTACTTCTAGCGAAGTCTGGTCGCCCGTTGGTCTTACCTCTTGCGTTAAACGCCCCGGTGACTCGGTTGGTTGGCGTGGTGATTTAGTCAGGGTTTCTTCTTATCGAAGGCGGGGCCTAGGGCGAGCCGGAGATGCGTCTGCCGTGAAAGAGGAGGCCTCAGGCGAGACGGAGTCATCTTAGGGTCGGCTGCCCTCGCCCGAGGCTAGGCTCGGGCGTGGCGTGGTCAAGTCACTCGTATGGACTGATCCCTGACTTAATCAAACCCATCAGGCCTTTGCAGCTTCATGCTGATGGGGGTTACCAGCTGAGAATTAGGCGTCTTGAGGGTACCCCTAATTATGGTCCCCGACAGTAATGCTCACAAAAATTAACTAATCTTGAACGAGTAGTTACTCCCTTGCTAATATCACCCAAAATTTGGTCGACGGGATGATCCCTTTGGATCGTCGCTCGAACTTGGGTTGGAGGTGCCTGAGGTGCTTCTTCCTCTTCAATTTGAACATCCTGTGCTCCCCCTTGATCATTCACCTCCACTTGAGGTACCTGTTCGTCATCCTGAGTTGGGGGATGCACCATAGTTGAGGAAGACGGTTGATCTTGCTCCAAATGTTCCTGAGGCCATACATCTCCAATCGCCATGGTGCGTATCGCGGCCGTTGGAACGTCTTCTTCATCTACATCATTAAGATCAACAACTTGCTCTCTTGGAGAGCCATTAGTCTCATCAAATACAACGTCGCTAGAGACTTCAACCAAACCCGATGATTTGTTGAAGACCCTATACGCCTTTGTATTTGAATCATAACCTAATAAAAACCCTTCTACGGCTTTGGGAGCAAATTTGGAATTCCTACCCTTCTTCACTAGAATGTAGCATTTACTCCCAAATACACAAAAGTACGATACATTGGGTTTGTTACTAGTCAGCAGCTCATATGAAGTCTTCTTGAGGAGGCGGTGAAGGTAGACCCTGTTGATGGCGTGGCAAGCCATGTTCACGGCTTCCGACCAAAAGCACTCGGGGGTCTTGAATTCTCCAAGCATAGTCCTCGCCATATCTATGAGCGTCCTGTTCTTCCTCTCTACTACACCATTTTGCTGAGGTGTGTAGGGAGCGGAGAACTCATGCTTGATCCCCTCCTCCTCAAGGAACTCCTCCACTTGAAGATTCTTGAATTCGGACCCGTTGTCGCTCCTTATCTTCTTCACCTTGAGCTCAAACTCATTTTGAGCTCTCCTGAGGAAGTGCTTGAGGGTCCCTTGGGTTTCAGACTTATCCTGCAAAAAGAACACCCAAGTGAAGCGGGAAAAGTCATCAACAATAACTAGACCATACTTACTTCCTCCTATGCTCAGATAGGCGACGGGTCCGAAGAGGTCCATATGTAGCAGCTCCAGGGGTCTTGATGTTGTCATCACATTCTTGGTGTGATGAGAGCCTCCCACCTGTTTCCCTGCTTGACAAGCTGCACAAGGTCTATCTTTTTCGAAATGTACATTGGTTAGACCTATCACGTGTTCTCCCTTTAGAAGCTTGTGAAGGTTCTTCATCCCCACATGTGCTAAGCGGCGATGCCACAACCAGCCCATGCAAGTCTTAGCCATTAAGCATGCATCTAGACCGACCTCTTCTTTTGCAAAATCAACTAAGTAAAGTTTGCCGTCTAGTACACCCTTAAAAGCTAGTGAACCATCACATCTTCTAAAGACAGACACATCTACATTTGTAAATAGACAGTTATATCCCATATTGCATAATTGACTAACAGATAGCAAATTATATCCAAGAGACTCTACTAAAAACACATTAGAGATTGAGTGCTCATTTGAGATTGCAATTTTACCTAACCCTTTTACCTTGCCTTGATTCCCATCACCGAATATTATTGAATCTTGGGAATCTTTATTCTTGACGTAGGAGGTGAACATCTTCTTCTCCCCCGTCATATGGTTTGTGCATCCGCTGTCAATAATCCAGCTTGAACCCCCGAATGCATAAACCTGCAAGGCAAATTTAGGCTTGGGTCTTAGGTACCCAACTCATTTTGGGTCCTGCAAGGTTAGCACAAATATCCTTAGGGACCCAAATGCAAGTTTTGTCTCCCTTGCATCTTGCCCCTAATTTTCTAGCAACTATCTTCCTATCCTTTCTACAAATAGCAAAAGAAGCATTTAAAGCATGATATATTGTAGAAGGTTCATTTACTTTCCTAGGAACATTAACAACATTTCTCCTAGGCATATTATGAACAACATTTCTCCTACCAACATTTCTATTATGCACATAAGAAGAACTAGAAGCAAACATGGCATGGGAATCAAAGGCATTATATGCATTACAATTCCTATAAGCATTTCTAGAATGTCTCCTATCATGGTACATAAAGGCATGGTTCTTTTGCACACTACTAGCCATAGGGGCCTTCCCTTTCTCCTTGGCGGAGATGGGAGCCTTATGGTTTGTCAAGTTCTTGGCTTCCCTCTTGTAGCCAAGTCCATCCTTAATTGAGGGGTGTCTACCAATCGTGTAGGCATCCCTTGCAAATTTTAGCTTGTCAAATTCATTCTTGCTAGTCTTAAGTTGGGCATTAAGACTAGCTAATTCCTCATTTAATTTGGAAATTGAGACTAAATGATCACTACAAGCATCAATGTCAAAATCTTTACACCTATTACAAGTTTCAACAATTTCTACACAAGAATTAGATTTAATAGCTACTTCTAGTTTAGCATTTAAATCATCATTAAAACCTTTTAATGTAGCAATAGTTTCATGACAAGAAGATAATTCACTAGATAGTATTTCATTCCTTTTAATTTCTAGAGCAAGAGACTTTTGAGCTTCTACAAATTTATCATGTTCTTCATACAACAAATCCTCTTGCTTTTCTAAAAGCATATTCTTATCATTCAAGGCATCAATCAACTCATTAATCTTATCAATTTTAGATCTATCTAATCCTTTGAATAAGCATGAGTAATCTATCTCATCATCACTAGACTCATCCTCACTTGAAGAAGCATAAGTACTAGTATCATGAGTGCTTACTTTCTTCTCCCTTGCCATGAGGCAAGTGTGACGCTCGTTTGGGAAGAGGGATGACTTGTTGAAAGCGGTGGCGGCGAGTCCCTCATTGTCGGAGTCGGAGGAGGAGCAATCCGAATCCCACTCCTTGCCTAGATGTGCCTCGCCCTTTGCCTTCTTGTATGCCTTCTTCTTCTCCCTCTTGCTCCCTTGGTCCTGTTCACTATCATTGTCGGGACAGTTAGCAATAAAATGACCAAGCCTACCGCATTTGAAGCATGAGCGCTTCCCCTTGGCTTTGGTCTTGCTTGGCTGTCCCTTGCGACCCTTAAGCACCGTCTTGAATCTTTTGATAATTAGGGCCATCTCTTCATCATTAAGTCCGGCCGCCTCAATCTGTGCCACCTTGCTAGGTAGCGCCTCCTTACTTCTTGTTGCCTTGAGAGCAAGGGGTTGTGGCTCGTTGATCGGACCATTCAAGGCGTCGTCCACGTACCTCGCCTCCTTGATCATCATTCGCCCGCTAACGAATTTTCCGAGGACTTCTTCGGGCGACATTTTGGTGTACCTGGGATTCTCACGAATATTATTCACCAAATGAGGATCAAGAACGGTAAAGGACCTTAGCATCAGTCGGACGACGTCGTGGTCCGTCCATCGTGTGCTTCCGTAGCTCCTTATTTTGTTGATAAGGGTCTTGAGCCGGTTGTATGTTTGAGTTGGCTCCTCGCCCCTTATCATCGCGAACCTTCCAAGCTCGCCCTCCACCAACTCCATTTTGGTGAGCAAGGTGACGTCGTTCCCCTCATGGGACAACGTGGAGTAGGCAAGCGTTGGTCTTGGCCGAACCACGGGATAACCCCTCGGCCAGCTGTCCCCTGAAGACATCAGCCCGGCTTGTGGCCTCGGCAGCTCAGCTCCGGCGTCGGTTCCGCCAGTGGACGACCCGGCCAGGCTCCGGCCAACCAAATCTTCTTCCCGAGCCGACTCTGCCTCTGTCCGTGCTGACACCGCTACCTCCGGCTTCGGCTCATCGAAGAGCGGCCGAGGGGTTCCTTTAACTAAGTGAGAGAAGCCTCAGATAGCAAGGCCGACCGAGCCGAGGGACTCCTACGCCTCCGGGATATGGATACCTCACTCGTCACCTTTGCACGAGGCGACTCACGCTTGGTGAAGCGGTTCAGATAACCAACAGGCGAGTCTTAGTGCTCGAAATGAAGGAAAAACACGGCTCCATGCCGAAAATACATACATGTTCAGGCCTCGACAGCCGCAATGAACAAAACACCGGCATTCAAGGTGCCAATACAAACGGAACTCCGGTTCCGTCCCCACAGCAGCAGCGATGGCCTCAGGGCGGACGCCGCTGCAACCTTGCCCTCGCCCACGCCGACGCTCGAGGGGTGAGGACAAGTACAAAGAGCCGGAGGCCCAGAGCGCGGATGGTTGCAGTGATCCCGTCGGCGACGGGGACTTCTCGAGCCGCATCCACCTCGGCATCGACGACTGGAGCATCAGCCTATCAGTAGATCCCCACTCGGATCCTCCCGGACGAGCGAAGCACCGACCTCCGCGCGGAGGCCCCGTACCGTTGCAAAGGCAGGACAGCCCCAGAACACGAACGCCGCTCTAGCGGCACACGATGTCTTGGGCGGTCCACCCATGCGCACGGCGCGACAACCGCCCTTACGGTGGGAGGGGCACCGGGAGCCAAGCCGGCGAACCCAACGTGCTGAAGCTGGCGACACCCGCCGTCGACCAGCCCCGCGTTGTTGAAGTCCGCCCCACTCGCAGGGCCAGTGAGCGCCCTCTCCCTTGAATGCTGAGGGGGAGGCTGACCCACGAACCCGCGCGGGAGGCAGAGCTCCGGCTCAGCCCGGCCTCCACCCCAGCAAGGATGATGAACATCCTTGAAGCTGAGGGCGGAACCAAGATCGCAGCCCGGCTTGCTTCTCCCCACCCAGGGCTGGTGGTCACCGTCTTGGGTGACCACCGGTGAGGGGATGCAGCCGGGCCGCGTGATGAAAATCCTTGAAGCCGAACGGTGGCTGAAAGGTACCAACTTCCTCGAAGTTGCGTCTCTCCGACGACAAGACGGAAGGATTGCGGGCATCCCTCATCCGGGGCTCGGAAGATGGAAAGACACGATGCATGAGGGGAGCGCGAAGACATGGTCACCTTTCAATGGGGGTCGCCCTCCTTTTAAAGGCGACTCTCCCCACTTGCGTCCTCAGCCGTTGCAGGCTGAGTCTTCTCCAACACGCTCCAAGGTCCTCCCCCTTACGGCGCGGGGGCTGGGTCCCACGCGTCATGCGAGCTGATCCAGGGCAGAAGAAGCCAAACCGCCGCGCGTGGTGCATGCAACCGCCCGGCGGTTACAAGCGTTCCTCCACTTTCGCCCAGACCAGCGGGTGAAAGGGCGGGCAGCCATGCAGGCAGCATGCAACTGTGCCAAGTGGGCGCGCCCCTTCGACTCCAACGTGCCCAGCATGGAGGTCCAGGCCCACGCGTCATGCAACCGGCGCGCCGGTTGCTACGTGCGAGCAACTGCACCGCCACTCGCGCCACTACCACGCCTCCTCGACTGCGGAGCCAACACCGCGACTCGAGGCAACCCTGCGCGTGACCCAGCAGTGCCACCCAGGCGCGACGGTCAAATACGGTCAAAAATGGGCCGACAGTAATGGCGGTGGCAGGCGGGCAGGAGCAGCGGTCACGTCGTCAGCCAAGCTTACGTCCCATCCAGGGGCAGCGAGGGAACCCTCTCTCACGGCGTGAAGACGGCGCGCCCGTGATCCGTTCCTCGAATGGCTCGCACACGCGCAACGACCGCCTTGCGAACCACTTGCCCCACCGCATTAACTCTGCGGCGGGACAGGCGGCGCCTCAGGCAGGAGAAGCAAGCGACGCTTCGCCTTCGCCATAATGACTGCATCGAGAAAGCTACGCCACGTCATTCGATTTCATATCCTTTTCTTTTTCCTCCTTCTCTCTCTTACGACAGGGACCGGGAAAGGGGGATACCCCGAAAAGGATCCTTCTCCGTGAAGGAACAGGCCCCGAGCCTCCCTACTGATCAGAGGTTCGAAGGCTGGCCCCTCGGAGGGGTTCAACGGCCGCCTCAGAGCGATTGGGTTCTGCGCCCACTACTGGTCAGAGATTCGATGGCCGGCCCCTCGGAAGGGTTCCACGGCCACCTCAGGCCACTCGGGCTCCGCGCCCACTACTGATCAAGGGTTCGTAGGCTGGCCCTCGAAGGGTTCACAGTCGCCTCAGACACAGAGCGAGGGATGACCCTGGGTACGTTCGATACATAACCAAGGCTCGAGCTACGCTCCCGAGGTACCCTAGGACATTTCCGAGACCAGCGGGAACGATCTTGTAACGGAATCCCATCAGAGGGAGGCATCGAGCCCTCGGACCCCGTCAAAGGGGACCGGGTCGGGCAGATCACCCGCAGGTACTTTTGGAGCGCGCCTCCGGGCCTCTAGCCGACCCCTAGCAAATGGGGCACGGGCGTCCGCTCGGATTACCCGCCAGCAGCTCACCGGAAACACCATGTTCAGCGCCCTCCGAGGGCAACATGGCGCTTTCCCCCCTCCTCCTTGCGGAAAGGCGACGCAGGGGCGTATGTAAAAAAGTCGAGTCTGTCCTTGACCGTCCTCTCGCCCTGTGCAGAGGCTCGGGGGCTGCTCTCGCAAACCCGGCTCCGGCCAACCCGTTGACAGCGTCAACATACCAGCCCGAGAACTTGGACCCGACCGTGCACCCGGGCTACGGCCAGCTCGCATGAGGGAACAACTAGACCAGCCGAAGTATTGCGAAATGCACTAAGACCTCGAAGGAGTAAAACTACTCCTCCGAGGCCTCGGGGGCTACACCCGGCGGGTGCGCTCGCGCGCACCCACCGGAACAAAATGCAACCAAGAAAAGGCTGGTCCCCTTGCAAAAAAGTGCGGCAAAAGCCTCCAAGCGAGTATTAACACTCCCTTCGAGGCTCGGGGGCTACTGTCGGGGACCATAATTAGGGGTACCCTCAAGGCTCCTAAATCTCAGCTGGTAACCCCCATCAGCACAAAGCTGCAAAGGCCTGATGGGTGCGATTAAGTCAAGGATCGGCCCATTCGAGGGACGCGATCACACCTCGCCCGAGCCCAGCCTCGGGCAAGGGCAGCCGACCTCGGAGGACCTACGTCTCGCCTGAGGCCCCCCTCCAGCAACGGACACACCTTCGGCTCGCCCGAGGCCCAGTCTTCACCAAGAAGCAACCTTGGCCAAATCGCCACACTGACCGACCAAATCGCAAGGGCATTTAATACAAAGGTGGCTTGACACCTTTATCATGACGCACGCCCTCCAGTCGACAGAGCCGAAGTGACCGCAGTCACTTCGCCGCTCCACTGACCAGTCTGACGAGAGGGCAGCGCCGCCTGCACCGCTCCGACTACTGAGCCACTCGACAGAGTGAGGCTGACAGCAGCCAAGTCCGGCCTCAGGAGGCATAGGAAACTCCGCTCCGCCCGATCCAGGGCTCGGACTTGGGCCCAGCCCTGGAAGACGGCGAACTCCGCTCCGCCCGACCTAGGGCTCGGACTCGGGCTCAGCCCCGGAAGACGACGAACTCCGCTCCGCCCGACCCCAGGGCTCGGACTCGAGCTCAGCCCCGGAGGACGACGAACTTCGCTCCGCCCGACCCAGGGCTCGGACTCGGGCTCAGCCCCGGAAGACGACGAACTCCGCTTCGCCCGACCCTAGGGCTCGGACTCAGCCCTGGCCTCAGCCGACGGTTTCCGCCTCGCCCGACCTGGGGGCTCGGACTTGACCTCGACCTCGGAAGACAGACTCAACCTCGACCTCGGAGGAGCCTCCACCTCGCCCAACCTTGGGCACGGACCGACCACGTCAACAGGAAGCGCCATCATTACCCTACCCCAAGCTGACTCAGGCTACGGGGAACAAGACCGGCGTCCCATCTGGCTCGCTCTACTATACAAGTAATGATGGCGTCCCGCATGCCCTGTGACGACGACGGCTCTCAGCCCCCTTACGGAAGCAAGAGGACGTCAGCAAGGACTTGACAGCCCCGACAGCTGTCCTTCCGCCAGGCTCCAGTGCTCCTCCGACGGCCACGACACCACGCGAACTGGGTGCCAAGACCTCTCCGGCTGCCACGATGGCATGTACTTAGGGCGCTAGCTCTCCCCCGCTAGACACGTTAGCACATTGCTACACTCCACATTGTACACCTGGATCCTCTCCTTCGCCTATAAAAGGAAGGACCAGGGCCCTCTTACAGAGGGTTGGCCGCGCGGGGAAGGACGGGACGGCGCTCGCGCAAGGCCGCTCGCTCCCTCCCGCGTGGACGCTTGTAACCCCCTACTGCAAGCGCACCCGACCTGGGCGCGGGGCTAACACGAAGGCCGCGGGTTCCACTCTCCCACGCCAGTCTCCCTCCGGCTGCTCTTCTCCCCCCCCATCGCGTTCCGCCTCGCGCCGACCCATCTGGGCTGGGGCACGCGACGACGATTTACTCGTCGGTCCAGGACCCCCCGGGTTCCGAAACACCAACAGATATAGTAGAGTAGAGAGAAATTCTATATATAGAATCCAGCAACGTACTCTAAATTTAGAGGACCGTTTAGAATACACTATTGGATACGTAGATGACGACCCCATCTATAATTTTAGGATACATAATCCTTTAAAGGTCTTTGTTGGAGTTAGTCTAAGGGATAAAAGTGGTAACTCGACAAATTTAATATTTTAAAATAGATATGTATAAAATTTGATGGTGATCTTTTCTCATGTTATTAAGCATATTATTACTACAAATAAGAATAAAATATTACATAAATTGTTTTATGTATTAATTAGTCGCTAAAACAAAAAAGGTAAAAAAATATCGATTTTGTTTCTGAATCCATACAGAATTTTATATCTACCATTTGAAAAAATATAGGTTGAATTTAAGCTTTACCTTTTATAAATATTTACAAGCTCAACGTTAAAACAATAATACAAATTTGTATAGTATATTCTATATGAAAGGGGATTAGGCTTACACCTATTTCCTAATTGATTTTGGTGGTTGAATTGCCCAACACAAACATTTGGACTAACTAGTTTGCTCTAGTTTATAAGTTCTACAGGTGCCAAAGGTTCACAAAAAGCCAATGAAAAAGACCAAGAAAAGGGTTCAACAAAGGGAGCAGGGGATAACCGAAGGCAGCCATGGTCTGGCGCACCGGACTGTCCGGTGTGCCACCGGACAGTGTCCGGTGCACCAGGGGACTTGAAGCTAAACTTATCACCTTCGGGAAAACTCAGAGGCACTCCACTATAATTTACCGGACTGTCCGGTGTACACCGGACAGTGTCCGGTGCTCCAAGGAGAAGCGACTCTGAACTCGCCAGCTTCGGGAATCCGCTCCGCTATAATTCACCAGACATGTCCGGTGTATACCGGACTGTCCGGTGTAACGGCGGAGCAACGGCTAGTCTGCGCCAACGGTCACCTGCTACAGCATTAAATGCGCGCCAGCGCGCGCTGAGGAGCAGAGCACGCGCGGGTGGCACACCGGACAGTCTACAGTACATGTCCGGTGCACCACCGGACAGGCAGGCGACCCCACCAGTCAGAGCTCCAATGGTCGAACCCTAACGGCCGGGTGACGTGGCTGGCGCACCGGACTGTCCGGTGCGCCATGCGACAGTAGCCTCCACCAAGGGCTAGTTTGGTGGTTGGGGCTATAAATACCCCCAACCACCCCACATTCAAGTCATCCAAGTTTTCACACTTCTACACCTTACAAGAGCTAGGCATTCAATACAAGACACACCAAAGTGATCAAATCCTCTCCCAATTCTACACAAGGCTTTAGCGATTAGCGAGAGAGATTTGTTGTGTTCTTTTGAGCTCTTGCGCTTGGATTGCTTCTTTTCTTTCTCATTTGTTCTTGTGATCAAAACTCAATTGTAATCGAGGCAAGAGACACCAATTGTGTGGTGGTCCTTGCGGGGAAGTTTTGTTCCCGGTTGATTTGAGAAGAGAAGCTCACTCGGTCCGGGGGACCATTTGAGAGAGGGAAAGGGTTGAAATAGACTCGGCCTTTGTGGCCTCCTCAACGGGGAGTAGGTTTGCGAGAACCGAACCTCGGTAAAACAAATCCACGTGTCTCACTCTTTATTCGCTCGCGATTTGTTTTGCGCCCTCTCTCTCGGACTCATTTCTATTTCTAACGCTAACCCGACTTGTAGTTGTGATTAACTTTGTAAATTTCAGTTTCGCCCTATTCACCCCCCCTCTAGGCGACTTTCAATTGGTATCAAACCCCAGTGCTTCATTAGAGCATAACTGCTCGAAGTAATGTCGGGAGATCACGCCAAGAAGGAGATGGAGACCGGCGACAAGCCCACTACAAGCCACGGTGAGACTTCATCGGAAGAGTCCCGCAACAAAAGGAAGGAGAAGAAAGACTCCTCCAACAAAGGGAAGGGGAAGGAAAAGAAATCCTCTTCTCACAAGTCGCATCGGAGAGGCGACAAGCACAAAAGGATGAGGAAAGTGGTCTACTACGAGACCGACTCTTCATCACCATCGACCTCCGGCTCCGACGCGCCGTCCGTCACTTCTAAGCGCCATGAGCGCAAGAAGTATAGTAAGATTCCCCTACGCTACCCACATATTTCAAAGCGTACTCCTTTACTCTCTGTTCCATTAGGCAAACCACCTGTTTTTGACGGTGAAGATTATAACATGTGGAGTGATAAAATGAGTCATCATCTAACCTCACTCCACACAAGCATTTGGAATGTTGTTGAGTTTGGTGTACAGGTACCATCCATAGGGGATGAGGACTACGACTCGGACGAAGTAGCCCAAATCCACCACTTTAACTCCCAAGCCACCACTATACTCCTCGTCTCTCTAAGTCGATAGGAGTATAATAAGGTGCAAGGGTTAAAGAGTGCGAAGGAAATTTGGGACGTACTCAAGACCGCGCACGAGGGAGACGAGGTGATAAAGATCACCAAGCGGGAGACGATCGAGGGGGAGCTCGGTCGCTTCATGCTTCACCAAGGGGAGGATCCACAAGCCATGTACAACCGCTTGAAGACCTTGGTGAACCAAGTGCGCAACCTCGGGAGCGAAAAATGGGATGACCATGAAATGGTCAAGGTTATTCTTAGATCCCTCGTTTTTCTTAACCCTACACAAGTTTAATTAATTCGAGGTGATCCTAGATATAAGCTAATGTCTCCCGAGGAGGTTATAGGAAAATTTGTAAGCTTTGAGCTAATGATTAAAGGCTCAAAGAAAATCATCGAGCAAGGCACCTCCTCAACGCCCGAA
>JAOPSE010000145.1:1444185-1634247 GCA_029449295.1 Zea luxurians
GACCAGCTCGCGACTTCTTTCATCACACCTTTTGGCATGTACTGCTACGTTACTATGCCATTTGGTTTGAGGAATGCGGGTGCGACATACCAAAGGTGCATGAACCACGTGTTTGGAGAGCACATTGGTCGGACTGTCGAGGCTTACGTCGATGACATCGTAGTAAAGACGAGGAAGGCCTCCGACCACCTCTCCGACCTTGAAACGACATTCAAGTGTCTCAAGGCGAAAGGCGTAAAACTCAATCCCGAGAAGTGCGTCTTCGGAGTCCCCCGAGGCATGCTCTTGGGGTTCATTGTCTCCGAGCGGGGCATCGAGGCCAACCCGGAGAAAATCGCGGCTATCACCAACATGGGGCCCATCAAGGACTTGAAAGGCGTAAAGAGGGTCATGGGATGCCTTGCGGCTCTGAGCCGCTTCATCTCGCGCCTCGGCGAAAGAGGCCTACCTCTGTACCGCCTCTTAAGAAAGACCGAGTGCTTCACTTGGACCCCCGAGGCCGAGGAAACCCTAGGAAACCTGAAGGCGCTCCTTACGAACGCACCCATCCTGGTGCCTCCCGCTGCCGGAGAAGCCCTCTTGACCTACGTCACCGCTACCACTCAGGTGGTCAGCGCCGCGATCATGGTCGAAAGACGAGAAGAAGGGCACGCATTGCCCGTCCAGAGGCCGGTCTACTTCATCAGTGAGGTACTGTCCGAGACCAAGATCCGCTACCCACAAATTCAGAAGCTGCTATACGCGGTGATTCTAACGCGGCGGAAGTTGCGACACTACTTCGAGTCTCATCCGGTGACTATGGTGTCATCCTTCCCCCTTGGGGAGATCATCCAGTGCCGAGAGGCCTCGGGTAGGATTGCAAAGTGGGCGGTGGAAATCATGGGCGAGACAATCTCGTTCGCCCCTCGGAAGGCCATCAAGTCCCAAGTCTTGGCAGACTTTGTGGCTGAATGGGTCCACACCCAGCTCCCGGTAGCTCCGATCCAACTGGAACTCTGGACCATGTTTTTCGACGGGTCGCTGATGAAAACAGGGGCGGGCGCGGGCCTGCTCTTCATCTCGCCCCTCGGGAAGCACCTCCGCTACGTGCTACACCTCCATTTCTCGGCGTCCAACAATGTGGCCGAGTATGAGGCTCTGGTTAACGGGTTGCGCATCGCCATCGAGCTAGGGGTCCGACGCCTCGACGCTCGCGGCGACTCGCAGCTTGTCATCGACCAAGTCATGAAGAACTCCCATTGCCGTGACCCGAAGATGGAAGCCTACTGCGACGAGGT
This sequence comes from Zea luxurians, assembly GCA_029449295.1. Taxonomy (NCBI): domain Eukaryota; kingdom Viridiplantae; phylum Streptophyta; class Magnoliopsida; order Poales; family Poaceae; genus Zea; species Zea luxurians. The sequence continues at coordinate 1,445,463 of JAOPSE010000145.1, forward strand.
TCGGCGCCTGGAGGACAAGTTCTACGGGCTCAAGGTCAACCACGTCACCCGGCGGTACAACGAGACTGCGGACGAGCTGGCGAAGATAGCTTCGGCGCGAACAACGGTTCCCCCGAACGTCTTCTCCCGGGACCTACATCAACCCTCAGTCAAGACCAACGACACGCCCGAGCCCGAGAAGGTCTCGGCCCTGCCCAAGGCGCCCTCGGCTCAGCCCGAGGCGCCCTCGACCCCCAAGGGTGAGGCACTGCGCGTCGAGGGAGAGCGGAATGGGGTCCCACTTGATCGAGGCTGGCAGACCCCGTACCTGCAATATCTCCACCTAAGAGAGCTGCCCCTCGACCGAGCCGAAGCTCGGCGACTGGCGCGGCGCGCCAAGTCATTCGTCTTGCTGGGTGACGGGAAGGAGCTCTACCACCGCAGCCCCTCCGGCATCCTCCAGCGATGCATATCCATCGCCGAGCTCTTACAAGAAATACACTTGGGGCTTGCGGTCATCACGCAGCGCCTCAAGCCCTTGTTGGAAACGCTTTCCGACAAGGTTTCTACTGGCCAACCGCGGTGGCCGACGCCACTAGAATTGTCCGCACCTGCCAAGGGTGTCAATTCTATGCAAGGCAGACGCACCTACCCGCTCAGGCTCTGCAAACAATACCCATCACCTGGCCGTTTGCTGTGTGGGGTCTGGACCTCGTCGGTCCCTTGCAGAAGGCACCCGGGGGCTACACGCACCTACTGGTCGCCATCGACAAATTCTCCAAGTGGATCGAGGTCCGACCCCTAAACAACATCAGGTCTGAACAGGCGGTGGCATTCTTCACCAACATCATCCATCGCTTCGGGATCCCGAACTCCATCATCACTGACAATGGCACCCAGTTCACCGGCAGAAAGTTCCTGAACTTCTGCGAGGATCACCACATCCGGGTGGACTGGGCCGCCGTGGCACACCCCATGACGAATGGGCAGGTAGAACGTGCCAACGGCATGATTCTGCAAGGACTCAAGCCGAGGATCTACAACGACCTCCACAAGTTCGGCAGGCGATGGATGAAGGAACTCCCCTTGGTGGTCTGGAGCCCGAGAACAACGCCGAGCCGAGCCACGGGCTTCACACCGTTCTTTCTAGTCTATGGGGCCGAGGCCATCTTGCCCACAGACTTAGAATACGGTTCCCCGAGGACGAGGGCATACGACGACCGACGCAACCAGACAAACCGAGAAGACTCACTGGACTAGCTGGAAGAGGCTCGGGACGTGGCCTTACTACACTCGGCGCGGTATCAGCAGTCCCTGCGACGCTACCACGCCCGAGGGGTTCGGTCCCGAGACCTCCAGGTGGGCGACTTGGTGCTTCGACTACGACAAGATGCCCGAGGGTGGCACAAGCTCATGCCTCCCTAGGAAGGGCCGTTCGTCATCGCCAAGGTTTTGAAGCCCAGGACGTACAAGCTGGCCAACAGTCAAGGCGAGGTCTACAACAACGCTTGGAACATCCGACAGCTACGTCACTTCTACCCTTAAGATGTTTTCAAGTCGTTCATACACCTTGTTTACATACAAAGTCTAACCATCAAGGAATGGTCAGCCTTGCCTCGGCAAAGCCTGACCCTCCCTCGGGGGCTAGAAGGGGGGGAACCCCCTCCGCGTCAAAATTTTCCTTGGAAAAAGTCTTTCTGCCAGAATATCTTTCGTGCTTTTCGACTACTTCGGTAGTGGGATCATGAAAACGGTGGAGTACACGTAAGCAGGCAAGGCCGACCGAGCCGAGGGACTCCTACGCCTCTGGGATACGGATACCTCACTCATCACCTTCTGCGAGAAGTAACTCGCGTTCGGATGAGCGATCCTGCTGACCGAACAAGTCTTAATGCTTGAAAACTTTTCTGCCGAAACGATTTTTCGTGCCTTCTCGACTATATCGATAGCAGAATCCTACGGATGAGTAAGAGTACACGTAAGCGGCAAGGCCGACCGAGCCGAGGGACTCCTACGCCCCCGGGATACGGATACCTCACTCATCACCTTCCGTGAAAAGTAACTCTCGCTTGGACAAACAATTCTGTTACTGACAATTAAGTCCTGATACTCGAAACAAGGGGAAAAGAAATGCAGCTTTACAACGCGACGACAGTATGTTTGGGCCTCGGCGACCGCAAAAAACATATGCATACTACAGGCGACTCTCCCCACTTGCGTCCTCAGCCGGCACGGACTGAGTCTTCTCCAACATGCTCCAAGGTCCTCGCCCTACGACACGGGGGCTGGGTCCCATGCGTCCAGCATGGAGGCCCAGGCCCACACGTCGTGTAACCGGCGCACCGGTTACTACGTGCAAGAAACTGCACCGCCACTCGCGCCAGTACCACGCCTTCTCGACTGCGGGACCGGTGCCGCGACTCGAGGCGACCCTGCGCATGGCCCAACAGTGCCAACCGAGCACATCGGTCACGGGTCAGTCAGCCGTGGGAGAAGGCGCGACGATCGATATGGCCGAAAGTGGGCCGACAGTAATGGTGGCGGCAGGCGGGCGGAAGCAGCAGTCAAATCGCCTGCAGGCTCACGTCCCCTCCTGGGACAGCGAGAGAGCCCTCTCCCACGGCGTGAAGACGACGCGCCCGTGTTCCGTTCCTCGAACGGCTCGCGCACGCACAACGGCTGCCCCGCCAACCACTCGTCCCGTCGCATTAACTTTGCGGTAGGGCAGGCGGCACCTTTGGCAGGCGAAGCAGGCGACGCTTCACCTCCGCCATAATGACCGCGTCAAAAAAGGTGCGCCACATCGTTCAATTTCGTATCCTTTTCCTCTTCCCCTTTCTCTGTCTTGCTACAGGGACCGGGAAAGGGGATACTCTGAAAGGGATCCTTCTCCACGAAGGAAGCGGGCCCCGAGCCCCTACTGATCAGAGGTTCGAAGGCTGGCCCCTCAGAAGGGTTCGACAGTCGCCTCAGAGCACCCGGGCTCCGCGCCCACTACTGGTCAGAGGTTCGAAGGCTGGCCCCTCGGAAGGGTTCAACGGTCGCCTCAGGCCACTCGGGCTCCACGCCCACTACTGATCAGGGGTTCGTAGGCTGGCCCCCGAAGGGTTCGACAGCTGCCTCAGAGCACGCAGAGCGAGGGATGACTCTGGGTACGTTTGATACACAACCAAGGCTCGGGCTACGCTCCCGAGGTACCCTAGGACATTTCCGAGACCAGCGGGAACGATTTTGTAACGGAATCCCACCAGAGGGAGGCATCGAGCCCTCGGACCCCGTCAAAAAGGGACCGGGTCTGGCGAATCAACCGCAGGTACTTTTGGAGCGCGCCTCCGGGCCACTAGCCGACCCCTAACGAATGGGGCATGGGCGTCCACTCGGATCACCCGCTAGCAACTCACTAGAGACACCATGTTCGGCGCCCTCCGAGGACAACATGGCGCTTTCCCCCCCTCCTCCTTGCGGAAAGGCGACGCAGGGGCATATGAAAAAAGCCGAGTCTGTCCTTGACCGTCCTCTCGCTCTGTGCGGGGGCTCGGGGGCTGCTCTCGCAAACCCGGCTCCGGCCAAACCATTGACAGCGTCAACATACCAGCCCGAGAACTTGGGACCTGACTAAGCACCCGGGCAACGACCAGTTCGCATGAGGGAACAACCAAACCGGTCGAGCCGTCATGAAAGGCACTAAGACCTCGAAGGAGTCAAAACACTCCTCCGAGGCCTCGGGGGCTACACCCGGTGGGTGCGCTCGCGCGCACCCACCGGAACGAAATGCAACTGAGAAAGGCCGGTCCCCTTGCAAAAAAGTGCGACAAAAGCCTCCAAGCGAGTGCCAACACTCCCTTTGAGGCTCGGGGGCTACTGTCGGGGACCATAATTAGGGGTACCCCCAAGACTCCTAATCTCAGCTGGTAACCCCCATCAGCACAAAGCTGCAAAGGCCTGATGGGCGCGATTAAGGTCAAGGCTCAGTCCGCTCAAGGGACACGATCTCGCCTCGCCCGAGCCCAGCCTCGGGCAAAGGCAGCCGACCTCGGAGGATTCATGTCTCGCCCGAGGGCCCCCTCAAGCAACGGACACACCTTCGGCTCGCCTGAGGCCCAGTCTTCGCAGAGAAGCAACCTTGGCCAGATCGCCACGCCAACCGACCGTATCGCAGGAGCATTTAATGCAAGGATCGCCTGACACCTTATCCTGATGTGCGCTCTCCAGTCGATAGAGCCGAAGTGACCGCAGTCACTTCGCCGCTCCACTGACCGACCTGACAAGAAAACAGCGTCGCCTGCCCCGCTCCGACTGTCGTGCCACTCGCTAGAGTGAGGTCGACAGCGGCTAAGTCCAGCCTCGGGTGGCATAGGAAGCTCCGCCTCGCCCGACCCTAGGGTTCGGCCCCCGTCTCGGCCTCGGAAGATGGACTTCGCCTCGCCCGACCCCAGGGCTCGGACTCAACCATGACTTAGATGACGACGAACTCCGCCTCGCCCGACCCGAGGGCTCGGACTCAGCCTCGGCTCCGGAAGACGACGAACTCCGCCTCGCCCGACCCCAGGGCTCGAACTCAGCCTCGGCTCCAGAAGACGATGAACTCCGCCTCGCCCGACCCCAGGGCTCGGACTCAACCTCGACCTCGGAGGAATCGCCACCTCGCCCAAACTCGGGTCCGGACCGGCCACGTCACCAGGGGGGCCATCATTACCCTGCCCCTAGCTAGCTCAGGCTACGGGGAACAAGACCGGCGACCCATCTGGCTCGCCCGAGTAAACAAGTAATGATGACACCCCGCACGCTCCATGACGACGGCAGCTCCCAGCCCCTTTACGTCAGCAAGGAGACGTCAGCAAGGATCCGACAGCCCCGACAGCTGTACTTCCGTAGGGCTCCAGTGCTCCTCCGACGGCCACGACATCACATGAACAGGGTGCCAAAACCTCTCTGACTGCCATGACGGCATGTACTCAGGGCTCTAGCTCCTCTCTGCTAGACACGTTAGCACACTGCTACACCCCCATTGTACACATGTACCCTCTCCTTACGCCTATAAAAGGAAGGTCCAGGGCTCTCGTACGAGAAGGTTGGCCGCACGGGAGAACGGGCCGACGCATAAGGCTCTCGCTCTCTCTCTCTCTCTCTCTCTCTCTCTCTCCCACACGAACGCTTGTAACCCCCTACTGCAAGCGCATCCAGCCGCCCTGGGCGCAGGACAACACGAAGGCTGCGGTTTCCCCTTACTGTTCTCCCCCTTTGTGTCCCGTCTCGCGCCGATCCATCTGGGCTGGGACATGCGGCGACAATTTACTCGTCGGTCCAGGGACCCCCCGGGGTCGAAACGCCGACACGATTACATAAACTTACCTTTATTTAAAAGTAAGATAAAGTTATATATTACAGACCAGGATATACTTGAGTGCAGAGTATTATTATTACAAAACTAAGGAAGGCAAAAACTCCTCCCGATAAGTATCAAACAAAAGTTCTTATGGAGGAATCCTTCCTCCCGCAGCTTTACTCTTGCTTTTCTTCTTTTATGACCACCTTGGAACAGAAACAACAAAAGTTTGTTGCTTCCTCACCTAAAAACAATAGGGAATAAAACCCTGAGTATGGAATTACTCAGCAAGACTTACCCGACTAAAGAAAAGACTCTCAAGGGTATGCTGGCTAGAGGGAGTCAAGGTATGGCTTATCAAGATTCAAAGACTCTGTTTTGCAGAAAAGCTTACTATGAGTGGATCCTTAAAATCCAATTTTAATTGTCAGGTTAGGTAAAGTTACCTGTATCTAGAGTTCTTTCTACCCTAGTTCAATCACTTGACCTGTACTAGCCAATTTCTTAATAACCCTTCATCTTCATTGGAGTTCTACGTGTAAGTCAGTGACCAAGTCTTCATAACCGCGAAGGTACGACGATCCGAATCGATTATACTCAGTTGAGAATCTCCGATCACACGACATATGTGTAAGACCTAAAATTAGTAGGAGGAAATATATATATATATATCATAAAATAATAAAATAAATAAATAATAACCAAAATAAAGTGACTAAATAGATGACCATGTACATATGCATATCATGTTGGGGTTTTGAAGTGGGTATTTAAATTAGAATATAAAATGAGAAAATGAGGGTTAAATAGAAATTTGAGTTTAAAAAATAACACTTTGGATTAAATGAACTAACCTTTTTCCAAGCCAGTCAGGAAACAAATATTCATTCTTTAGTTAACTTATAAAAGATCACACATTCAAAAAATGATATGTTCCTAAAACAAATAAAATGTGAATGTATCTTGGTATAAATTTTGGAGCATTCACTTAAAAATGTATAATGGTAAGTAAATAAATAATCAGAGATATACATGCATTCATGCTGGTTTTGTGTTGTACATTTACTTTATACTTGAATCTTAAAAACAGGATTTGATTTGGTTTGAATTTGTAAATAGAATTCTAAAAATATAAAATAGAAAATTGGAAAAATGGGTGCTTACCTGGTGGGCCAAAAGTGTCATCCTGCGGCCCAACTCCACACCCGCGCAACGCATTTTTTTTGCCTTCCCTGCAGTCTCACCTCCAGGCGGGGCCCACTACCCAGGCGCCTCTAGTACCGCGCGAGCACTGACTCGTGGGGTCCATTGAACAGACCGTCTTCCTCCACGGACTTGGAGCAATCAGGCGCGGTGCTCGCGGAGCTCCATAACCGATCCCCGACCATGCACACGCCATATTCGCTTGGATCGTTGAGATTGGGCACCGACGACGTATAAAAGGAAACCCTGGGGCGTCTTCTTCCGGCCATGGATTCATACGGAAGCTTTCCCCCACCCATGCGACAGAGTGTAGGGAGATGGGGCCGGGCCGCCACCATGGTCGCCGCGGCTCAACTGAAATTAGTCGCAGTATGTGGCATGGTGGTGTTCGTCGCTGCATGGGGACCGTGAACGGAGTTGATTCAAGCAGCGGACAATCATGGTCAGGCGGCGATTCTTCATCGCCGTGCATCGACCGCCGGGGAATCGCGGGGCGTCGGGGGCAGCCCGCCCAGACTATCGATTGGAGGTGAGCCACTAATCATAGGGTTCGCCTAGTTCTCCTCTTCGCGTAGGAGCGTCTGGTGTGCGGTTTGGGGGCTCGATTGGCCGTATGGCTCATCGCCGGCCATGGGCGCCGCCAGGGGAAATCTGCCACCGCCGTCTTTGGACCGTGGGAGGAGGATGGCCTCCTGGCCGTTGGATCGACCACTAGCGAACAGGATTAGAGCGGAGGTAGGAGGCGCGCCCTATCCGTTGATCTGGTCACCAACGACTGTGATCGTGCGCTGGTTTATATGAAGGGACCGGGGACCGTTCGATCCACAGCGGACGGTAGAGATTAGAAGATAACATTTCGGTACATCGCCAACCTAATCTGGGCCGTGCGACGTGGATCCAACGACTCTGGGTGCTTCATACCCCTTCGCGCCTGTCAAGTTGCAAAAGAACCCCTGGAACCTTTATAAATCAACCCGCGGCCCTTCCACCTTTAAGATTCATATCAAGCGGGTCCTGTAACCTTTCACTTTAGACCCTGTTTTCTTTACTAATTCTACCCGCAGTCCATTTTAATTCATAATAAATGAATAAAACCCTGGAAATTGATTTTTGGAATAAAAATAATTCCTAGAACTTTGAAAATCCATAACTTGCTCATTTTAAGTCCGTTTCAACCCATTCCAGTTGCGTTAGCTTCATAATAATATTAACTGCACAGTAATATTATCATTTGTACCATATCACTTACTTTTATAATTAGATATTGTTCAAACCTATGTTTAATAGATTAATCTCCTTAATCAAAGATGGTTTATCTATGATTATGATCTAACTAAAATAGGATCTCTACTCAAAGTATAATGTAGATTAGATTTATTTATTTAATATCTTTATTGCATGATTTATATAATCAACATAAAGATCTAGATCTAATTGGTTAATCGAGTAGGTCTCCCGAAACCCATATCTTTCCAACAGTAACTCCAAATTTAGTCGTTCTTGAATCCGCGATTTCGTAGCGACGCATAGATTATTATTACATAATTTATTCTTATGATTGGTGTGATGTTAATCTTGCCTATACCATGTTTGTTTGTATTGCTACGACTAGCGTGAGATTACGAGTCACCTGAAGATCATCCTGTTACCTGGAATCTCAAGTGCCAGGCAAGTTGTGCCCTTGATCACTTCTTTTTACCCACTCATGTTCTAATTAATCATAATGATCTGCATAGGTTAATTTTGATGGGACCCAATAGGTTACCCTAGTTTGATTATCTTTATACCTTGTTTACCACTGAACTTTTTGGGTAGTACTTGCTAGTGCTTTATGTGGTTTTGGGTATGAAGATACATTATTCATGATCACACTTTTATTATCTATTTATTATTATTGTTCATGATAAGATCATTATGTTAATTGGAACATGGAGAACCACCCGAGAAAACAGTGCTACCACAAGGGTTTAATGGGACGCCCTTGGCTGATTAATTAGGAAAGCTAGTGGATGACTACCTTACCCGAAAGGGGCAAGGGCAGTAGGAAAGTGGTCAGTGTAGGGAGGCCCTTGGGATGATTTTGCTGCGATGGCGGTCATGCAAGGGATTCCTGCATTGGAGCTTCCTATAAACTATAGCGGGTTTTCTGAAGCTAGTGGAACTTTGTAAAGGCCTCGTAGTGTTACCCTGCCTCGCCTCCTCGGTAGAGGTGTATGGGATTGGCCGTCTCTTGGCAGATGGGTAACATGACTTGTGGGTAAAGATGCGCAACCTCTGCAGAGTATAAAACTGGTATACTAGCCGTGCTCACGGTCATGAGCAGCTCGGACACTCACATGATTAATTTATGGAACTAAATTCAATTTGTCATATGCATTGCATCGCAGGTGATGTTGTTACTTTTGTTCTACTACTTAATTGGGTTGGTATTTACTTATACTTAGTAATTGCTAATAAAATTTTGACCAACTCTAAAAGCAATGCTCAGCTTCAACCATCCTCTTTGGTAAGCCTTACACTTTATGTGAGCTCCCACCTTTGGCGAGTTCATGCACATTATTCCCCACAACTTGTTGAGCTATGAACGTATGTGAGCTCACTCTTGCTGTCTCACACCCCCCCACAGGTCAAGAACAGGTACCACAGGATGAGGCGCTTGGAGGATGCTGTGATGTGTTCATGAGAGATCTAGGCCGTCGTCTTCCAGTCAACTTTGGGTTGCTGGACTGTTGTCTCCTTATAATGTATTATTTATTTATTTTGTACAGAACTCCTATTATATAGTAAAGATGTGACATTCGATCCTGTGCCATGATTCATCATATGTGTGAGACTTGGTCCCAGCACACCTGGTGATTATGTTCGCGCCCGGGTCTTGGTGCCCCTGAAATCCGGGTGTGACAGAAGTGGTATCAAAGGAATGTTGACTGTAGGACGAAACCTAGATAGAACTGGATAACCCTTATTTACTTACCTTTTGTTACTCTGATTCTTTCTAAACTTCTCTTAATCTTTTCTCATCTATTTCCGCTTTACTCTGATTATTCTTACCTTTTCTTTTCTAAAGACAAATGTGGATTTCACACTTTGAAATCTTGTGCCTAAAGTGACTTTTAGGAATAGGAGACCTACTCTGAGGAACAAAAACAAAACTATTTTTAATGGTATCTATGCACTTGAATGTTGGTTCTTATGAAACTTGCTTGATTTGGATCTTTGATTGAGTGTAATGAGTTGTGGAGTAATGTCCACAATTAGATCTGCATATACATATAGGCATAAATATAATTCATAAGTTAACTAAATAATCTAGATTATCCTTCATTAAAGATCTATCTCATCTTAATAGATCCATCTTATATTAAAAGACTCTCTCTTATCTTAATAGATTTATCTTATCTGGAAGGATTCACCTTATCCTAACCACTCTACTCATATCATCCTAAAGTAACAACCATGATCTAATTAATGAGATCTTGTCTAGTCTATCTAGTCATAACAATCTAACATAGATCTGATCCAACCTAATAGGTTAATCTAACCTAACGAAGTCTAACCTTAAGTTGAGCTAACCTAAGGACAGTCACATAACAAGTTAACACTAGTGAAATAAATTGGATCCTACTCCTATGAACCTTTCTCTCCTCATGCACTTAACCCTAAATTAGTGCATTAGGCCAACTCAACCTTGAATCAATGAGACTAAGACCCGAAAAGGACAAGATCAACCTCGTCAAGGAAGGAGAGAAGTCAAACTCAATCTTCAAATGCATTACCACCCAACACGAGGTTCTTTCTCACCATAAACTCTCTCATCCCAGGTTACTCTTACACTAACCTACCCATCTTTTCTCCTGCATAACAAGTGGCTAGGTATAGAAGATAAATATACTCTCCTAATCACCCATTAAGGATTATAAAAAAAAGAACTCTTAAATTTTTGAACTAATGGGAAACTAAAAGCTAATTTACATACCAATCTCTCTACAACCCTTTTCTTACAAATCTCGAGGACGAGATTTCTGTTAAGGGGGGTAGGATTTGTAAGACCTAAAATTAGTAGGAGGAAATATATATATCATAAAATAATAAAATAAATAAATAAATAATAACCAAAATAAAGTGACTAAATAGATGACCATGTACATATGCATATCATGTTGGGGTTTTGAAGTGGGTATTTAAATTAGAATATAAAATGAGAAAATGAGGGTTAAATAGAAATTTGAGTTTAAAAAATAACACTTTGGATTAAATGAACTAACCTTTTTCCAAGCCAGTCAGGAAACAAATATTCATTCTTTAGTTAACTTATAAAAGATCACACATTCAAAAAAATGATATGTTCCTAAAACAAATAAAATGTGAATGTATCTTGGTATAAATTTTGGAGCATTCACTTAAAAATGTATAATGGTAAGTAAATAAATAATCAGAGATATACATGCATTCATGCTGGTTTTGTGTTGTACATTTACTTTATACTTGAATCTTAAAAACAGGATTTGATTTGGTTTGAATTTGTAAATAGAATTCTAAAAATATAAAATAGAAAATAGGAAAAATGAGTGCTTACCTGGTGGGCCAAAAGTGTCATCCTGCGGCCCAACTCCACACCCGCGCAACGCATTTTTTTTGCCTTCCCTGCAGTCTCACCTCTAGGCGGGGCCCACTACCCAGGCGCCTCTAGTACCGCGCGAGCACTGACTCGTGGGGTCCATTGAACAGACCGTCTTCCTCCACGGACTTGGAGCAATCAGGCGCGGTGCTCGCGGAGCTCCATAACCGATCCCCGACCATGCACACGCCATATTCGCTTGGATCGTTGAGATTGGGCACCGACGACGTATAAAAGGAAACCTTGGGGCGTCTTCTTCCGGCCATGGATTCATACGGAAGCTTTCCCCCACCCATGCGACCGAGTGTAGGGAGATGGGGCCGGGCCGCCACCATGGTCGTCGCGGCTCAACTGAAATTAGTCGCAGTATGTGGCATGGTGGTGTTCGTCGCTGCATGGGGACCGTGAACGGAGTTGATTCAAGCAGCGGACAATCATGGTCAGGCGGCGATTCTTCATCGCCGTGCATCGACCGCCGGGGAATCGCGGGGCGTCGGGGGCAGCCCGCCCTGACTATCGATTGGAGGTGAGCCACTAATCATAGGGTTCGCCTAGTTCTCCTCTTCGCGTAGGAGCGTCTGGTGTGCGGTTTGGGGGCTCGATTGGCCGTATGGCTCATCGCCGGCCATGGGCGCCGCCAGGGGAAATCTGCCGCCGCCGTCTTTGGACCGTGGGAGGAGGATGGCCTCCTGGCCGTTGGATCGACCACTAGCAAACAGGATTAGAGCGGAGGTAGGAGGCGCGCCCTATTCGTTGATCTGGTCACCAACGACTGTGATCGTGCGCTGGTTTATATGAAGGGACCGGGGACCGTTCGATCCACAGCGGACGGTAGAGATTAGAAGATAACGTTTCGGTACATCGCCAACCTAATCTGGGCCGTGCGACGTGGATCCAACGACTCTGGGTGCTTCATACCCCTTCGCGCCTGTCAAGTTGCAAAAGAACCCCTGGAACCTTTATAAATCAACCCGCGGCTCTTCCACCTTTAAGATTCATATCAAGCGGGTCCTGTAACCTTTCACTTTAGACCCTGTTTTCTTTACTAATTCTACCCGCAGTCCATTTTAATTCATAATAAATGAATAAAACCCTGGAAATTGATTTTTGGAATAAAAATAATTCCTAGAACTTTGAAAATCCATAACTTGCTCATTTTAAGTCCGTTTCAACCATTCCAATTGCGTTAGCTTCATAATAATATTAACTGCATAGTAATATTATCATTTGTACCATATCACTTACTTTTATAATTAGATATTGTTCAAACCTATGTTTAATAGATTAATCTCCTTAATCAAAGATGGTTTATCTATGATTATGATCTAACTAAAATAGGATCTCTACTCAAAGTATAATGTAGATTAGATTTATTTATTTAATATCTTTATTGCATGATTTATATAATCAACATAAAGATCTAGATCTAATTGGTTAATCGAGTAGGTCTCCCGAAACCCATATCTTTCCAACAGTAACTCCAAATTTAGTCGTTCTTGAATCCGCGATTTCATAGCGACGCATAGATTATTATTACATAATTTATTCTTATGATTGGTGTGATGTTAATCTTGCCTATACCATGTTTGTTTGTATTGCTACGACTAGCGTGAGGTTACGAGTCACCTGAAGATCATCCTGTTACCTGGAATCTCAAGTGCCAGGCAAGTTGTGCCCTTGATCACTTCTTTTTACCCACTCATGTTCTAAATAATCATAATGATCTGCATAGGTTAATTTTGATGGGACCCAATAGGTTACCCTAGTTTGATTATCTTTATACCTTGTTTACCACTGAACTTTTTGGGTAGTACTTGCTAGTGCTTTATTTGGTTTTGGGTATGAAGATACATTATTCATGATCACACTTTTATTATCTATTTATTATTATTGTTCATGATAAGATCATTATGTTAATTGGAACATGGAGAACCAACCGAGAAAACAGTGCTACCACAAGGGTTTAATGGGACGCCCTTGGCTGATTAATTAGGAAAGCTAGTGGATGACTACCTTACCCGAAAGGGGCAAGGGCAGTAGGGAAGTGGTCAGTGTAGGGAGGCCCTTGGGATGATTTTGCTGCGATGGCGGTCATGCGAGGGATTCCTGCATTGGAGCTTCCTATAAACTGTAGCGGGTTTTTTGAAGCTAGTGGAACTTTGTAAAGGCCTCGTAGTGTTATCCTGCCTCGCCTCCTCGGTAGAGGTGTATGGGATTGGCCGTCTCTTGGCAGATGGGTAACATGACTTGTGGGTAAAGATGCGCAACCTCTACAGAGTATAAAACTGGTATACTAGCCGTGCTCACGGTCATGAGCAGCTCGGACGCTCACATGATTAATTTATGGAACTAAATTCAATTTGTCATATGCATTGCATCCCAGGTGATGTTGTTACTTTTGTTCTACTAATTAATTGGGTTGGTATTTACTTATACTTAGTAATTGCTAATAAAATTTTGACCAACTCTAAAAGCAATGCTCAGCTTCAACCATCCTCTTTGGTAAGCCTTACACTTTATGTGAGCTCCCACCTTTGGCGAGTTCATGCACATTATTCCCCACAACTTGTTGAGCTATGAACGTATGTGAGCTCACTCTTGCTGTCTCACACCCCCCCCCACAGGTCAAGAACAGGTACCACAGGATGAGGCGCTTGGAGGATGTTGTGATGTGTTCGTGAGAGATCTAGGCCGTCGTCTCCCAGTCAACTTTGGGTTGCTGGACTGTTGTCTCCTTATAATGTAATTATTTATTTATTTTGTACAGAACTCCTATTATATAGTAAAGATGTGACATTCGATCATGTGCCATGATTCATCATATGTGTGAGACTTGGTCCCAGCACACCTGGTGATTATGTTCGTGCCTGGGTCTTGGTGCCCCTGAAATCCGGGTGTGACAATATGTAGCACTTAACCCTTGCATATGTCAACCCGCCACCGGGGTTCTTAAGACCAGATCAGGTTCACGTCAACCGAGAGCACAGATACACCACCGTCCAGCCTCTTGCCACGGAGGGTACACGCTACTCTCGCCATCGCTCCACTCCCATTGCGTGTTATCTTATTCTGGCCTTTGTCTTCCCGAGGCAAAGCTTACCCATGACGAGGCATGTGACCAGTTAAAGGGTCCTCGGTCATCAAGCCTACATCGAGACGGTCCTTAATCGACTCAGACGGGGATACTACACCGAGACTCCTTTCTCGTGCAAGTCACTCGCCCAGTCTCAGCTTAATTATTTCAAACCCAAAGTTTGGTACCTGGCAGAGGTACATCTTTTCCGATGTTGAACCCATCACGGCCATGATGGATCCATCATCAATCTTTTATTTTCAAAAACATCCCTCCCACTTCGCCACATCATCTTTTGTAAAAACAAAATCTTTTCTTTGCTAGAGCAAGGCTAAGCATAGCAAAAACTTTTTATAAAACAGGGATCCAAAGGAAGGTAATCAAATTCAAGGAAGGTAATGCAGGAATTGTTTTATCAATCATCTCCTATCACCTAATGCATCAATCAAGTGAGAAAGATTTTAAAAGAGTCAAGGAGGTGGCAAATGCACCGGGGCTTGCCTTCGTTTATAGGTGAGTCAGGCTTGGATCCGCAGATGTCAAAGTAAAAACAATTTCCTGCCTGATGTTCCGCGGGTGGTGGTGGTGAAGTCTTCTGTTATTCTACTTCAACTTCTTCCTCGTTTTCTAAATATAACCATTTATACATATAAGAATGAATGCCATGTAATGCTCATGAGAGTGCAAAGATAATAAGAGTTTATTATCTAAAGTCTTGAATATAATTTTCCTTCACGGAACTCCGAGAACCTAGGGTTTCCGGAGTCAACAGTGGAGTTCAAAGAGCAGGGGGATAGGGTTTTGGGTGCTAATTATCAAACAAGGTCCAAATCATACCAAATTCTACCCAAGGCTTCTAAATAGTGTTTTGAGTTCATATAAAAAGTTTGGACATTTTTGGAATTATTATCTATTTTCTAAAAATCCAAAACCAATGTTTTAAGCTATTTTAAATGCTCCAAAATTCCCTATTTGTCCTAAAAATCATAAATCTATTTTTATTAAATACTATGGAAAATAAGGAATCTAGAAAAATTGGTTTGACATTTTTAGGATTTTTCTACTATTTTCTAGAATTTATTTGGCTCTGGAAGAAAAAGAAAAAGAAAGACTTGTAACAGTATTGGACCGAATCTGACCCAGGTCGGCCCAACAACCACAGAAGCGTGCCCGCGCGCGCCCGCATGGTAGTCTTGCGGAAAGGCCCCCGCTGTTTTGAATAACCTTAAGCGGGTCACAATACTATTCCATGGAGTCACTGACGCTTTTCAAATAAACCCCTGAACTTCTAACTCTTCTCACTTTGAAGCCCTCGACGGTACACCACACAAAGAACCAAGCTCCGGCGACTGACCCCGAATTGAATCCCTCCCAAGCATTTCCCCCAAACCAATTTTTGGATTATAGCCCTACAACGCTCTGCACACGGCGACCGCAAGCACTACGGCCAACCCAACGTGTTCCCGGCGATTAAGGAGGACTTAGCTCAATTGGGTCGGTCGAGGAGCATCAGGGGAGCACACTAATGTTGAAACAAGGTAGCAGAGGGCATGAACAAACCTAGAAGCGGCTGGCCACGGCGAGGTTGGTTTCACGGTGGCAGAAACTGTGATTGGGGGAAGTGAGCGATTCTCCGGCTATGGTGGCTAATTGAGGGTGGAAGCGGGTGCTACGGCTTCACAATTTAGAGACGAAGAGTTGTGCTCGGTTAATTTGAACGGAGAGGGTGAGGATGTGGTGAATTTATAGGCGCAGTGAGCCACTGCCATGGCCATGGTGATAACCATCGCCGGTCTTTGCTGGTGATCAATGGCGGCGTCAAGCGATATCCATTCTTACGGGCTTGCCACGTCCTCGCCACGACAGTAACACGGTCACATCGGCGCGGCGTGGATGAATGGAGGGGAGCGGCGCTGATGACCGGATATGGCCGGAATGAGGAGTGGCCGCGTGGCAGCCGGAGTTATTGCTCTCCACCGCGACAGTCTTATCCAGAGCAAAAGGATCTTCGTGCGTAGATGCTTGTCGATCGATCATCCCGACCCCGACGCAAATCGCGGCGCAGATTGGTCATCGGTGGTGAGGTTGCCGCGCTGGTGGTCTGATCCATTTCAGTTACTGTACCATGGCGTCCCATTCAGATAACCTGACAGAGCAACTTCAGGGCAATTTCTTTCCAGATATCACATAACAACTTCATCATCCCTCTGCACCAAAGTTGTAAAGCTACAAACCAGCTATAACTTTGCTACATTGTGCTACCACAAAAAGTCTCTGGATCTTGCTTAAAATTAAGCCCCAAGTTCATGTAATCCTACTGTCAGTCTGAAATTCAGACTTTAACAGCCTGACAGCCTGACTTTGAGTGTGATTATCTCCAAATTTTTCATAAAAACCTTGCTTACACTCTTAAGCAAAATTGATCTCCTTTGTTAGGTCTACAAATTTGATGTGGTGACTTAGGGCAAAAACCTTAGGATTTGAAAGTTACCAAGCTCCAAAGTTGAGCCAAAATACTGATTTCAGACTTAGGCATTTGAGAAGAAGTGTGGC
This sequence comes from Zea luxurians, assembly GCA_029449295.1. Taxonomy (NCBI): domain Eukaryota; kingdom Viridiplantae; phylum Streptophyta; class Magnoliopsida; order Poales; family Poaceae; genus Zea; species Zea luxurians. The sequence goes on from JAOPSE010000145.1 coordinate 1,462,215, forward strand.
TTTTTGCATATAAGTCCAAAACATAGGGTTTAAATTGCAAATCCACCTTCTTGTGAACCATAGTACTTATGATACTTTATTAACATGGTTTTTTGCACTTTAGTCCACAAATGCACTATTTTTGCACATAGGCCCCTAGGGTTTGGATTTAGGGTTTTCCAGGGTTTCAATTAGGGTTTCTAGTATCTCAGGGGTGTAAATGCAATGTAGGTCCATCCTTGGTAACTTTTTATGATTATTTCACTTAATCTTTGGGGTTTTCTCTATTTGGCTCCTGTTTTACCCCCCAGATCCCTATTTAAGGTTAAGTACCCTACACTAGGGTCTTATTTGTAAAATGCCATAACAATACAACTTGTTTGAAATTTTTGCCTAATGAATGCACTCTAGGTGTGTCAAACATATGCAATGCTGATGCTCATGATGTTATGCTCAAGTTTTAGTAACAGTAACACCAGGGGTGTTACATCCTTCCCCCCATAAAAGAATCTCGTCCTGAGATTAAAAGTCCTAGGGTAAGTAGTGGAAAAGGAAATGCTTCACGTTTTTATTTCCTGAGTTTTGGTACAGGGTAGGGGTGGTTTGAGGCTCACTCCTTTATTACAACAATGTTGTACACTTCACAAATTACAAGAGGCTAAAAAGCCTGCGAAATTCTTGTCTAAGAAGTCTCGAGTTTCCCAAGTAGTGAGAGCACCTAGAGGGGGGGGTGAATAGGTGATCCTGTAAAACTTGAAACTTAGTGCCACAAAAACTTGATTAGGAGTTAGCACAATAAGGCCAAGTGGCTAGAGAGGAGTCTTAGCAAAACACAATAACCACAAAGAGATCAACACAGAGATGGCACAGTGGTTTATCCCGTGGTTCGGCCAAGTCCAATACTTGCCTACTCCACGTTGTGACGTCCCAACGGACGAGGGTTGCACTCAACCCCTCTCAAGCGGTCCAAAGACCCACTTGAATACCACGGTGTTTTGCTTTCACTTTACTATATCCCGCTTGCGAGGAATCTCCACAACTTGGAGCCTCTCGCCCTTACAAAGATGTTCACAAAGAATCACGGAAGTAAGGATGGGATGAGTGTTGGGGTCGTGCTTCGGTGCGCCGAAGGTCTCACACGAAGAAGCAGCTTCGGCTGAAGTCGTCTCCAAGAGATGGCCGAAGGTTCCTTTTCATGGAGCTTCGGCGTTTCAAACCGACATAGAGATAGAATGACCTTTTTATACATATAGGTCTGAGTCAATGTTGTAAACCTTTGTAAGGGGCATAATTGTAATTTGTCACAGGCTGCGACCTGTGCCTATAAATAGATGAACAGTACCTCTGTACTGTTCACGCGAACCTGTCATTTGCCTTCGCATCACACTTGCTCTCCTGCCTTCCTCAGGACCGAAGGTAAATTTGTAATTTGAAGACATTTGTATTCATTCACATCAGTAGAAATGGAAATGATTCTATGTTAACATTTGAATGTCTATTTTATACCTCATGTTTTATATGAATGCTTCATCCCTCGCTATTATGTTTACGAAGGTACGTCCTTCGTAACCTTCGTCCGAAGTTTCTTATATCCCGAAGGGATATAATGTAGCGAAGGACGAAGGACCTTAACATTTAACATTTTCTGTGTTGTCTTGTTCTTAACTCTTAGCATTTGAGAACAAGCCCCCAACATTGGCGCCCACCTCCGGTGAACTCACTTCCACTTTCCTGAGCTGATGGCTTCGTTCAACAATCAAGCTGGAGCTGCTTCGGCTTCGAAGTTGGTGCTCCCGATAACAGGCGGTTCTTGCTCAGAGCCGGCTAACAAGAAGCAGAAGAAGGAGGCTCAGAGAAGGGTGCAGCATGTTGGAGTGCAGGGACCCTTCATCAAGTCAAAATGGTCCCATATTCCAATTACTTTCTCTCAGGAAGACCTTCAGCTTAAGGATTATCCTCACAATGATGCCATGGTTATCTCTTGCGTGATCAAAGGATTTCTGGTTCATAATGTCCTAGTTGATACAGGCAGTGCAGCTGACATTATATTTGCTAAAGCCTTCAGACAAATGCAAGAGCCCGAAGACAAGATTCATGATGCTACGCACCCTCTTTGTGGCTTCGGAGGGCGGCAGATTGTGGCACTTGGGAAGATTACCATGCCAGTAACCTTCGGATTCGTTAACAACACAAGGACTGAGCAAATTGTGTTTGATATTGTTGACATGGAGTATCCTTACAATGCTATCATCGGCCGTGGCACTCTTAATGCCTTCGAAGCAATTCTTCACCCAGCTTATCTCTGCATGAAGATACCTTCGGACCAAGGACCTATTGCTATTCATGGAAGCCAGGAAGCTGCTAGAAGGGCCGAAGGAAGCTGGACTGACTCCAAGGCAATCCATAACATAGATGGAGCTGAAGCTTGTGAACAGTACAAATTCAGGAGGGAGAAGGCAGCTTCAGCAGATCAGCCGAAGCCCATGTTATTGTGTAAAGACATAGCAGAGCAAAAGGTGTTGTTGGGCTCGCAATTATCTGAAGACCAGGAGAAAACCTTGATAAGGTTTTTATTCAACAACAAAGATGTTTTTGCATGGTCAGCCAATGATCTCTGTGGAGTGAATCGGGATGTTATTGAACATTCGCTCAATGTTGACCCATCCTTCAGACCCCGAAAGCAGAGGCTTCGGAAAATGTCTGATGACAAGGCCGAAGGGGCTCGCAATGAAGTAAAAAGACTCCTTAGTGCAGGAGTTATCAGAGAAGTGAAGTATCCGGAGTGGTTAGCTAACACTGTTATGGTGAAGAAGGCCAATGGCAAGTGGAGAATGTGTATTGATTTCACAGATCTCAACAAGGCTTGTCCGAAGGATGAATTCCCGCTGCCAAGGATAGACTCTTTAGTTGATGCAGCAGCTTCTTCGGAGCTCATGAGTCTCCTGGACTGCTACTCAGGCTATCATCAAATCTGGATGAAGAAGGAAGATGAGCCGAAGACTAGCTTCATAACCCCAAGTGGTACATATTGCTATCTTCGGATGCCTGAGGGGCTCAAGAATGCTGGAGGGAGTTTCAGCAGAATGACTGCGAAGGTTCTCCAATCTCAGATAGGCAGAAATGTGTTGACTTATGTCGATGACATCATTGTAAAGAGCACGAAGCAAGAAAATCATATTGCTGATCTGCAGGAGACCTTCGCCAGCTTCAGACAAGCTGGTCTGAAGCTGAATCCAGAAAAATGTGTCTTCGGAGTGAAGAAGGGTAAATTTCTTGGATGCTTGGTTTCAACAAAGGGAATCGAAGCTAACCCAAATAAAATCGAAGCTATACTTCGAATGGAGCCACCAACCACAAGAAAAGGGGCCCAAAGATTGACAGGAAGGCTGGCATCTCTTAACAGATTTATATCCAGATCAGCAGAAAGAAACTTACCATTCTTCGAGGTGCTGAAGTCAGCTGAAGTGTTTCAATGGGGCCCAAGTCAACAAAAAGCCTTCGAAGAGCTGAAGCAATACTTAATAGATCTCACAACATTAACTCCACCAACGCCAGGGGCTCCTCTGTTGTTATATGTGGCAGCTTCGCACTCAGCAGTAAGTGCGGCACTTGTTCAGGAGAAGTTTGATGGACAAGTCAAGAAGCAGGTCCCAGTATATTTTGTGTCTGAGGTTCTTAGTGTCTCAAAGAAAAATTATACAGAGCTGGAGAAGGTGTTGTATGCCGTTTTAATGGCATCCAGGAAGCTTCGGCACTATTTTCAGGCATTCAACATTATTGTTCCTTCTTCGCAGCCGTTGAAGGATATCATGAGAAATAGAGAAGCTACTGGCCGGATTGGAAAGTGGGCTGCGGAGCTCAATGAATTTTACATTGATTATGTGCATAGATCATCAATCCAGTCTCAAGCATTGGCAGATTTCATTATCGACTGGACGCCAGGGGCTCAGGACGAAGAAGCAAATAAAGATGCCGAAGTATGGACAGTGTTTTGTGATGGCTCTTGGGGAACCTTCGGAGCAGGTGCAGCTGCTGTGTTGGTCTCACCGTCCAAGGTTAAAACTTGCTATGCAGTAAGACTTGACTTCAGCTGCACAAATAATATAACTGAGTACGAAGCCCTGCTCCTGGGTCTTCGGAAACTAAAGGCAATGGGAATCAGAAGGGCGATTCTTAAAACTGATTCCCAGGTTGTTTCGGGTCATATTGACAAAAGTTGCAAGGCTAAAGACCCGAAGCTTGAAAAATACCTAGACACGGTCCGAAGGATCGAAGCTTCCTTCGAAGGATTTTCTGTTAAGAATATCCCTCGAGGACAAAATGAGCATGCTGATTTGTTGGCCAAGTCTGCAGCACAGGGGCTGCCGTTACCTTCGGATGTGTTTTTCGAAACAATAAAGGCACCTTCAGTGGAGCTACTTGAAAGAGCAGTTCTTAACATTTCTCCTGTATACAGTGAAGATTGGAGAACTGAAATAATTTCTTACCTTCAGGGCAACTTCCTATCAGATGACGAAGCTTATAATAAAAGAATAGAGGCAAGAGCTCGTCCGTATATCATGATAGAAGGGGAATTATACAAGCATGGAGTTTGTGCCCCGCTGCTCAAGTGCTTATCTAGAGCCGAAGGTATAGAATTGATGAAAGAGATACATGCAGGCCTATGTGGATCCCACATCGGATCCAGGCCGTTACTTGGAAAAGTTTTTCGCCAAGGGTTTTATTGGCCGAAGGCAGCTTCGGATGCAGCAGAGTTGGTTCAAAAGTGCGAAGGTTGTCAGAAATGTGCAAGAGATCAAAAGCAACCTTCGTCTTTGACACAGCTGATACAGCCCGTCTGGCCATTGCAAAGGTGGGGCCTCGACTTGCTGGGTCCATTACCACCGGCTCAAGGCAATCTGAAATATGTTATAGTGGCTGTGGAGTATTTTTCCAAGTGGATTGAGGCGAAGCCATTAGCCACAATAACTTCGGCCACTGTCCAAAAGTTTTTCTGGCAGAACATTGTCTGTCGCTTCGGAGTACCGAAGGCCATCACTGTAGATAATGGAACACAGTTCGACTCCGAAGATTTCAGAAATTTCTGTGGTCAAATTGGAACGAAGATCCATTTTGCATCAGTCAGGCATCCGGAGTCGAATGGGCTTGTTGAAAGGGCCAACGGCATCATAATGACAGGAATAATGAAGCTAATCTTTAACCAACCAAGGGGAAAGTGGCCAGATCAGTTGACCAAAGTGGTGTGGAGCCACAATACAACAACATCAAGGTCTACAGGCTTTACCCCATTTAAGTTGTTATTTGGTGACGAAGCAATAACCCCGGAAGAAGCCAAAGCTGGATCAATAAGAGTGGTAGCTTCGGCAGAATCAGACCCCGAAGATACTTGTCTCGTGGAAAAAGATGCCTTAGAAGGGATCAGGCTTCAAGCCGTGGAAAATATCAATAAATACCAGGCTGAAACAGTTAAATGGCGAGATAGAAAGGTCCGGCTAAAAAATATTGAGCCGGGACACTTGGTGCTTCGGAGAGTGGCCAACCCAGATACAGTGGGCAAGCTACAATTGAAATGGGAAGGGCCTTTCTTAGTAGCATCTTCGTCAAGGCCTGGTTCGTACAGACTGAAGGACATGGATGGCAATGAAATTCCAAGATCTTGGAATGCGGATGAACTTCGGCGATTTTATGTATAACTCGATGTAATTTTTTATGTTTTTTCTTTTCTTTTTCATGGCACCCTTTTCCTTTCTAAAGGGGGAGAAAGGTTTTTAATGGGGCCATCATATGTAATCTTCCTTTTTAGTTTTATAAGAGCAGAATCCCCCAAAGAATGTAAATGTAAAAGCTGAGAGCGCACCATCGAGTGCCGAAACTGAAAAAGAGAAAAAGCTCCGAAGACGTCCCTAAGGGGATGCAGAGCTCACAGCGAAAAGTCAACGCTGATTCCGCCGAAAGTAAAAGGCGAAGAAGCTCCAAAGACGTTCCTAAGGGAATGCAGAGCTTATACCGCCTAAGTAAAAGGCGAAGAAGCTCCAAAGACGTCCCTAAGGGGATGCAGAGCTTACAGCGAAAAGTCAACGCTGAAACTGCCTAAGTAAAAGGCGAAGAGACTCCAAAGTCGTTCCTAAGGGAATGCAGAGCTAATGTGTGGTTTCTAAGGAAGTAATGGCTGAGAATGTGGCTTCGGACATATGCTTCGGACATTCATTCGCGCATTACATTACATCATAACATTTGCATGCATAAGCATTCATTCATAGCATTTGTGAACCAAAGTGGTTGCTTCGGCAGAAGGGAGAATTGACTTTTTATGAATCATTGTGTAAAAGAAAAGTTTCGGAGAAGTGGTTTTTTATGATTCGTTATGCTATGTTGTACAAAAAAGAGAAGCTTCGGTAAAAAGAAGAATTGGTCTCTTATGCTTTGTTGTATATAAAAGAGACAAGCTTCGTTGCTCGGCAAAAAGAAGAATTGCTTTTATGCTTCGTTGTGTACGAAAAGAAGGGAAGGTGTTTTTTCGCCTTCGGCTCAAAATACTGATTTCGTCCACATCAAAGCGCCTCAATCGAAGGGTAAGAATATATTACAAGGTATGTACAAAGTTTCTTGAGAACAGTCTAATTGTATTTACAAGAGTCGTTACAAAACTATCCTGAGTTTTTCTATACTATACTTCTACTGATCTTCATTAAGCTTCAGCTTCGGCGACAGCTTCGGCGAAATATCTTAGGCATCATCTTCACCTTCGTTATCCTACATAAATCAAGGAATCGTGAGTAAAAATCAAGTGCAAAGGAAAAGGTAAGTACGAAGTATCATTTCTTACTGGTTCAAGATGACTTCGGGCTTCGTCTCCAGCTTTCTCCCGCCCGCCTTTTGTCCATATCATTTTTACAAATCTATTTGAGATGCTTCGGGCGAGGTCAGGTATATCATCCAGGATTGATGGAGATAGGGTGAAGTTGGGCCTGTTGACTATTTTTCCATGTTCGCAGCCGGCCTTCAGGAATGCAGCAGCGGTACCCCGAGAAGCTACCCAGGCACAGAAGTCGCCGTGCCCGGCTATAACTTCGTCAAGTTCTTCAATTTCGGCTTCAATATGATCGAAGGCCTGTGGTAAATTTTCCGCCGAAGGGTTAAATTTCCCGCTGCTAGCTCCAACAGAGTAAAATATCTTTTTTAATCGTCCAATACAATTGTTGCTAAATTTTAAGCATTTGTCTTGAAGGCTTGCTAACGATTTCTTCAACTCTGAGCTGGTCTGGACTTCGGCTTCAAGCTTCGAATTAAGCTCTAGCTTCTCCTGATCGAATTGTTTTGATTGACTGATAAGCTTCAAATTCAACTCTGATACTTTAGCCTCAGTCTCAGCCAGCAAGCCTTCGGTCGATTGGAGCTCGAAGTCTTTCTTTTCAATGATGGCAGATTGTTCTTTTATCTTGTTTTCTAAGTTTTCAATTATAGCTTTGTGTTTTCTGTCCTCCAGATCTTGCTGCATCTTCAGAGCTTTGCTCAGTAGCATGCTCTGCACAGAAAAATTTACGTTGGTAACATTTTCATTATTAACAGCAATAAAAACCAGAGAAAAGGCTGTTTACCTTGAAGTTGGAGTAAAATAAGCTGCCGACGATATGTTGTCGTCGGTAGCGGCTGATGTCTGTCTCTAGCTTCGGAAAACCGATACTCTTTGATAGAGTACCGATTACCTTAGCTCCAGTCTGGTCTCGAATGCAGCCCAATCTTTCGTCATCAATGCCTCCAAATAGAAGGGCTCCTGGCTTGTAGCCGCAAGATTTGGCATAGTCCTTGAGTTCTTCTATTTCGTCCTTCGTCAGTTTTTGCCCAACTAAATTCTGGAAAGAGTAGGCTTCGTCGTCCGAAGTGTCTTCGGCCATTTCTTTTCCTTTCTCAGGCACTGTGGCCATGGTTTTTTCAGTAGTAGCACCAGCTTCTTCTGCAGCCATGTCTTCCAAAATCTTGTTAATGTCCTCAATGGCAGTTTCTAAGTTTGTATCTTCGGCTGTAGCGGCTTCAGTAGCCGCGACCTCTGAAGGAGCACCTTCGGCGATTGCTGTACCCTCAGCAGCTGCCGTTTTCTGAATTGACGCCCTAGGCGGCGTCTTGTCGATAACTTCAGTTACTGCAATAATTCTTTGCCGCTTGGGTTTCCTTATCTTCGTTTGATCCGGCTCGTCCACCTTTTGAAAAAGCTTCGTCAGTCGGAGCCCTAATGGACTTAGCTTCGTGGGCATGGGTTCAGTCATTACCTTTAAAATTTCCTCCACGTCGCTGGAAGAAGGTGGTGTGGGGGTCTCCTCTTCTTCGGATATTTTTCGCTTCGGAGTTGATATTTTTCTTTTCTTGGGAATTTTCTTCTCTGTTGCTGGTCGTTTTTCATCTTTGATCAGAGTTTCGGCCACTCTTTTTCTTTTGTGGCCCTCGGCACCCTTGTTCAACTGCTCATAGTCTGGGTACTCGAAGCCCAGGGCATCAAGCACTCGGTTCAGCCTTCGTTTCGGTCGGGCGCCGAAGGCCGCTGTCATTAGTTGATCCTCTTTTTTGGAGTAATTCCCCAGAATTTCGTTGCACATCACCTCAACTGTGTCTAACCATTCTTTGCAGGGTTTTTTAAAGTACTTCTTAAACTTGAAGTGGTAGGGCAGCCGGATAAGCTCCCCCTTCTTCTTCTCTCCCTCCAGCTTCGGCATTTCCCACTCTTTTAGAGTAGGGAAAACTCTGAATGCCAAAAATTCCTGAACTAGATCCCTGGTGCCAATATGTTCTGAAATAATTTCAAATTCACCCAGAGCAGCCCAGGTGGGACCTTCTAGATCGCCGATGCGGCAACGTGGCCTTGTCTCTCCGAAGATTAAATCCAGAGGGCTTTGTACTAATTTCTCCTTGTCTTCGTCAACTTTTACATAAAACCACTCAGATTTCCAGCCTGCTGGCCATTTGCTTCGGTAGCTGATGACAGGACACTTTGTTGTCTTCCGGTAGGCAAAATTATAGCAACCGAAATTATCATGTAGTCCATCTTTTCTGGCCTTCGTTTGGTAATGTAATTCGTGAACTCGGCAGAAGCTGTCAGCAAACGGTTCCACAGCTTGGCTTCGGAGGGCCCAGATATAAACATTGAGCCTAACGATGGCGTTAGGAGTCAATTGATGAAAGTAGATACCAAACCTCTTCAGTATCTCCGCAATAATATTGTGAAGAGGGAATCTAAGCCCAGCCTTTAAAAAGCTCTTGAAGATAACAATCTCATCCTTCCCTGGCTTCGGGGTGGTTTCTTCTCCCCCGAAGCGGAGTAGCTTCTTCTGATCTTCATTGAAATAACCTGCTTTCACCATCTTCGAAAGATCAGCTTTTGAAACAGTTGATTTCCCAAAATCCAGGTGACTGGGCTTGCTGGGCATAGCAATGTGGTAGTCATCTTCGGGGTCAGTCCCTTCAATGTTTTCTTCTTCTCCTTCGGCAGTTGTCGGGTTTGCTTCAGCAGCAGGCATTTTTCCCGCAGTCACTAGACCGGAACGCTGCATCGCTTCGGAGATGGGCATAGTGTCCGAACCTTCGGCTTCGTCTCCCTCACGTACAACTTTGGCAGTAGATCGCACTCTCGCCATTTGATTCTAAGTTTGGAGAAGTCAGAAACTTTTTTCTTTTTTCTTTTCTCCGAAGCTCTCCTTTCTGACGAAGCAGACGTCGAGACGGACCTTCGTTCGATTCTGAGAGTCAAGCTTCGGCTATGGTGGAAAATTTTGGCAGCAAAACAGTGCAAATAGCAATGAATGCTGTGGTAATTTCACACCTACCCGTTTGTTTATATAGTGCTGCAGGTAAGAAGGCGAAGCGGCAGGATTTTTACACCAGACGGGCGGTCACTTGTACTCGCTGTGCAGTGGACCGCAAAGATCAAACAGTAACTCTGCAAGGTGGGCCTGGCACGCGCTCGGAAGCCGGATCGTTTCTCCGCAACGAGCTCAGGGAAGGTGTTTTTTGGACCTTCGGCTTCCCGAAGCTGAAGAGGCTTTTTTCACGGGTCAAGCTCGTTACGAAAAACGATCTAGCACCGCGAAAGGGGCTACTGTTGGGGTCGTGCTTCGGTGCGCCGAAGGTCTCACACGAAGAAGCAGCTTCGGCTGAAGTCGTCTCCAAGAGATGGCCGAAGGTTCCTTTTCATGGAGCTTCGGCGTTTCAAACCGACATAGAGATAGAATGACCTTTTTATACATATAGGTCTGAGTCAATGTTGTAAACCTTTGTAAGGGGCATAATTGTAATTTGTCACAGGCTGCGACCTGTGCCTATAAATAGATGAACAGTACCTCTGTACTGTTCACGCGAACCTGTCATTTGCCTTCGCATCACACTTGCTCTCCTGCCTTCCTCAGGACCGAAGGTACATTTGTAATTTGAAGACATTTGTATTCATTCACATCAGTAGAAATGGAAATGATTCTATGTTAACATTTGAATGTCTATTTTATACCTCATGTTTTATATGAATGCTTCATCCCTCGCTATTATGTTTACGAAGGTACGTCCTTCGTAACCTTCGTCCGAAGTTTCTTATATCCCGAAGGGATATAATGTAGCGAAGGACGAAGGACCTTAACATTTAACATTTTCTGTGTTGCCTTGTTCTTAACTCTTAGCATTTGAGAACAAGCCCCCAACAATGAGCAACGCACACAAGACACAAAATCACGCACACTAGTCACAACACGAGCTCTCAACACAACTCAAAGAGTTCTCTACTCAAATGGAGCTCTAGTTGCTATCACAAAGAATCGAATGCGTGGAATTGAAGTCTTGGTGCTTAGGAATGCTTAGAGAATGCTTGTTATTGTCCTCCATGCGCCTAGGGGTCCCTTTTATAGCCCCAAGGCAGCTAGAAGCCGTTGAGAGCATTCCAGGAAGGCAATTCTTGCCTTCTGTCGCCTGGCGCACCGGACAGTCCGGTGCACCACCGGACACTGTCCGGTGTGGATTTCTTTCCTTCTGTGGCGCAGCCGACCGTTGAAGATCCAGAGCCATTGGCGCACCGGACACTGTCCGGTGCACACCGGACAGTCCGGTGCCCCATTGTGACCGTTGGCTCGGCCACGCGTCACGCGCGAAATCCTCGGCCGACCGTTGGCCCGACTGACTGTTGGCTCACCGGACAGTCCGGTGCCTCACCGGACAGTCCGGTGAATTATAGCCGTACGCCGTTAATCACTTCCCGAGAGCGACGACTTCGCCTGTGAATGGCTCACCGGACAGTCCGGTGCACCACCGGACAGTCCGATGATTTATAGACGTACGCCGTTGATCGCTTCCCGAGAGCAACCAGTTGACAGTTGCCAGCCTGGCACACCGGACACTGTTCGGTGCACCACCGGACAGTCCGGTGCACCCAGACTGCGCAGAGTCTTGGCTGCTTAGCCAAGTCTTTTCCAAATTGGTCTTTTCCTATTTCTAGCACTTAGACACAATACATTAGTCTCCAAAACAATGTACTAAGTCTTAGAAACATACCTTTACTCTTGATTTGCACTTTGTCCATCAATTGGCATAGATTAACACTTAAGCACTTGTGTTGGCACTCAATCACCAAAATACTTAGAAATGGCCCAAGGGCACATTTCCCTTTCAATCTCCCCCTTTTTGGTGATTTATGCCAACACAACAAAAAGCAACTAAAGAAGTGCAACATCAATGCAAATGAGAACACAAATTTGTTTTGATTCAAATTTGGCATATTTGGATCATTCTTTGCTACCACTTGGTTTTGTTTTTGCAAATCAACCTCAATTTCCTATCTCTAAGTCAAACACCCTTGTCAAGACATAAAGAGAGTTGTTCCAAGAGAAATTGATCAAAAATTTCAAAAACTCCCCCTTTTTCCCATAGTCAACTATTCTCCCCACAAGAGGCCAACTTTTGACAAAAGAGACAACAAGAGAGTTTTGACAAACCAAAAGCTCTATTCTACTATTTTCAAAATTCTCAAGTGGTAGCTGATCCATTTATTGCTTTGGCCTTATTTTCTCCCCCTTTGGCATCAAGCACCAAAACAGGATCAATCTTGGCCCTTAAACCCCATTGCCTCACCAAAATCTTCAAATAAGAGTACAAAGGCAATAAAGGTATTGAGATGAACTTGGAGTAAGTTACCCTCTCATCGGAGTGCAGTGGAAGTCTTGCATGGTCCATGTCCACCTTTTCCCTTTCAATCCACCTTTGAGACTAAATCAAGCAAACTCAAGCACACAGTTAGTCTCAAAGGGTCAAGTTGTAGCATGCCTCCCCCTAAATAAGTGCATCACTTGCAAATGGACTTGTGAGGTCCGGGGATCATGAGTACAACTTGAGCACCATAAATAAACAACAAAATGCATAAGGAACATGATCAAAGGCATGAACAAATGTATGCTATAAATCAATCCAAGTTCCGCGAATCTAAGACATTTAGCTCACTACGCAGCCTGCAAAAGGTCTTTTCATCTAAAGGCTTGGTAAAGATATCGGCTAGCTGGTTCTCGGTGCTAATATAGAACACTTCGATATCTCCCTTTTGCTGGTGGTCTCTCAAAAAGTGATGCCGGATGTCAATGTGCTTTGTGCGGCTGTGCTCAACAGGATTGTCCGCTATGCGGATAGCACTCTCATTGTCACATAGGAGTGGGACTTTGCTCAGATTGTAGCCAAAGTCCCGGAGGGTTTGCCTCATCCAAAGTAGTTGTGCACAACATTGTCTTGCGGCAACGTACTCGGCCTTAGCGGTGGATAGGGCAACGGAAGTTTGTTTCTTAGAACTCCATGACACTAGGGACCTTCCTAAGAATTGGCACGTCCCCGATGTACTCTTCCTATCAACCTTACATCAAGCATAGTCGAGTCTGAATATCCAATCAAGTCAAAGGTAGACCCCTTTGGATACCAGATCCCGAAGCAAGGCGTAGCGACTAAATATCTAAGAATTCGCTTCACGGCCACTAAGTGACACTCTCTTGGATCGGATTGAAATCTAGCACACATGCATACGCTAAGCATAATATCCGGTCTACTAGCACATAAGTAAAGCAGGGAACCTATCATAGACCAGTATGCTTTTTGATCAACGGACTTACCTCCCTTGTTGAGGTCGACGTGTCCGTCAGTTCCCATCGGAGTCTTTGCGGGCTTGGCATCCTTCATCCCAAACCGCTTTAGCAAGTCTTGCGTGTACTTCGTTTGGGAGATGAAGGTGCCGTCCTTGAGTTGCTTCACTTGGAACCCAAGGAAGTAGTTCAACTCACCCATCATCGACATCTCGAATTTCTGAGTCATCACCCTGCTAAACTCTTCACAAGACTTTTGGTTAGTAGAGCCAAATATTATGTCATCGACATAAATTTGGCACACAAATAAGTCTCCATCACAAGTCTAAGTGAATAAAGTCGGATCGGCTTTCCCAACCTTGAAAGCATTAGCAATTAAAAAGTCTCTAAGGCATTCATACCATGCTCTTGGGGCTTGCTTAAGTCCATAGAGCGCCTTAGAGAGCTTACAGACGTGGTCGGGGTACCGTTCATCCTCGAAGCCAGGGGGTTGCTCCACGTACACCTCCTCCTTGATTGGCCCGTTGAGGAAAGCGCTCTTCACATCCATTTGGAACAACTTGAAAGAATGGTGAGCGGCATATGCTAGCAAAATACAAATGGACTCTAGCCTAGCCACAGGAGCAAAAGTCTCCTCAAAGTCCAAACCTGCGACTTGGGCATAACCTTTTGCCACAAGTCGAGCCTTGTTCCTTGTCACCACCCCGTGCTCGTCTTGTTTGTTGCGAAACACCCACTTGGTTCCCACAACATTTTGCTTGGGATGAGGCACCAATGTCCAAACTTCATTTCTCTTGAAATTATTGAGCTCCTCTTGCATGGCCAATACCCAGTCCGGATCTAGCAAGGCCTCTTCTACCCTGAAAGGCTCAATAGAAGAGACAAAGGAGTAATGCTCACAAAAATTAACTAATCTAGAACGAGTAGTTACTCCCTTGCTAATGTCACCCAAAATTTGGTCAACGGGATGATTCCTTTGAATCGTCGCTCGAACTTGGGTTGGAGGTGTCAGTTGTGCTTCTTCCTCCATCACATGATCATCTTGTGCTCCCCCTTGATCACACGCCTCCTCTTGATGAACCTGTTCATCATCTTGAGTTGGGGGATGCACCATTGTTGAGGAAGAGGGTTGATCTTGTTCCTTTTGTTCCTGTGGTCACACGTCTCCAATCGCCATGGTACGAATCGCGTCCGTTGGAACGTCTTCTTCATCTACATCATCAAGATCAACAACTTGCTCTCTTGGAGAGCCATTAGTCTCATCAAATACAACGTCGCTAGAGACTTCAACCAAACCCGATGATTTGTTGAAGACCCTATACGCCTTTGTATTTGAGTCATAACCTAACAAAAACCCTTCTACAGCTTTGGGAGCAAACTTAGAATTTCTACCCTTCTTTACTAGAATATAACATTTGCTCCCAAATACACGAAAGTAAGACACATTGGGTTTGTTACCGGTTAGAAGCTCATACGAAGTCTTCTTGAGGAGGCGGTGAAGGTAGACCCGGTTGATGGCGTGGCAAGCCGTGTTCACGGCTTCCGACCAAAACCGCTCGGGGGTCTTGAACTCTCCAAGCATGGTCCTCGCCATGTCTATGAGCGTCCTGTTCTTCCTCTATACCACACCATTTTGCTGTGGTGTGTAGGGAGCGGAGAACTCGTGCTTGATCCCTTCCTCCTCAAGGTATTCCTCCACTTGAAGGTTCTTGAACTCAAACCCATTGTCGCTCCTTATCTTCTTCACCTTGAGCTCAAACTCATTTTGAACTCTCCTTAGGAAGCGCTTGAGGGTCCCTTGGGTTTCAGATTTATCCTGCAAGAAGAATACCCAAGTGAAGCGGGAAAAATCGTCAACTATAACAAGACCATACTTACTTCCTCCTATACTTAGATAGGCGACGGGTCCGAAGAGGTCCATATGAAGCAACTCTAGAGGTCTTGATGTGGTCATCACATTTTTGGTATGATGAGAGCTTCCCACCTGTTTACCTGCTTGACAAGCTGCACAAGGTCTATCTTTTTCGAAAGTAACATTTGTTAGACCTATCACGTGTTCTCCCTTTAGAAGCTTGTGAAGGTTCTTCATTCCCACATGAGCTAAACGGCGATGCCACAGCCAGCCCATGCTAGTCTTAGCAATTAAGCATGCATCTAGACCGGCCTCCTCTTTTGCAAAATCAACTAAATAGAGTTTGTCGTCTAATACACCCTTAAAAGCTAATGAACCATCACTTCTAAAGACAGACACATCTATATTTGTGAATAAACTATTATATCCCATATTGCATAATTGACTAACGGATAACAAATTATATCCAAGCGACTCAACTAAAAATACATTAGAAATGGAGTGCTCGGATGAAATAGCAATCTTTCCTAACCCTTTCACCTTGCCTTGATTCCTGTCACCGAATATAATTGAGTCTTGGGAATCTTTGTTCTTGACGTAGGAGGTGAACATCTTCTTCTCCCCCGTCATGTGGTTTGTGCATCCGCTGTCGATAATCCAGCTTGAACCTCCGGATGCATAAACCTGCAAGGCAAATTTAGGCTTGGGTTTTAGGTACCCAACTCTTGTTGGGTCCTACAAGGTTAGTCACAATGGTCTTAGGGACCCAAATGCAAGTTTTATCTCCCTTGCATCTTGCCCCTAACTTCCTAGCAATCACCTTCTTATCCTTTCTACAAATAGCAAAGGAAGCATTGCAAGTATGAAAAATTGTAGAAGGTTCATTGTTTACTTTCCTAGGAACATGAACAACATTTCTTCTAGGCATAGCCTTTATCCTAGCCAAATTTCTATCATGCATAATAGAAGAACTAGAAGCAAACATGGCATGAGAATCAAAAGCATCATAACTTCTATAAGCATTCCTAGAATGTCTCCTATCACGGTACATGAAAGCATGGTTCTTTTGAGCACTACTAGCCATAGGGGTCTTCCCTTTCTCCTTGGCGGAGATGGAAGCCTTATGGCTTGTTAAGTTCTTGACTTCCCTCTTGAAGCCAAGACCATCTTTAATTGAGGGGTGTCTACCAATCGTGTAGGCATCCCTTGCAAATTTTAGCTTATCAAATTCACTTTTGCTAGTCTTAAGTTGGGCATTAAGCTAGCCACTTCATCATTCAATTTAGAAATTGAAGCTAGGTGTTCGCTACAAGCATCAATATTGAAATCTTTACACCTATTGCAAATTGTAACATGTTCTACACAAGATGTTGATTTATTAGCTATTTCTAACTTAGCATACAAATCATCATTTATGCTCTTTAAGCTAGAAATAGAGTCATGGCATGTAGACAATTCACAAGAAAGCATTTCATTCCTTTTAATTTCTAAAGCCAGGGATTTTTGAGCCTCTACAAACTTATCATGTTCTTCATACAAAAGATCCTCTTGCTTTTCTAATAATATATTCTTATCATTCAAAGCATCAATCAATTCATTAATCTTATCAACCTTAGTTCTATCTAAGCCCTTGAATAAACATGAATAGTCTATTTCATCATCGCTAGATTCTTCATCACTTGAGGAAGCGTAAGTACTAGTATCACGAGTGCTTACCTTCTTTTCCCTTGCCATGAGACAGGTGTGATGCTCGTTGGGGAAGAGGAACGATTTGTTGAAGGCGGTGGCGGCGAGTCCGTCATTGTCGGAGTCAGACGACGAACAATCCGAGTCCCACTCCTTGCCAAGGTGTGCCTCGCCCTTAGCCTTCTTGTACGCCTTTTTCTTTTCCCTCTTGTTCCCTTGTTCCTGGTCACTATCATTATCGGGACAATTAGCGATAAAATGACCAATCTTACCACATTTGAAGCATGAGCGCTTCCCCTTCGTCTTGGTCTTGTTGGGATGCTCCTTGCGACCCCTTAGCGCCATCTTGAAACGCTTGATGATGAGGGCCATCTCTTCCTCATTGAGTCCTGCCGCCTCAACTTGTGCTACTTTGCTAGGTAGTACTTCCTTGCTCCTCGTTGCCTTGAGAGCAACGGTTTGAGGCTCGTGGATAGGGTCGTTCAATGCATCGTCAACATATCTTGCCTCCTTGATCATCATTCGCCCGCTTACAAACTTTCCAAGTATCTCCTCGGGCGTCATCTTGGTGTACCTAGGATTCTCACGAATATTGTTCACAAGATGTGGATCAAGGACGGTGAAAGACCTTAGCATTAGGCGAACGACATCGTGGTCCGTCCATCGCGTGCTTCCATAGCTCCTTATTTTGTTGATGAGGGTCTTGAGCCGGTTGTACGTTTGGGTTGGCTCCTCGCCCCTGATCATTGCGAATCTCCCAAGTTCGCCCTCCACCAACTCCATCTTGGTGAGCATGGTGACGTCGTTCCCCTCATGTGAGATCTTGAGGGTGTCCCAAATCTGCTTGGCGTTATCCAAGCCGCTCACCTTATGGTATTCGTCCCTGCACAATGAAGCTAGAAGAACAGTAGTAGCTTGTGCATTTTTGTGAATTTGCTCATTGATGAACATGGGACTATCAGTACTATCAAATTTCATTCCACTCTCTACTATCTCCCATATGCTTGGATGGAGAGAGAACAAGTGACTACGCATTTTGTGACTCCAAAATCCGTAGTCCTCTCCATCAAAGTGAGGAGGTTTACCAAGTGGAATGGAGAGTAAATGAGCATTGGTACTTTGCGGAATATGAGAGTAATCAAAAGAAAAGTTCGAATTGACCGTTTTCTTTTTCTCGTAGTCGTTGTCGTCGTTGTCCTTTTGGGAAGAAGAGGACTCATCGCTGTCGTCGTAGTAGATGATCTCCTTGATGCGCCTCGTTTTCTTCTTCTTCCCGTCTTTTCTTTTGTGGCCCAACCCCGAGTCAGTAGGCTTGTCATCCTTTGGATCATTGACGAAGGACTCCTTCTCCTTATCATTGACCACCATCCCCTTGCCCTTAGGATCCATCTCTTCGGGCGATTAGTCCCTTTCTTGAAGAGAACGACTTTGATACCAATTGAGAGCACCTAGAGGGGGGGTGAATAGGTGATCCTGTAAAACTTGAAACTTAGTGCCACAAAAACTTGATTAGGAGTTAGCACAATAAGGCCAAGTGGCTAGAGAGGAGTCTTAGCAAAACACAATAACCACAAAGAGATCAACACAGAGATGGCACAGTGGTTTATCCCGTGGTTCGGCCAAGTCCAATACTTGCCTACTCCACGTTGTGGCGTCCCAACGGACGAGGGTTGCACTAAACCCCTCTCAAGCGGTCCAAAGACCCACTTGAATACCATGATGTTTTGCTTTCACTTTACTATATCCCGCTTGCGAGGAATCTCCACAACTTGGAGCCTCTCGCCCTTACAAAGATGTTCACAAAGAATCACGGAAGTAAGGATGGGATGAGCAACGCACACAAGACACAAAATTAGAGCAACACACGCACACCAGTCACAACACGAGCTCTCAACACAACTCAAAGAGTTCTCTACTCAAATGGAGCTCTAGTTGCTATCACAAAGAATCGAATGCGCGGAATTGAAGTCTTGGTGCTTAGGAATGCTTAGAGAATGCTTGTTATTGTCCTCCATGCGCCTAGGGGTCCCTTTTATAGCCCCAAGGCAGCTAGGAGCCGTTGAGAGCATTCCAGGAAGGCAATTCTTGCCTTCTGTCGCCTGGCGCACCAGACAGTCCGGTGCACCACCGGACACTGTCCGGTGCGGATTTCTTTCCTTCTGTGGCGCAGCCGACCGTTGAAGATCCAGAGCTATTGGCGCACCGGACAGTCCGGTGCCCCCTTGTGACTGTTGGCTCGGCCACGCGTCACGCGCGGAATCCTCAGCCGACCGTTGGCCCGGCTGACCGTTGGCTCACCGGACAGTCCGGTGCCTCACCGGACAGTCCGGTGAATTATAGCCGTACGCCGTTAATCACTTCCCGAGAGCGACGACTTCGCCTGTGAATGGCTCACCGGACAGTCCGGTGCACCACCGGACAGTCCGGTGATTTATAGTCGTACACCGTTGATCGCTTCCCGAGAGCAGCTAGTTGACAGTTGCCAGCCTGGCGCACCGGACACTGTCCGTGCACCACCAGACACTGTCTGGTGCACCACCGGACAGTCCAGTGCACCCAGACTGCGCAGAGTCTTGGCTGCTTAGCCAAGTCTTTTCCAAATTGGTCTTTTCTTGTTTCTAGCACTTAGACACAATACATTAGTCTCCAAAACAATGTACTAAGTCTTAGAAACATACCTTTACTCTTGATTTGCACTTTGTCCATCAATTGGCATAGATTAACACTTAAGCACTTGTGTTGGCACTCAATCACCAAAATATTTAGAAATGGCCCAAGGGCACATTTCCCTTTCAAGTAGCCTCATCTTCAGAATGTTGGTTCCACTGTATCTTGTAAAACTTGAGAGTTTTTCTTCTGGTAACCCTGTCCTTTTGATCTAAGACTCGAATAGGGTGCTCAGAATATGTCAAGTCCGGCTCCAGGATAACATCTGTCACTTCAATGGTTCGATCGGGAACCCGAAGACACTTCTTTAGTTGAGACACGTGGAACACATTATGTACAGCAGACAAGGTTTCGGGTAGTTCAAGTCGATACACCACTGGCCCATATCTTTCAAGAATGAGGAAAGGACCAATATATCGTGGTGCAAGCTTCCCTTTAACCCCGAAATGTGATACGCCCTTCATTGGTGAAACTTTTAAGTAAACATAATCTCCCACGAGAAAGTACAAAGGTTGTCGTCGCTTGTCTGCGTAACTTTTCTGACGAGCTTGGGCCTTCTTCAAATTACGAACTATTCTCTGTACTTTTTCTTCGGTTTCTTTTACCATATCAGGCCTGAAGAAGTACCTTTCACCAGGTTCAGACCAATTTAGCGGAGTACGACATCGTCGTCCATATAAAGCTTCGAAGGGTGTCATCTTAATGCTTTCTTGATAGCTGTTATTATATGAGAACTCCGCTAATGGTAAACATTCATCCCATTTTTGTGAGAAGTCCAACACACATGCCCGCAGCATATCTTCAAGTATTTGATTGACCCTCTCAGTCTGCCCACTTGTTTGAGGATGATAGGTCGAGCTGTGGAGCAATTTGGTACCTAGGGATTTATGAAGTTCTTCCCAGAATTTGGATACGAATTGAGGTCCACGATCCGACACTATAGTCTTTGGAACACCGTGCAAACTGAGAATACGAGCAATGTATAATTCCGCATAGGTAAGAACCGGGTAATATGTCTTGACTGGCAGAAAATGAGCAATTTTCGTGAGCCGATCAACAATAACCCAGATAGAATCATACCCTTTCGCGGTTCTGGGAAATCCCACAATAAAGTCCATACTAATGTCTTCCCATTTCCATGTTGGTATTGGTAGAGATTGTAATGGACCAGCAGCCTTCATGTGTATGGCCTTGACACGTTTACAAGTGTTACATCTAGCCACATAGCGTGCGATTTCAATCTTCATCTTCGTCCATCAATAATGTTGTTTTAGATCTTGGTACATCTTAGTGCTTCCGGGATGAATAGAATAGCGACTAAGATGTGCTTCGTCTAAGATTTGTTGGTGGACTTCTTCATCCTTTGGCACCACTATGCGGCTGTTGAACCATATAACACCTTGGTCGTCTTCTCTGAAACAATTGGCCTTTCCATCCCTTATCTTCTCACGTACATGTTTCATACCCTCATTATTCTTTTGTGCGTCAATTATCCTTTGTAGGATGACTGACTCCAGCTTCAAGTGATTAGAAGTCCCCTGTTGAATCATTCCCAGGTTCAGGTTTTCCATCTCCTGGCACAATGTAATGTCAGAAGTCCTCATGGTTAAACAATGGCAAGAGGCCTTGCGACTGAGTGCATCTGCCACTACATTTGCTTTGCCTGGGTGATAATGGATTTCCAGTTCATAATCCTTGATTAGCTCGAGCCATCTCCTTTGTCTCATATTGAGCTCGGACTGGGTAAAGATGTATTTCAAACTTTTGTGGTCTGTATAAATATGACAGACATTTCCCAGTAGATAATGACGCCAGATCTTCAGGGCATGAACCACTGCAGCTAGCTCCAGATCATGAGTCGGATAATGCTCCTCATACCGGCGCAACTGCCTTGAAGCATACGCAATTACTCGGCCCTCTTGCATTAATACGCAGCCGAGACCACTGCCTGATGCGTCACAATACACATCAAAGGGCTTATTAATGTCCGGTTGAGCTAATACCGGAGCAGTGGTTAACAATATCTTCAGTTGCTCAAAAGCTTCATTACAATTTGAAGACCAATTGAATTTAGTCTCATTCTTCAATAGACTTGTGATTGGCTTCACAAGCTTAGAAAAATCTGGTATAAATCGGCGGTAATAGCCAGCTAGTCCAAGGAAACTTTAGACTTGATAAACAGTGGTTGGGGGTCCAAAATATCCTTGACCTTGCTGGGATCTACCGCAATCCCCCTGGCAGATAACACATGTCCCAGAAATTGAATTTCTTCTAGCCAAAATGAGCACTTACTGAACTTAGCATATAATTGATGTTCCCTTTGGCGCGTCAATACGATCCGTAAATGTTGAGCATGCTCCTCTTCATTCTTTAAATATATCAAAATATCATCTATGAAGACCACCACAAATTTGTCCAACTCAGGCATGAATACCGAGTTCATCAGATAAGTGAAGTGGGCAGGAGCATTCGTTAGTCCGAAAGACATTACCAAGTACTCAAATAATCCATACCGCGTGGTAAATGCGGTCTTTGGTATATCCTCGGGCCGAATACGGATCTGATGATAGCCTGATCTGAGATCAATTTTAGAAAATACCCTTGCTCCAGTCAGTTGATCAAATAGAATGTCAATCCGTGGAAGAGGGTACTTGTTCTTGATAGTGACCTCATTTAGGTGTCGATAATCCACGCACATCCGTAAGGTTTGATCCTTCTTCTTGACGAATATGGCGGGACAACCCCATGGTGACGAGCTTGGCCGGATGAATCCTTTCTCTAGTAGATCTTGTAATTGAATCTTCAGTTCTGCCAGCTCATTTGGAGGCATTCGATACGATCTTCTAGAAATGGGAGCCGTACCGGGCTTCAACTCAATTACAAACTCTACATCTCTTTCTGGTGGCAATCCAGGCAAATCTTCTGGAAAGACATCTGGGAACTCACATACTACCGGAATATCCTTGATCTTCGGTATAATAGCTTCATAAATTCTACTAGTAGCTTTGGTCGGAATGGGGATAGACAAAAGAATTTCCTCTTGGTTATGACTCAACCTGATGGTTCTCTGATCAGTGTTGAGGGTTGCTTTATGTTGGGCCAACCAATTCATGCCCAAAATCACATCTATGTCTTGGCCTTTCAGAACAATCATATTAGTAAGAAAGTCCTGTCCGGCTAATGTTACGTGCACTTGGAAAGCCACTTCCTTAGTAAATATTTGTCCCCCAGGTGACTGAATTTTAAACCCTTCTTTTGATTCATGGTATGAAATGCAATGTTGCTCCACAAATTTCTTGCTGATGAATGTATGCGAAGCACCAGAATCAAAAAGAATAATTGCGGGATGATTGGCCACAAGGAACGTACCCATCATTACCGGTTCACCGTCCGGTGTAGTGGCCACTTGAGTGTAGTAAATTTGTCCCGTCTTCTTAGTATTCTTGCCCGCATTTCCCTTAGCTTGAGAAGAATTCCCAGTACCTTGTTGATTGTTTGAGCGATTCTGCTTCGGGTAGGGGCAATCCTTAATAAAATGCCTAGATTTCCCGCAATTGAAGCAGCCTGTTGACAAACTGGGAAGGGCAGGGAAACGAGTGCCAAGGGCACCCGGCTGACTTGTTGTAGTGGGGGCAGGAGTAGGACGAATAAACACTGGTTGTTTAAATGGGAAGGAGGGTGGGCGTGATGAAGAACGACCCTGATTAAAAGGCTGGAGAACTAACCGTTGCCTTTTCTCGGGGCCCTGATTAGGCCTGTTACCTCCAAAACCCTTGGACTTTCTAGAACTTGTATACTTAGATTCAACTGCCAGCGCAGTGCTGACAGCCTTCCCGTAGGTGAGGTCGATGCAGGTAGCCATTTTCCTTTGCATTCGATCATTTAAACCCCTCATGAAACAGTTCTTCTTCTTTATGTCGGTGTTGACTTGGTCAATCGCATACTGAGATAAGTGATTAAATTTATTGAGATACTGGGTGATTGTATCTCCTCCTTGCTTCAACTTCATGAATTCCTCCTGTTTCATGTGGAGGACTCCTTCAGGTATGTAATGTTCCCTGAAGGCCAGCTTGAATTCATCCCAGGTTACTTGATGACCAGTCGGTTGTACGGCAACAAAGTTCCCCCACCAGGTGCTGGCAGGGCCACGCAATTGCTGAGCTGCGAACATGGGCTTCTGAGTTTCGGAGCACCGAAGAAGTTCAAATTTCTGCTCAATGACGCGGATCCATTCATCCACCTCTAAAGGGTCTTCTGCCTTGATGAACAACGGGGGGCGCATTTCGGAGAAATCCAAATAAGAGGTTTCACGGGGGCCTTGCGGATAGCCCCGCCCGCCTTGTTGTTGGAGCTGCTGACCTGCCATCTCCAGTTGGAAACGGGTATTATCTGCTATAGCATTCACCAAAGCGGCGATAGCCTCGGCAAGTGTCGGGGGTACTAGAGGTGGGTTTGGTGTTGCCTCCCTCCCACGGGAGGTACCAGCCCCATCCTGAGCGCGAGTCTTGGAAGGCATCTGAGGCAAAGAACATTGGGAGCAATATGATATGCCATACAAACCATCCATTTCACATTACTTTAAAAGGTAATGTTATAGACTTGTACTTTACAATAGGATTACACCCTCTATTACACAATAGTACCACTTCTATCCTATACTATTCCTGCTTCCTGTCACTCTTGGTAGCCTCACTGTCGGGCGTAGGAGACCACTCATCGACCAACTTCATAGAGGGAGGGGGCCTGAAAAGGTCCAATTCGCCACCAAAAGCTTCTCCCGCTACTTGAGAAGGTCCGGCTTCTGTCCTGACAGGATCCGCAGGTACACTGGGGTGTAGTTGTGAGTACAATACATGAACTTCTTCATGTAGAGTATTACAATAAGCCTGCAGGTTATCAATGGCTGAGCTAAGCTCTTCAACTCGGGCTCGAGCTTTTGCCTCCTTAGCCCAGGCAAGCGAACGAGAGTGAACCGCCCAGTCGAGCGCTAAATCTCGATCTGCGAGCTGATCTTGCAGGCGGCGGATGTCGCTTCTCAATTCATTGATTCTGTCGCCATCCGCGACCCATATGTCAATCCTGCGTTGGAGTTCTGTTTGAAGCTGATTTACTTTCGCTTCAAGATCCCCGATCGGATCATTACTCCCACTACTGCTATCCTCGTGCCTTGGGGCAAGTTGATGACGTGGCACACCAATTGGGCCAGTATGCTTGCGCGCGGTTTTCCTCGTGCGCGGTGGCATTTTTCTAAGGGGAAAATTTTATTATCATAGTTCTTAGCATGATGCATGTGTAATTACAGAATCAACCTTAGTTGATTCACACCTTCTATATGTTGCACTCTTACTATCTGGTCTTTAAGATAAACTCTTCAGATATAGTAGGTAAGAGGGGAAGAAATTTTTCTAGATAATTCTTTTGAAGATGCCTCATAATATCTGCAGAGAAGGGCTTCGCTCCGATACCAGTTGTGACGGAACCTCCCAAGTCATTAGGCCCAACTACAGTTGTCCTTATCCAATGGACCTCAGACAACCCTGTAGGTGCCCTTGAATCACTTGATAAGTTCGGTATCTGCTTTTCTTACCTTTCCCAAGAGCGTTTCACCCGTCACGCAGACATTACAGATCATCGGAGATACGACAATGCGGAAGCGATTACATAAACTTACCTTTATTTAAAAGTTAGATAAAGTTATATATTACAGACCAGGATATACTTGAGTGCAGAGTATTATTATTATAGAACTAAGGGAGGCAAAAACTCCCCCCGATAAGTATCAAACAAAAGTTCTTATGGAGGAATCCTTCCTCCCACAGCTTTACTCTTGCTTTTCTTCTTTTGTGACCACCTTGGAACAGAAATAACAAAAGTTTGTTGCTTCCTCACCTAAAAACAATAGGGAATAAAACCCAGAGTATGGAATTACTCAGCAAGACTTACCCGACTAAAGAAAAGACTCTCAAGGGTATGCTGGCTAGAGGGAGTCAAGGTATGGCTTATCAAGATTCAAAGACTCTGTTTTGCAGAAAAGCTTACTATGAGTGGATCCTTAAAATCCAATTTTAATTGTTAGGTTAGGTAAAGTTACCTGTATCTAGAGTTCTTTCTACCCTAGTTCAATCACTTGACCTGTACTAGCCAATTTCTTAATAACCCTTCATCTTCATTGGAGTTCTACGTGTAAGTCAGTGACCAAGTCTTCATAACCGCGAAGGTACAGCGATCCGAATCAATTATACTCAGCTGAGGATCTCCGATCACACGACATATGTAGCACTTAACCCTTGCATATGTCAACCCGCCACCGGGGTTCTTAAGACCAGATCAGGTTCACGTCAACCGAGAGCACAGATACACCACCGTCTAGCCTCTTGCCACAGAGGGTACACGCTACTCTCGCCATCGCTCCACTCCCATTGCGTGTTATCTTATTCTGGCCTTAGTCTGCCCGAGGCAAAGCTTACCCATGACGAGGCATGTGACCAGTTAAAGCGTCCTCGGTCATCAAGCCTACATCGAGACGGTCCTTAATCGACTCAGACGGGGATACTACACCGAGACTCCTTTCTCGTGCAAGTCACCCCTCGGTCTCAGCTTAATTATTTCAAACCCAAAGTTTGGTACCTGGCAGAGGTACATCTTTTCCGATGTTGAACCCATCACGGCCATGATGGATCCATCATCAATTTTTTATTTTCAAAAACATCCCTCCCACTTCGCCACATCATCTTTTGTAAAAACAAAATCTTTTCTTTGCTAGAGCAAGGCTAAGCATAGCAAAAACTTTTTATAAAACAGGGATCCAAAGGAAGGTAATCAAATTCAAGGAAGGTAATGCAGGAATTGTTTTATCAATCAACTCCTATCACCTAATGCATAAATCAAGTGAGAAAGATTTTAAAAGAGTCAAGGAGGTGGCAAATGCACCGGGGCTTGCCTTCGTTTATAGGTGAGTCAGGCTTGGATCCGCAGATGTCAAAGTAAAAACAATTTCCTGCCTGATGTTCCACAGGTGGTGGTGGTGAAGTCTTCTCTTCTTCTACTTCAACTTCTTCCTCGTTTTCTAAATATAACCATTTATACATATAAGAATGAATGTCATGTAATGCTCATGAGAGTGCAAAGATAATAAGAGTTTATTATCTAAAGTCTTGAATACAATTTTCCTTCACGGAACTCCGAGAACCTAGGGTTTCCGGAGTCAACAGTGGAGTTCAAAGAGCAGGGGGTAGGGTTTTGGGTGCTAATTATCAAACAAGGTCCAAATCATACCAAATTCTACCCGAGGCTTCTAAATAGTGTTTTGAGTTCATATAAAAAGTTTGGCCATTTTTGGAATTATTATCTATTTTCTAAAAATCCAGAACCAATGTTTTAAGCTATTTTAAATGCTCCAAAATTCCCTATTTGTCCTAAAAATCATAAAACTATTTTTATTAAATACTATGGAAAATAAGGAATCTAGAAAAATTGGTTTGACATTTTTAGGATTTTTCTACCATTTTCTAGAATTTATTTGGCTCTGGAAGAAAAAGAAAAGGAAAGACTTGTAACAGTATTGGACCGAATCTGACCCAGGTTGGCCCAACAACCGCAGAAGCGTGCCCGCGCGCGCCCACATGGTAGTCTTGCGGAAAGGCCCCCGCTGTTTTGAATAACCTAAAGCGGGTCACAATACTATTCCATGGAGTCACTGACGCTTTTCAAATAAACCCCCGAACTTCTAACTCTTCTCACTTTGAAGCCCTCGACGGTACACCGCACAAAGAACTGAGCTCCAGTGAGCTAACTGACCGGAGGGAGCCAAGACTGGTGCCCCCAAGCGACTGACCCCGAATTGAATCCCTCCCAAGCATTTCCCCAAACAAATTTCTGGATTACAGCCCTACAACGCTCTGCCCACGGCGACCGCAAGCACTACGGCCAACCCAGCGCGTTCCCGGCGATTAAGGAGGACTTAGCTCAATTGGGTCGGTCGAGGAGCATCAGGGGAGCACACTAATGCTAAAACAAGGTAGCAGAGGGCATGAACAAACCTGGAAGCGGCTGGCCACAGCGAGGTTGGTTTCATGGTGGCAGAAACTGTGATTGGGGGAAGTGAGCGATTCTCCGGCTATGGTGGCTAATTGAGGGTGGAAGCGGGTGCTATGGCTTCGCAATTTAGAGACGAAGAGTTGTGCTCGGTTGATTTGAACGGAGAGGGTGAGGATGTGGTGAATTTATAGGCGCAGTGAGCCACTGCCATGGCCATGGTGATAACCATCGCCGGTCTTGAAAGCTCTCTTGTGGGTTTTGGTGTTTGGATGACAACTCAATTAAAGGACTAACAAGTGTGCTAAGTGTTGAACAGGTGCTTAATGTAAAGCTAACAGGGTTCAACATAAGTGAACAGGTGTGATGGTCCAAGGACTAGATGATGATAGATAATGGGCATCACAAGTAAGATGGACATTGCAAAAGTGATACTCGGATGCGTAGCTTGGAGACAACTGATCAAGCCAAGGACGGAGGCAAGAAGAGCTTCGAGGTACCAAGTGCACGGGAGAAGGTCAAGGAGGCTGAGGAACCCAAAGCCAAGGGTGAAGAAGAAGGCTTGCAAAGTCAAGGGTGATCGAGTTGAGAACAGCTACGGCACATCAAGGATCACTACATAAGGACGTGACTTACAACCAATGAGGTAACAGCTACAGTTATGTGGTGTAAGTCATAAGGCTCAAGATCAAGCTCTAAGAAGGAAATCAAGGTCACTAGAAGGAGAACAAGTGTCAAAACCAGAACTGGAAGCAGCCCAAAAGAGCTAAGTTCACCTTGATCTTTAGTTTGGGTTGTTCCTATGTTTGGAGATGTTCTATGTGACCTTTGCAGGATGTTGGAGCTAAGAAATGTCAGTCTAGATCAAGTCAAGCTGACTTGATGATTTATGAGTCCAACATCAAAGCTCAAGCATGTCAAATGCTATAAATGTAATAATTAAGAGAAGGTATGTTTCTAGACTTAGTACATTGGTTTTGTGTACTAATATACTTGTCTAAGTGTTAGAAACACAAGGAAGAAGAAAAGGAAAGAGGTGCAAAAGGCTTGGCTGTGTATAGCCAAGACTCAGCTCAGTCTGGCACACCGGACTGTCCAGTTGTGCACCGGACAGTGTCTGGTGGTGCACCGGACAGTGTCCGGTGCGCCAGGTTGAACTCTGGTGAATAGGCCACTCTCGGGAGAAGCCGGCGGTGTACGACTATAATTCACCGGACTGTCCGGTGGTGCACCAGACTGTCCGGTGAGCCAACGGTCGGCTGGGCCAACGGTCGGCCACGCAATCCGCACGTGACGCGTGGCCGAGCCAACGGTCAGATGGGGGCACCGGACTGTCCGGTGTGCACCGGACAGTGTCCGGTGCGCCAACGGCTCCAGGACTGCAACGGTCGACTGCTCCATTTCTGGAAGGAAATCGGGCACCGGACAGTGTCCGGTGGTGCACCGGACTGTCCGATGCACCACCCGACAGAAGGCAAGATTTGCCTTCCTGGATTGCTTCCAACGGCTCCTAGGCCCCTTGTGCCTATAAAAGGGACCCCTAGGCGCCTCAAGCAATGTACAAGTGCAGCAAACAAGTGTAGACATCACTCGAATCAATTCTCACTCTCCCTCTTGTGTGTATCTCTCTAGTTTGTGTAGAAGGCAAAGCTATGAGCCTTTAGATAGTGGAGAAGTGCTGCTAAGAGCTAGAGCAAGGTCTTGAGCGTATCGTTACTCTGCCGGGGTGCTGCCAAGAAGTTTGTAAGCAGCCGCGGTTTTGTTGTAACCCAACTCAACATAGTGAAAGGCTCTATCTGTCATACTGACAGATCTGAGAAAACGGAGGAAGGAGTTGAAATAGACTCCAAGCCCAGGTGTGGCTAACTCCAATGAGGACTAGGAAAGCATTTCAGGCTTGGCCGAACCTCGGGATAAATCCTTGCGTCTGTGTGCTCTGTTATGTATTGTATCCTGACTCTCTGTCTTACTCGCCTTTATATCTGCACTTCAACACTTATCTGTGGTGTAAGCTTTATTTGAAGTGCAGGACATTTTGAGACAGCATCTTCTATTCCGCTGCAACCTACTCGAAGGGTCTTCTCACTTCACTGCGTACTAAGTCTTCGAGTAGAGTAAGAATTTAAGTTTTAAAGTGATAAGTTTTATTCGCCTATTCACCCCCCCTCTAGGCGACATCCAGATCCTGTTCTCGGGTCAAAGGGAACTTTCAATTGGTATCAGAGCTAGGCCTCTCTAGTGTGGGCTTAGCCGTCCGGAGATGATGATGTCGTCACAAGAGGTAACTGTAGAACTTCTTTTAGGCGATGGCTCTAATTACAAGTCTTGGTCTGTCTCTATTTATAATGCTTTCATGATTGTTGATCCTGATTTGAGACAGGTCTTTAGTAGAAGTATTTTTCCCTCTAATGTTAGTAAAAATCCTTCTAATGATGAACTAAGATGTCTATCTCTAAATCACCATGCTTGCAACATCTTAGTTGATTCTCTTTCTAGAGATGCCTATTTTGCCATCATGAGTGATAATGATTTATTTGTTGATGCTCATGATTTATGGAATAGAATTAAAGTAAAATATTTTGTGGCAAATTGTACTGCTCCTACTCCCTATATTGCTTGTGATGCTAACCTTTCTGTCGGCGTTTCGAGACTGGGGGGTCCCTGAGCCGACGAGTGAAGTGTCGCCGCATGCCCCAGCCCAGATGGGTCGACGCGAGGCCGAGCGCGAAGGGGGGGAAGCGAGGAGGCCGGAGATGGGCGAGAGAGGTGGAAATCCCGTGGCCTTCGTGTTCGTCCCGCGCCCAGGTCGGGTGCGCTTGCAGTAGGGGGTTACAAGCGTCCACATGGGGGAAGGAGCGAGCGGCCTTATGCGAGCGCCCGTCTCGTCCTCGTCCCCGAGCGGCCAACCCTCTCTAAGAGGGCCCTGGTCCTTCCTTTTATAGGCGCAAGGAGAGGATCCAGGTGTACAATGGGGGTGTAGCAGAGTGCTACGTGTCTAGCGGAGGGGAGCTAGCGCCCTAAGTACACGCCATCGTGGCGGCCGGAGAGATCTTGGCGCCCGGTTTGTGTGATGTCGTGGCCGTCGGAGGAGCGCTGGAGCCTGGCGGAGGGACAGCTGTCAGGGCCGTCGAGTCCTTGCTGACGTCCTCTTGCTTCCGTAAGGGGGCCGAGAGCCGCCATCGTCAGGGAGCGTGCGGGGCACCATCATCGCCTATCTGGCGGAGCGAGCTAGATGGGACACCGGTCTTGTTCCCCGTAGCCTGAGTCAGCTTGGAGTAGGGTAATGATGGCGCCTCCTGTTGACGTGGCTGGTCCGCGCCCTAGGTTGGGCGATGTGGAGGCTCCTCCGAGGTCGAGGTCGAGTCCGTCTTCTGTGGCCGAGGCCGAGGCCGAGTCCGAGCCCCTAGGTCGGGTGAGGCGGAGGCCGTTGGCTGAGGCCAGGGCGGAATTTGAGTCCTGGAGTCGGGCGAAGCGGAGTTCGTCGTCTTCTGGGGCTGAGCCCAAGTCCGAGCCCTAGGTCGGGCGGAGCGGAGCTCGCCGTCTTCCGGGGCTTTGCCCGAGTTCGAGCCCTGGGTCGGGCGGAGCGGAGTTCGCCGTCTTCCGGGGCTTAGCCCGAGTCCGAGCCCTGGGTCGGGCGGAGCGGAGTTCGCCGTCTTCCGGGGCTTAGCCCGAGTCCGAGCCCTGGGTCGGGCGGTGCGGAGTTCGCCGTCTTCCGGGGCTTAGCCCGAGTCCGAGCCCTGGGTCGGGCGGAGCGGAGTTTCCTATGGCGTGCGGCTGGGCCTGACTGCCTATCAGCCTCACTCTGTCAAGTGGCACCGCACTCGGAGCGGCGCAGGTGGCGCTGTCTTTCTGTCAGACCTGTCAGTGGAGCGGCGAAGTGATGGTGGTCACTTCGGCTCTGTCAGCTGAGGGGCGCGCGTCAGGATAAAGGTGTCAGGCCACCTTTGCATTAAATGCTCCTGCGATTTGGTCGGGGTTGCTTCTCGGCGAAGACAGGGCCTCGGGCGAGCCGGGAACGTGTTCGCCGCTGGAGGGGGGCCTCGGGTGAGGCGGAGATCCTCCGGGGTCGGCTGCCCTTGTCCGAGGCTAGGCTCGGGCGAGGCGTGATCGAGTCCCTCGAATGGACTGATCCCTGACTTGATCGCACCCATCAGGCCTTTGCAGCTTTATGCTGATGGGGTTACCAGCTGAGAATTAGGAGCCTTGAGGGTACCCCTAATTATGGTCCCCGACAGTAGCCCCCGAGCCTCGAAGGGAGTGTTAGCACTCGCTTGGAGGCTTTCGTCGCACTTTTTTGCAAGGGGACCAGCCTTTCTCGGTTGCGTTTTGTTCCGGTGGGTGCGCACGAGCGCACCCGCCGGGTGTAGCCCCCGAGGCCTCGGAGGAGTGGTTTGACTCCTCCGAGGTCTTAACGCCTCGCGCAATGCTTTGGCTGGTCTGGTCGTTCCCTCATGCGAGCTGGCCGTAGCCCGGGTGTACGGTTGGGTCCCAAGTTCTCGGGCTGGTATGTTGACGCCGTCAACGGTCTGGCCGGAGCCGGGTTTGCGAGAGCAGCCCCTGAGCCTCTGCACGGGGCGAGAGGGCGATCAGGGACAGACTCGACTTTTTTACATACGCCCCTGCGTCGCCTTTCCGCAAGGAGGAGGGGGGGGAGAGCGCCATGTTGCCCTCGGTGGCTGCCGAACATGGTGTCTCCGGTGAGCTACAGGCGGGTGATCCGAGCGGACGTCCGTGCCCCATTCGTTAGGGGTCGGCTAGAGGCCCAGAGGCACGCCCTAAAGTACCTACGGGTGATCTACCGGACCCGGTCCCCTGGCGACGGGGTCCGAGGGCTCGATGCCTCCCTCTGATGGGATTCCGTTACAAGATCGTTCCCGCTGGTCTCGGAAATGTCCTAGGGTACCTCGGGAGCGCAGCCCGAGCCTTGGTTATGTATCGAACGTACCCATGGTCATCCCTCGCTCTGTGTCTGAGGCGGCTGTGAACCCTTCGGGGGCCAGCCTTCGAACCCCTGATCAGTAGTGGGCGCGGAGCCCGAGTAGCCTGAGGTGGCCGTTGAACCCTTCCGAGGGGCCGGCCTTCGAACCTCTGACCAGTAGTGGGTGTGGAGCCCACGTGCTCTGAGGCGGCTGTTGAACCCTTCCGAGGGGCTAGCCTTCGAACCTCTGATCAGTAGGAAGCCTCGGAGCCTGGTTCCTTCACAGGGAAGGATCCTTTTCGGGGTATCCCCCTTTCCCGGTCCCTGTTGCAAGAGAGAGGAAGAGGAAAAAAGGAAAAGGATACGAAATCGAACGACACGGCGTACCTTTTTTGACGCGGTCATTATGGCGAAGGCGAAGCGTCGCTCGCTTCTCCTGCCAGAGGCGCCACCTGTCCTGCCGCGAAGTTAATGCGACGGGGCGAGTGGTTCGCAGGGCAGCCGTTGCGCGTGCGCGAGCCGTTCGAGGAACGGGTCACGGGCGCGTTGTCTTCACGCCATGAGAGAGGGTTCTCTCGCTGCCCCCGGATGGGACGTAAGCTTGGCTGACGACGTGACCGCTGATCCTGCCTGCCTGCCACCGCCATTACTGCCGGTCCGTTTTCGGCCGCATTGACCGTCGCGCCAGGCTGGAGCCGCTGGGTCGTGCGCCGGGTCACCTCGAGTCGCGGTATTTGTTCCGCAGTCGAGGAGGCGCGGTGGTGGCGCAGGTGGCGGTGCATGTAACACCCGGATTTTAGGGGTCCAAAACCCGGGGGTTAACATAAACACCAGGTATGCTGGGACCAAGTCTCATACATATGATGTATAGTGGCACAGGATCGAATGTCACATCTTTATATATAACAGGAGTTCTATACAAAATAAATAATTACATTATAAGGAGACAACGGTCCAGCAACCCAAAGTTGACTGGGAGACGACGGCCTAGACCTCTCACGAACTCATCGCAGCATCCTCCAAGCGCCTCATCCTGCAGTACCTGTTCTTGACCTGTGGTGTATGTGAGACAGCAAGAGTGAGCTCACATACGTTCATCGCTCAACAAGTTGTGGGGAATAATGTGCATGAACTCGCCAAAGGTGGGAGCTCACGTGAAGTGTAAGGCTTACCAAAGAAGATGGTTAGAGCTGAGCATTGCTTTTAAAGTTGGTCAAAATTTTATTAGCAGTTACTAAGTATAAGTAAATACCAACCCAGTTAAATAGTAGAACAAAAGTGACAACTTCACCTGCGATGCAATGCATATGACAAATTGAGTTTAAGTTCCATAATTTAATCATGTGAGGGTCCGAGCTGCTCATGACCGTGAGCACGGCTAGTATACCAGTTTTACACTCTGCAGAGGTTGCGCATCTTTACCCACAAGCCGTGTTACCCATCTGCCAAGGGGTCATGAATCCCATACACCTCTACCAAGGAAGCGAGGCAGGGTAACACTACGAGGCCTTTACAAAGTTCCACTAGCTTCCGAAAACCCGCTACAGTTTATAGGAAGATCCAGTGCAGGAATCCCTTGCAGGACCGCCATCGCAGCAAAATCCTCCCGAGGGCCTCCCTACACTGACCTCTCCCCTACTGCCCTTGCCCCTTTCGGGTAAGGTAGTCTTCCACTAGCTTTCCTAATTAATCAGCCAAGGGCGTCCCATACCACCCTTGTGGTAGCACTGTTTTCCCGGGTGGTCGCTCCATGTTCCAATTAACATAATGATCTTAACATGAACATTAAATAACAACTGATAACAAAAAGTGTAATCATGAATAATGTATCTTCATACCCAAAACCACATATAGCACTAGCAAGTACTACCCAGAAAGATCAGTGGTAAACAAGGTATAAAGATAGACAAACTAGGGTAACCTATTGGGTCCCATCAAAATTAACCTATGCAGATCATTATGATTAATCAGAACATGGCTGGGTAAAAAGAAGTGATCAAGGGCACAACTTGCCTGGGCCTTGAGAATCCAGGTACCAGGATGATTCTTCAGATCCTCGTGACCTCACTGCTAGTCGTAGCAATACAAACATACATGGTATAGGCAAAATTAACATTACACCAAACATATATGCAAAATACATATTAATAATCTACATATTAAAATAAGTTCACAGGAAAAAGAATTATTAATTTTGGAGTTGTAGAATTCAAGTTATGATTTTCCTAAGGTTTAATGTGATTAAAATATGATTAAATGATAAATAAATTTTCTGACAGAGTTCATGTCAAAACAAAGACACTAAATGATAGAGAATATTATTACAAAATTTTAGGAATTGGAATGACTCAATTTGGAGCTAAAATGAATTAGTTATGAATTAATTAAGTTTCTGGATTTATTTTAACACTAAAAATCATTTTCTAAATCATTTTCTATGATTTTCTTATTCACTGGACTGGGCCTCAATTTCCAGAAAGCGCAGGGGCTACGGTGTAAGACTCCACAGACTCAGACTACACCCGCGGTGGACGGCGGGTTTATTCCGTGAAAGCCGAGGGGCTCTTTAGCAAAAGATCCCGGCCGAAGGGGTATCAAGAATCCAGGGCCGTCCGATCTTGAATCAAGGGACCAGATTAGATCTTTCCCCCGACCGAACCGGTACGCGCTGTGAGTCGCACGATTAGAGATCAACGGCTGGTATTTAATGGGGCGAAGGGGTATCCTCTATCTAATCCGAGCCGCACGTTTGTGATCCAACGGTCTCTACGTTTCTCCCCAAACCCAGCAAGCTCGCACGGCGGCGCCGCCCACCGGACCGCGACGAAGCTCGCCGGAGCTGGCCCAATTCGACCCCCAGGCGCACAAACTTCGTTCCAAATGATGCTAAACATAGCGGCGAACCAGGCGAGCATGATGGAGTGGACTCACCGATGGATTGCGCAGTGCTCTTCTCTGTCCTCGTTGCACGGCGGAGATCCGGCTCCGTTGAGAAATTCCGGTGGCCACGAGGGTCTTCGCCGCCCACCGATGACACCAAGAGCTTCGTGGCCCGACGCCGATCCCCGTGTAGCAATAACCGAGCCCCGACCGGCGCAAAAAGTCGATGACCGCGGAGTTCTCGTCTCAATCTCTCTCCTCTCTTCCTTCCGTTGGTTCCTAGAGCTCGCGGATGACAATGTGGTCGAGGTGCCAGGATTTATACTCGAGCAGAAGGAGGGGGGGGGGTCCGCAACATGCGCGCGACGGAGCAGGCCCCAACGGCGGAGCGACATCTTCGGGTGGTGAAGGTTCCGCGAGAATCGCCCGATCCGTTGAAGAAGGATCCGACGAGGCGGGCCCACGTGTTGGTGAGACAGCGAATGCGCGCGTGAGAGGGACGAGAGGCTGCCCGTGGGGACCCCGCATGTCGGCGAAAAAGATCAGAGGGCGCGCGCGGGAGTGTGGGCTGTGGCGCAGCGGCTGCCAGGGCGGGCCCGCGCGACAGTGAAGGTTCGCGCGCGCGTGCGAGTGGAGAGGCTGGGCGGTGGGACCGGGATGTCGGCGCCCGGATTTGGAGTTGGGCCGAGCGCGCGTGGAGATGGGAAGATGGGCCGAAATGGCTTAGTCCGGCCCAGGTGAGGTTTTTCTCTTTTTTCCATTTTATTTTCTATTTCTTTTCTTCATTTTCAAATCCAATTTGAATTCAAGTTTAAATTCAAACTTTTGTGAATAACTTGTCCTCAGTTTGAATAGTATAATTTAATAATATAAGTGTGAAGAATTTTTATTCTGATTTTATTTTATTTTATGTAGTATTTTTCTTAGTTCTTCCCTACTCCTTTTATTTTCTATTTTCTATTTTCCTTTCCATTTGAATTTCAAATCAACACAAGTTTAAAGTTCAAACACTTAATTTGGATACACATATAGAACTTCAGCATAATGTGCAAAAACCTATTTTATGTATTTTAGTTCTTTTAGACAAGCTTTTAATCATATAGTAGAATAATCCCTACCTTATTACTTCTAGGGAAATCAAATTTATATTGTAGACTATATATATTAAGAAATAGTTTAATCCTAATTTCTTTATATATCCTAACCCAAAGGCAATTTAGATTATTTAAGTATCTTTAATTATGTGTTTTTAACATATTCATGAGTGGAAACTTCTAAATTATGATTATCTTTAAGGAAAGGTGTTTTGATTTAAAATCTTTGAGAATTTTTCCTTGTCTTCACAAGATTGAACTTTAGGGTGTTACAAATCCTACCCCCCTTAAAAATAATCTCGTCCTCGAGATTTGTAAGGAAAAAGGGTGCATGTTCATATTGTTTCAACACATATGCATAAACAAAATCTCGGCATGATGCATATATTATTAGCAAAACACAGGGTCAAATGGACCTTATTATTATTACTAAAATAGTAAAATACTAACTAATAGCTAAACTAATATTTAGGTCTTACAAATAGTAAAATATATATATATATATGTATCTATTTCTATGTTTTATCTCTTTATTCTTGTTGCTCGTTGACTTCTTCACCGACTACTTCATCTCCAACTGGCTCTTCTTCTTGAATTTGGATTTCAAGTTCACCGGGTTCAGCTTCTACTTCTGTATGATGGGCATATCCTCGGTTGATGGATAGGGGCTGACTCTTCCCTGCTGAGGCTTGTCCTTGCTTCATCGGTGCTGGTGTAGTGTAGGCAGCTCTGTTGGGACAGTAGTTGGCGTAGTGTCCCGGTTGTCCACACTTGAAGCATGTCCTGATGGCGGTTGTGTTGGGAGCAGCGGGTCCTACTGGAGTGCTTGCCTTTGGAGGAGCAGTTGGTGTCTGTTGGGTTTGTTGTCCAGAACTGCCACTAGCTGATGTACTTGGGGTGGTAGTATAGCGAGGACGGGAACTGCTTCCAGCCTGTCCTTGGTTGATAGCCTTTCTTTTCTCTCCAAATATACTCCTCTTGTTTTCTACAGCAATAGCTTTGTCAAGTAGCCTTTGGAAGGATGGGAATGTGTGCGATACCAGTTGATATTGCAAGGGTCCAATCAAACCATCCAGAAAGAGCTCCTGCTTTTGCTCATCATCCTCAACATCTCTGGGAGCATATCGAGATAACTGGATGAATTTGTCCCTATATTCACTCACGGACATACTTCCTTGCTTGAGGGATAGAAACTCCTTCCTCTTAATCTTCATGAGTCCAGCAGGAATATGGTAATTCCTGAATTGTGCGGAGAATTCTGCCCAGGTAATTGTATCAGCAGCAGCATGAGCTGCACAGTACGCATCCCACCAATCTGCAGCGGGACCAGCAAGACGACCTGATGCATAGAGTACTTTCTCTCTATCCGAGCACTGAGCTATGTTGAGCATCTTCTCTATGGACTTTAACCAGTCATCTGCTTGCAGCGGATCTGCGGAGTTGGAGAAGGTTGGTGGCTTGTGGCTCATGAATTCCCGGTGTTTGTCCCGGGGTGGAACTGGTGGTGGAGGTGGAGGCAATGGCATTTGTTGTTGTTGCTGCTGTTGTTGAAGTTGTTGCTGCAGCTGCTGTTGTTGTACTCTTCTCTCCTGTCGTATCTCTTCCCGCTCTTGGCGCATTTCCCGACGTGCATCCTCTCTTTCCTGATGCATTTCTTGGCGTTCTTGCTGCATTTGGGTGCGCATATCTGCCATAGTGTCCGCCATTTGCTGCATCATTCTCATTTGAGCTGCGACTAGTGGATCAACTCCGCCTTGTGGAGGATTAGGAGGATTCATCCCTGCTGACTGTGGTTGAGGTTGTTGGTTAGCAGGCAAATCAATTCCACCTCCCTGCCTGGTATTGACCATCTAAGTTAGAAGCATATGGTAAGATAGCTTTGCAAGGGAATCATTTAGTAGACAGAATGAATAAGCTATTAGTTGGTTATGTACTGAAATTTTCTTTGGCAGGGCTGGGCCAGATATTCTATGTCAAGACTAGGGTAATTAGTTTGCACGAGGTGAATGTCCGAAGGTAAGATAGAATATGTTAAGATGAGATAGATACGGAATACTACTTATATTTTCTAAGGGGATAATCTAGTTTGTCTAGTTATCTTACAAATGCTATCCTTTATACCTAGATGTATATGCAGATGTAATGGTGGACATTACTCCACAACCCATCACACTCAATCAAAGATCCAAATCAGACAGATATCATAAGAACAAACATTCAAATACATAAACACTTATAAAAATAGTTTTGTTTTTGTTCCTAGGAATAGGTCTCCTATTCCTAGAGGTCACTTTAGGCATGGGATTTCAAAGTGTAAAATCCACATTTGTCTTTTAGAAAGAAAAGATAAGAATAATCAGAGTGAAGCGGAAATAGATGAGAAAAGATTAAGATAAGTTTAGAAAAGAATCAGAGTAAGGTAAGTAAAGAATGGTTGTCCAGTTCTATCTAGGTTTCGTCCTACAGTCAACATTCCTCTGATACCACTTCTGTAACACCCGGATTTTAGGGGTCCAAAACCCGGGGGTTAACATAAACACCAGGTATGCTGGGACCAAGTCTCATACATATGATGTATAGTGGCACAGGATCGAATGTCACATCTTTATATATAACAGGAGTTCTATACAAAATAAATAATTACATTATAAGGAGACAACGGTCCAGCAACCCAAAGTTGACTGGGAGACGACGGCCTAGACCTCTCACGAACTCATCGCAGCATCCTCCAAGCGCCTCATCCTGCAGTACCTGTTCTTGACCTGTGGTGTATGTGAGACAGCAAGAGTGAGCTCACATACGTTCATCGCTCAACAAGTTGTGGGGAATAATGTGCATGAACTCGCCAAAGGTGGGAGCTCACGTGAAGTGTAAGGCTTACCAAAGAAGATGGTTAGAGCTGAGCATTGCTTTTAAAGTTGGTCAAAATTTTATTAGCAGTTACTAAGTATAAGTAAATACCAACCCAGTTAAATAGTAGAACAAAAGTGACAACTTCACCTGCGATGCAATGCATATGACAAATTGAGTTTAAGTTCCATAATTTAATCATGTGAGGGTCCGAGCTGCTCATGACCGTGAGCACGGCTAGTATACCAGTTTTACACTCTGCAGAGGTTGCGCATCTTTACCCACAAGCCGTGTTACCCATCTGCCAAGGGGTCATGAATCCCATACACCTCTACCAAGGAAGCGAGGCAGGGTAACACTACGAGGCCTTTACAAAGTTCCACTAGCTTCCGAAAACCCGCTACAGTTTATAGGAAGATCCAGTGCAGGAATCCCTTGCAGGACCGCCATCGCAGCAAAATCCTCCCGAGGGCCTCCCTACACTGACCTCTCCCCTACTGCCCTTGCCCCTTTCGGGTAAGGTAGTCTTCCACTAGCTTTCCTAATTAATCAGCCAAGGGCGTCCCATACCACCCTTGTGGTAGCACTGTTTTCCCGGGTGGTCGCTCCATGTTCCAATTAACATAATGATCTTAACATGAACATTAAATAACAACTGATAACAAAAAGTGTAATCATGAATAATGTATCTTCATACCCAAAACCACATATAGCACTAGCAAGTACTACCCAGAAAGATCAGTGGTAAACAAGGTATAAAGATAGACAAACTAGGGTAACCTATTGGGTCCCATCAAAATTAACCTATGCAGATCATTATGATTAATCAGAACATGGCTGGGTAAAAAGAAGTGATCAAGGGCACAACTTGCCTGGGCCTTGAGAATCCAGGTACCAGGATGATTCTTCAGATCCTCGTGACCTCACTGCTAGTCGTAGCAATACAAACATACATGGTATAGGCAAAATTAACATTACACCAAACATATATGCAAAATACATATTAATAATCTACATATTAAAATAAGTTCACAGGAAAAAGAATTATTAATTTTGGAGTTGTAGAATTCAAGTTATGATTTTCCTAAGGTTTAATGTGATTAAAATATGATTAAATGATAAATAAATTTTCTGACAGAGTTCATGTCAAAACAAAGACACTAAATGATAGAGAATATTATTACAAAATTTTAGGAATTGGAATGACTCAATTTGGAGCTAAAATGAATTAGTTATGAATTAATTAAGTTTCTGGATTTATTTTAACACTAAAAATCATTTTCTAAATCATTTTCTATGATTTTCTTATTCACTGGACTGGGCCTCAATTTCCAGAAAGCGCAGGGGCTACGGTGTAAGACTCCACAGACTCAGACTACACCCGCGGTGGACGGCGGGTTTATTCCGTGAAAGCCGAGGGGCTCTTTAGCAAAAGATCCCGGCCGAAGGGGTATCAAGAATCCAGGGCCGTCCGATCTTGAATCAAGGGACCAGATTAGATCTTTCCCCCGACCGAACCGGTACGCGCCGTGAGTCGCACGATTAGAGATCAACGGCTGGTATTTAATGGGGCGAAGGGGTATCCTCTATCTAATCCGAGCCGCACGTTTGTGATCCAACGGTCTCTACGTTTCTCCCCAAACCCAGCAAGCTCGCACGGCGGCGCCGCCCACCGGACCGCGACGAAGCTCGCCGGAGCTGGCCCAATTCGACCCCCAGGCGCACAAACTTCGTTCCAAATGATGCTAAACATAGCGGCGAACCAGGCGAGCATGATGGAGTGGACTCACCGATGGATTGCGCAGTGCTCTTCTCTGTCCTCGTTGCACGGCGGAGATCCGGCTCCGTTGAGAAATTCCGGTGGCCACGAGGGTCTTCGCCGCCCACCGATGACACCAAGAGCTTCGTGGCCCGACGCCGATCCCCGTGTAGCAATAACCGAGCCCCGACCGGCGCAAAAAGTCGATGACCGCGGAGTTCTCGTCTCAATCTCTCTCCTCTCTTCCTTCCGTTGGTTCCTAGAGCTCGCGGATGACAATGTGGTCGAGGTGCCAGGATTTATACTCGAGCAGAAGGAGGGGGGGTCCGCAACATGCGCGCGACGGAGCAGGCCCCAACGGCGGAGCGACATCTTCGGGTGGTGAAGGTTCCGCGAGAATCGCCCGATCCGTTGAAGAAGGATCCGACGAGGCGGGCCCACGTGTTGGTGAGACAGCGAATGCGCGCGTGAGAGGGACGAGAGGCTGCCCGTGGGGACCCCGCATGTCGGCGAAAAAGATCAGAGGGCGCGCGCGGGAGTGTGGGCTGTGGCGCAGCGGCTGCCAGGGCGGGCCCGCGCGACAGTGAAGGTTCGCGCGCGCGTGCGAGTGGAGAGGCTGGGCGGTGGGACCGGGATGTCGGCGCCCGGATTTGGAGTTGGGCCGAGCGCGCGTGGAGATGGGAAGATGGGCCGAAATGGCTTAGTCCGGCCCAGGTGAGGTTTTTCTCTTTTTTCCATTTTATTTTCTATTTCTTTTCTTCATTTTCAAATCCAATTTGAATTCAAGTTTAAATTCAAACTTTTGTGAATAACTTGTCCTCAGTTTGAATAGTATAATTTAATAATATAAGTGTGAAGAATTTTTATTCTGATTTTATTTTATTTTATGTAGTATTTTTCTTAGTTCTTCCCTACTCCTTTTATTTTCTATTTTCTATTTTCCTTTCCATTTGAATTTCAAATCAACACAAGTTTAAAGTTCAAACACTTAATTTGGATACACATATAGAACTTCAGCATAATGTGCAAAAACCTATTTTATGTATTTTAGTTCTTTTAGACAAGCTTTTAATCATATAGTAGAATAATCCCTACCTTATTACTTCTAGGGAAATCAAATTTATATTGTAGACTATATATATTAAGAAATAGTTTAATCCTAATTTCTTTATATATCCTAACCCAAAGGCAATTTAGATTATTTAAGTATCTTTAATTATGTGTTTTTAACATATTCATGAGTGGAAACTTCTAAATTATGATTATCTTTAAGGAAAGGTGTTTTGATTTAAAATCTTTGAGAATTTTTCCTTGTCTTCACAAGATTGAACTTTAGGGTGTTACAGTGCAGTTGCAGGCGCGAAGCGTTCGGCGCGCCGGTTGCATGACGCGTGGGTCTGGGCCTCCACGCTGGGCGTGTTGGGAGTCGGAGAAGCGCGCCCACTTGGCACGGTTGCATGCCGCCTGCATGGCTGCCCGCCCTCTCGCCCGCTGGTCTAGGCAAAAGTGGAGAGCCGCTTGTAACCGCTGGGCGGTTGCACGCACCACATGCGGCGGTTTGGCTTCTTATGCTCTAGGCCGGCTTGCATGACGTGTGGGGCCCAGCCCCCGCGCCGTGGGGGGGTGAATCTTGGAGCGTGTTGGAGAAGATTCGACCCGCAACGGTTGAGGGCGCAGGTAGGGAGAGTCGCCTTTAAAAGGGGGGCGACCCCTTGGAGGGCAACCATGTCTTCGCGCTCCCCACATGCATTGTGTCTTTCCACCTTCCGAGCCCCCGAGCGGGGGGCGCCCGGAGCCCTTCCGTCTTGTCGTCGGAGGAACGCAACTTCGTGGAAGTTGGTACCTTTCAGCCATCGTTCGGCTTCAAGGATTTTCATCAGGCAGCCTGTCTGCATCCGCTCGCCGGTGGTCACCCAAGACGGTGACCACCAGCCTCTGGGTGGGGAGGAGCAAGCCAGGCTGCGATCTTGGCTCCGCCCTCAGCTTCAAGGATGTTCATCATCCTTGCAGGGGCGGAGAGCGAGGCGAGCTGGGGCTCTACCCCCTGCGCGGGTCGGCTGCCCACCTCCTCTTCCAGCTTCTGGTGGTGGAAACCATCCTCCAGTTCTACGGAGGAGGCATCCTCCAGCCATGCCAGGGAAGGCGAACTGTTGCTGCCCAGCTAGGATGCAACATTCCGCCCTCTTCCTCGCTTTCGCGGCGAGGACGGGAGTGAGGACCTGCCGATGCGCCTCGCAGACCGTCGGTGTTGGTGGAGAGGCGGATGCCGCCGTCCGTGCTGCTGTGGTGGCAGCCGAAGGAAGCTCCCCCCTCGTCGAGGCCGTCAGCGCCGCCCACGGGCCGGCCCCCGGTTCTTTGGCTTTGATGTCTGTTTCGCGTCCCTTGAGTAGGGACGCGAACGAAAGCCTTCCGGTGGCCGCGCCCGTTCTGGGATCATGGCTGCTGCTGTGGGGACGGAACCGGAGTTCCATTTGTAATGGCACCTTGAGTGCCGGTGTTTTGTTCATTGCGGCTGTCGAGGCCTGAACATGTATGTAAATTCGGCACGGAGCCATGTTTTTTCCCCATTTTCGAGCACTGAGACTCGCCTGTTGGTTGTCTGAACCGCTTCACCAAGCGTGAGTCGCCCCGTGTAAAGGTGACGAGTGAGGTATCTGTATCCCGGAGGCGTAGGAGTCCCCCGGCTCGGTCAGCCTTGTTGTCCAAGGCTTCCCTTGCTTAGTTAGAGGAAACCCTCGGCCGCTATTCGATGAGCCGAGGCCAGGGGTAGCGGTGCCAGTGCGAACAGAGGCAGAGTTGGCTCGAAAAGAAGACCAGGTCAGCCGGAGCCTGGCCGGGTCGCCCGTTAGCGGGACCGACGCCGGAATTGACCTGCCGAGGCCTCGGGCCGGGCTGATGTCCTTGGGGGACAGCTAGCCGAGGCCCCTGGGTGACCGGCCAAGCCGCCTGCTCGAGCCGGATTCTTGGAGAAGACCCTGGCGGCGATGGCCCGAGCTTGGTGATGATGTCGTCCTTCAGAGCGGAGACCCTTGAACCGCGTCGCCGTCCGAGGCTAGGTCGGACCTCGCCAGAGGTGTTGTCGACGCCGAGGGTGCTGCTGCTCCCTTTAGCCGTCAAGATCCGAGCCTGCAGGATCGGATTATCTTGTAGCGTGTGTTTTCTGCGGCCGCCGAGGCCGAAACACACCCTCGCCGTATTGTAAAGCCGTGACTCCTTTCCTCTTATTTCGAGTATCTGGACTTTTTTGTTGGTAACAGAACTGTTTGTGCGAGCGAGAGTTGCTTCTCACGGAAGGTGATGAGTGAGGTATCCGTATCCCGGAGG
Source organism: Zea luxurians (assembly GCA_029449295.1). NCBI lineage: Eukaryota > Viridiplantae > Streptophyta > Magnoliopsida > Poales > Poaceae > Zea > Zea luxurians. Next base: position 1,506,346 of record JAOPSE010000145.1, read on the forward strand.
CGTAGGAGTCCCTCGGCTCGGTCGGCCTTGCCGCTTACGCGCACTCTTACCCGTCCATGGGGTTCTGTCACCAAAGCAGTCGAGAAAGCTCAAAGAATCGCTCCGGCAGAAGAGCTTCCGAACGTGAAGACTTGTTCGGTCCGCGGAATCACTTATCCGAACGTGAGTTACTTATGGCAGAAGGTGATGAGTGAGGTATCCGTATCCCGGAGGCGTAGGAGTCCCTCGGCTCGATCAGCCTTGGCTGCTTACGTGTACTCCTTCGTTTTCAGGATCCACTTTCGAAGTAGTCGAAAAGCACGAAAGACATTCCAGCGGAAAAGATCTTTTTTCGAGGAAAATTTCGACGCAGAGGGGGTTCCCCCCTTTTAGCCCCCGAGGGAGGGTCGGGCTTTGCCGAGGCAAGGCTGACCCTTCCTTGACGACTAAACTTTGCGTGAGAGCGAGGTATATGAACAACTTGAAAACATCTTAAGGGTAGAAGCGACGTAGCTGTTGGATGTTCCAAGCGTTGCTGTAGACCTCGCCTTGACTGTTGGCCAGCTTGTACGTTCCGGGTTTTAGAACTTTGGCGATGACGAATGGCCCCTCCCAGGGGGCGTGAGCTTGTGTCGACCTCGTGCGTCTTGTCGCAGCCGAAGCACCAGGTCGCCCACCTGGAGGTCTCGGGACCGGACCCCTCGGGCGTGGTAGCGTCGCATGGACTGCTGGTACCGCACCGAGTGTAGTAAGGCCTTGTCCCAAGCCTCTTCCAGCTGGTCCAACGAGTCTTCTCGACTAGCTTGGTTGCTTTGGTCGTCATAGGCCCTAGTCCTCGGGGAACCGTACTCCAGGTCTGTGGGCAAGATGGCCTCGGCCCCATAGACTAGGAAGAACGGCGTGAAGCCCGTGGCTCGGCTCGGTGTCATTCTAAGGCTCCAGACCACCGAGGGGAGTTCCTTCATCCATCGCTTGCCGAACTTGTTGAGGTCGTTGTAGATCCGAGGCTTGAGTCCTTGTAGAATCATGCCGTTGGCACGCTCTACTTGCCCATTCGTCATGGGATGAGCCACAGCGGCCCAGTCCACCCGGATGTGGTGATCCTCGCAGAAGTCCAGGAACTTTCTGCCGGTGAACTGGGTGACGTTGTCGGTGATGATGGAGTTCGGAACCCCGAAACGATGGACGATGTTGGTGAAGAACGCCACCGCCTGCTCGGACCTGATGCTGTTCAGGGGTCGGACCTCGATCCACTTGGAAAATTTGTCGATGGCGACCAACAGGTGCGTGTAGCCCCCGGGTGCCTTCTGCAAGGGGCCGACGAGGTCCAGACCCCACAGAGCAAAAGGCCATGTGATGGGTATTGTCTGCAGAACCTGAGCGGGCAGGTGGGTCTGCCTTGCATAGAACTGACACCCTTCGCAGGCGCGGACAATTCTAGTGGCGTCGGCCACCGCCGTTGGCCAATAGAAACCTTGTCGGAAAGCATTTCCGACAAGGGCTCGAGGTGCTACGTGGTGGCCGCAAGCCCCCGAGTGTATTTCTTGGAGGAGTTCCTGACCTTCGGTGGTGGAGATGCATTGCTGGAGGATGCCTGAAGGGCTGCGGTGGTAGAGCTCCTTCCCTTCTCCCAACAAGACAAACGACTTGGCGCGCCACGCCAACCGCCGAGCTTCGGCTCGGTCAAGGGGTAGCTCTCCTCGGTGGAGATATTGCAGGTACGGGGTCTGCCAGTTTTGGTCAGGCGTGACCCCGCTTTGCTCCCCCTCGACGCGCAGCGTCTCGCCTTCGGGGGCCGAGGGTACCTCGGGCCGAACCGAGGGTGCCTCGGGCCGAGCCGAGGGTGCCTCGGACTGTGCCGAGGGTACCTCGGGCTGGGCCGAGGGCGCCTCAGGCTCGGGCGCGTCGTCGATCTTGACGGAGGGTTGATGCAGATCTCGGGAGAAGACGTCCGGGGGAACCATTGTTCGCCCCGAGGCTATTTTAGCCAGCTCGTCCGCAGTATCGTTGTAGCGCCGAGCGATGTGGTTGAGCTTGAGCCCGTAGAACTTGTCTTCCAGGCGCCGAACCTCATCACAGTAGGCCTCCATCTTCGGGTCGCGGCAGTGGGAGTTCTTCATGACTTGGTCGATGACGAGCTACGAGTCACCGCGAGCGTCGAGGCGTCGGACCCCTAGCTCGACGGCAATCCGCAACCCGTTGACCAGAGCCTCGTACTCAGCTACATTGTTGGACGCCGGGAAGTGGAGGCGTAGCACGTAGCGTAGGTGCTTCCCGAGGGGCGAGATGAAGAGTAGGCCCGCGCCGGCTCCAGTCTTCATCAGCGACCCATCGAAGAACATGGTCCAGAGCTCCGGTTGGATCGGAGCTGTTGGTAGCTGGGTGTCGACCCATTCAGCCACGAAGTCTGCCAAAACCTGGGATTTGATGGCCTTCCGAGGGGCGAACGAGATCGTTTCGCCCATGATTTCCACTGCCCACTTTGCAATCCTACCCGAGGCTTCTCGGCAATGGATGATCTCCCCCAGGGGGAAGGATGACACCACAGTTACCGGATGAGACTCGAAGTAGTGTCGCAACTTTTGCCGCGTCAGGATCACCGCGTACAGCAGCTTCTGAACTTGTGGGTAGCGGATTTTGGTTTCGGACAGTACCTCGCTGACGAAGCAGACTGGCCTCTGAACGGGCAATGCATGCCCCTCTTCTTGCCTCTCGACCACAATCGCGGCGCTAACCACCTGAGTGGTCGCGGCGACGTAGACCAAGAGGGCTTCTCCGGCAGCTGGGGGCACCAGGATAGGCGCCTTCGTGAGGAGCGCCTTCAGGTTCCCGAGGGCTTCCTCGGCCTCAGGGGTCCAAGTGAAGCGCTCGGCCTTCCTTAAGAGGCGGTACAGGGGTAGACCTCTTTCACCGAGGCGTGAGATGAAGCGGCTCAGAGCCGCGAGACATCCCATGACCCTCTATACGCCTTTCAAGTCCTGGATGGGCCCCATGCTGGTGATGGCTGCGATCTTCTCCGGGTTGGCTTCGATGCCCCGCTCGGAGACGATGAACCCCAAGAGCATGCCTCGGGGCACCCCGAAGACACACTTTTCGGGATTAAGCTTGACACCTTTCGCCTTGAGACATCGGAATGTCACTTCAAGGTCGGAAAGGAGGTCGGAGGCTTTCCTCGTCTTGACTACGATGTCATCGACGTAGGCCTCGACCGTTCGGCCGATGTGTTCGCCGAACACATGGTTCATGCACCGCTGGTACGTTGCACCCGCATTCCTCAAACCAAACGGCATGGTAACATAGCAGTACATGCCGAAGGGTGTGATGAAAGAAGTCGCAAGCTGGTCGGACTCTTTCATCCTGATTTGGTGATACCCTGAGTAGGCATCGAGGAAAGACAGGGTTTCGCACCCAGCAGTGGAATCCACGATCTGATCGATGCGAGGTAGAGGGTAGGGAACCTTCAGACATGTTTTGTTCAGACCAGTGTAGTCTACACACATCCGCCATTTCCCCCCTTTCTTTCTCACAAGCACAGGGTTGGCAAGCCATTCGGGATGGAATACCTCTTTGATGAACCCTACCGCCATTAGCTTGTGGATCTCCTCGCCTATGGCTCTGCGCTTCTCCTCGTCGAATCGGTGCAGAGGCTGCTTGACGGGTCGGGCTCCGGCTCGGATGTCCAGCGAGTGCTCGGCGACATCCCTCGGTATGTCGGGCATGTCCGAGGGACTCCACGCGAAGACGTCGGCGTTCGCACGGAGAAAGTCGACGAGCACTGCTTCCTGTTTGGGATCGCGCCCGGAGCCGATCCGGACTTGCTTGGAGGCGTCGCTGCTGGGGTCGAGGGGGACGGACTTAACCGTCTCCGCTGGCTCGAAGTTGCCGGCATGACGCTTCACGTCTGGCACCTCCTTGGAGAGTGTAACACCCTAAAATCATATTTTGGGTAATTAAAGAAATTTTAGTCTGTAACTTGAATAAATATGTTTTCCAATATGTGAATATATATATATAATCCTTATATGAGTTAGTTTATTGAATAAAACATTATTAAACATCTTCTAAAAGTATTTAAGCTAAGGTATCCTTTAACAAAATAATAAATATTAAAGATTAAATGAGCATAATTGGTGTATTTAAAATCATTTTTCATAGATATGGTAAAATAAATAAATAAATTATGGATTTGCTTTCATGCGGAGTTCTTCTGTTTGTTCAATAAAAATTTGAGTGCAAATTCAAGACCAAAACTTGAACTTGAAATCCAAATTTGAAAACAAAGCAGAAAATTTATAAAGAAAAGAAAAAGGGCTCCTATACCTACCTGGGCCGATTCTCCTCCCTGTCGGCCCAAATGGGGATTTCACCCCCGCGCCGGCCCACTTATACACCCTTGCGCGCGCGTCTCCACTGGGGGAAAAACCCTAGCCGCTGCCGTGTGGGCCCCGTGGTCAGAGCCTTCATCTCCGCGCCGCGCGCGCTTCGGGTAACAGAATCGCGCTGCCCGCTGCGTTCGTCGCGACGACTGCGCCGCGAACTCGCGCGCGCGGACTCCGTCCTCCGCACCTACCGCCGTGAACTGTGGACTCGGCCCCGGAACTCTGGGCTATATAAGCGCAGGTAGGCAAACAAAGTAGAGAGAGCAAAGCGCAGAGGGCTCCGTCGTCAAGCTATGGATGGGTTGGGGAGGGGTCTGCCGCCGCCGTCAGGGGCACGATTGGCCACCTCCTGGACCTCAGCGTGGGGCTCGGATCGGGCGCAGGGACGCTTAGAAGCCAGGGCCGCCGCGAATTCGACAATCATGTAGTGGATGCCGGGGTAATTTATCATCGGGATCCTGTGTATGATGGAGCTCCCTCCATGGTCAAACCTCTGACCTTCTCCCTTCGAGCTCCCTCTGGCCAAAGTGCTGGATGCCCCCGCGAGCTCTATGGCCGCGCGCGCCCGGCCTTCGCCATCTATGGAGCTCGGCGGCGGGGGTTGTCCGTATTTCTCGCCGTCGCGCAACGACACCAGGAAGCCGCCGTGCGCCATGGGCAGAGATCTATGCCGCGTGATCCACGGTGAGTCCTCCCCATTTCAATTCACCTTGTTCCCAGCATCGCATTGAACCTCTTGGGTATGTGTTTGGGGTGCTGATGCACCAGGGCGCGTAACGCCGGTAATGGCGCGCCGCCGTGCGGTTGGGCACCCCTGTTTGGCTTCGGGCGGTGGAAGAAGGATGGGGACCGTCGATCTTTTGGACGGTACAGATTAGCAGGGGAAAACGATTCGTAGTGTTGAATCTTAGCCGTTGATCCTGAGATGTACGGTTGGGGTTCGATCTGGCGCAACTGTTCATGCGATGTAGTGTGGTCCGTTGGATCGGTTGCATAGGGATGGGATTAGATCGCAGTTTCGTTAGATCATGGCCGTCAGATCCGGATCTAACGATGGGCGTTGCGTACCGGTTCACTTAATGCGTCATCTAATCGTGGCCATCGGAATGAGATCCAATGGCCAGAATCCATCCATACCTCTTCGGCGGTACATTTTCTAAAAGAGACCCTGCACTTTCACAGAATCAACCCGCCGTCCACCGCGGGTTAAGGTTGTGTCTGGGCGATTTTGCAATTTAAACCCCGAGTTCCCTGGTTATCGTGCGCCCAGTCCAAGGATTTATAAAACCCAGTAAAAATAAATAGAAAATGATTTTTAAAGTAAAAATAAATGCCAAAACTTGTGAAATTCATATTAAATTCATTTTAACTCCAAATTGAGTCATTCCAGTTGCAATAATTTTGTTATAATGTTGTTTATCACCTAGTGCCTCTATTTAGCCATGAAACTTGAACTAAAAATGTTCATTTGAGAATAACCTATTCTAAGTACCTAATAACTTCAGAAATTCATAACTTAAAATCTATAACTCCAAAATTAATGATTCCTGTTCCTATGATCTTATTTTAATATGTATATTATTAATGTGTATTTTGTTCTTATGTTTGATGTAATGTTAAATTTTGCCTATACAATGTTTGTTTGTATTGCTACGACTAGCAGTGAGAACACGAGTCACCTGAAGATCATCCTGGTACCTGGAATCTCAAGGCCCAGGCAAGTTGTGCCCTTGATCACTTCTTTTTACCCAGCCATGTTCTGATTAATCATAATGATCTGCATAGGTTAATTTTGATGGGACCCAATAGGTTACCCTAGTTTGTCTATCTTTATACCTTGTTTACCACTGAACTTTCTGGGTAGTACTTGCTAGTGCTATATGTGGTTTTGGGTATGAAGATTACACTATTCATGATTATACTTTTGTTATCAGTTGTTATTTATGGTTCATGTTAAGATCATTATGTTAATTGGAACATGGAGAACCACCCGGGAAAACAGTGCTACCACAAGGGTTTAATGGGACGCCCTTGGCTGATTAATTAGGAAAGCTAGTGGAAGACTACCTTACCCGAAAGGGGCAAGGGCAGTAGGGGAGAGGTCAGTGTAGGGAGGCCCTCGGGAGGATTTTGCTGCGATGGCGGTCCTGCAAGGGATTCCTGCACTGGATCTACCTATAAACTGTAGCGGGTTTTCGGAAGCTAGTGGAACTTTGTAAAGGCCTCGTAGTGGATCCCTAGCCATTCACCTCGGTAGTGTCTAAGGGCCTTGCAAACCCTGGCGACATGGGATACACGACTTGTGGGTAAAGATGCGCAACCTCTGCAGAGTGTAAAACTGGTATACTAGCCGTGCTCACGGTCATGAGCGGCTCGGACCCTCACATGATTAAATGATGGAACTAAATTCAATTTGTCATATGCATTGCATCGCAGGTGAAGTTGTTACTTTTGTTCTACTATTTAACTGGGTTGGTATTTACTTATACTTAGTAATTGCTAATAAAATTTTGACCAACTTTAAAAGCAATGCTCAGCTTCAACCATCTCCTTTGGTAAGCCTTACACTTCACGTGAGCTCCCACCTTTGGCGAGTTCATGCACATTATTCCCCACAACTTGTTGAGCGATGAACGTATGTGAGCTCACTCTTGCTGTCTCACACACACCACAGGTCAAGAACAGGTACCGCAGGATGATGCTCATGGAGGTTGCTGCGATGAGTTCGTGAGAGGTCTAGGTCGTCGTCTCCCAGTCAACTTTGGGTTGCTGGACCGTTGTCTCCTTATAATGTAATTATTTATTTTGTATAGAACTCCTGTAATATATAAAGATGTGACATTCGATCCTGTGCCACTTTACATCATATGTATGAGACTTGGTCCCAGCATACCTGGTGTTTATGTTAACCCCGGGTTTTGGACCCCTAAAATCCGGGTGTTACAGAAGTGGTATCAGAGGAATGTTGACTGTAGGACGAAACCTAGATAGAACTGGACAACCATTGTCTACTTAACTTTGCTACTCTAATTCTTTCTAAAACTTTCCTTAATCTTTTCTCATCTATTTCCGCTTTACTCTGATTATTCTTATCTTTTCTTTTCTAAAGACAAATGTGGATTTCACACTTTGGAATCCAATGCCTAAAGTGACTTTTAGGAATAGGGGACCTAATCTTAGGAACAAAAACAAAACTATTTTTATAAATATAGGTGTGTTTTAATGCTTGTTCTTATGATACTTGTTTGATTTGGATCTTTGATTGAGTGTGATGAGTTGTGGAGTAATGTCCACAATTACATCTGCATATACATATAGGAAAAAAAACAAAATGCTTATAAAAATAACTAGACACACTAGATTATCCCTCTTTAAAGTATCTAGCCTAACAATATTCATCTTATCTTAAAAGATTCTATCCTACACTCATAGATCCATCTTATCTCAAAAGATCCTAACTTATCCTAATTAAAATATATCTGGTGTAATAAATCTACCTTATCTTAAAGGATTCTCTCTTATCTTAATAGATCCATCTAATCCTATAAGATTCTCTTTTATCTTAGTAGATTCAACTTATCTTAAAAGATTCGTCTTATCCTAGCCACTTTACTTATCTCATCCTAGAAGTAACAACCATGATCTAATCCAAAGCAATTAGATATTATCTAGTCTAACCTAGTTATGCCAATCTAATCTAGATCCCATCCAATCTAATATGATCCAATCTAAAGTGAGTTATTAACAAGTTAGTTAAGTTGGTGATATAGGTTAGACACTGTCTCTACAAATATATCTTAACCTAAATTAATGTCTTATACCAACTCATCCTTGAACAATGACCTACCTACATCATATAATCCATCCTATCTTAAAAGATTCTAACATATCCTAATAATATTTATCCTACCCTGGTAGATCTAGCTAATCTTAACTAGTTTAATTTAGTCATACCAACCTAATCTGGATTCTATCTAATCCAATATGATCTAAGCTAGATTGAGTTACTTAATGCTGATACAAAGGATAAGGCCATACTCCAAAATTCACTTAAGCCTAAATTGGTGACCTAGATCAACTCGGCCATACCCAACAACTTGACCTACATAACAGATCTATCTTAGCCTCTTGTCCCAAACCCGGATGGAGACACCAAAGAGCAAGAAGGAGGAGATCAACTTCGACATGGAAGGATAGGAGTCAAATCAGATCTCGAGATGATTCAAGATTTACCACCTTGGATGGGGTCTTCCCTTACCAAGTTCTTCTTACCATCAGCTAACCTCACTTTGACCATCTCTCTTCTTACCTAACTGTGTGTCTAAACTAGAAGGTACCCATGCATTTCTAAGTACTTGCTAAATTGTATTTAAAAAAAAGAACTCTTGATTTTTTGAACTGGCTAGAAACTGAAATCTAGACTACAAGCTAAATTTGTTGTATCATGTTCCTTACAAATCTCGAGGACGAGATTATTTTTAAGGGGGGTAGGATTTGTAACACCCTAAAATCATATTTTGGGTAATTAAAGAAATTTTAGTCTGTAACTTGAATAAATATGTTTTCCAATATGTGAATATATATATATAATCCTTATATGAGTTAGTTTATTGAATAAAACATTATTAAACATCTTCTAAAAGTATTTAAGCTAAGGTATCCTTTAACAAAATAATAAATATTAAAGATTAAATGAGCATAATTGGTGTATTTAAAATCATTTTTCATAGATATGGTAAAATAAATAAATAAATTATGGATTTGCTTTCATGCGGAGTTCTTCTGTTTGTTCAATAAAAATTTGAGTGCAAATTCAAGACCAAAACTTGAACTTGAAATCCAAATTTGAAAACAAAGCAGAAAATTTATAAAGAAAAGAAAAAGGGCTCCTATACCTACCTGGGCCGATTCTCCTCCCTGTCGGCCCAAATGGGGATTTCACCCCCGCGTCGGCCCACTTATACACCCTTGCGCGCGCGTCTCCACTGGGGGAAAAACCCTAGCCGCTGCCGTGTGGGCCCCGTGGTCAGAGCCTTCATCTCCGCGCCGCGCGCGCTTCGGGTAACAGAATCGCGCTGCCCGCTGCGTTCGTCGCGACGACTGCGCCGCGAACTCACGCGCGCGGACTCCGTCCTCCGCACCTACCGCCGTGAACTGTGGACTCGGCCCCGGAACTCTGTGCTATATAAGCGCAGGTAGGCAAACGAAGTAGAGAGAGCAAAGCGCAGAGGGCTCCGTCGTCAAGCTATGGATGGGTTGGGGAGGGGTCTGCCGCCGCCGTCAGGGGCACGATTGGCCACCTCCTGGACCTCAGCGTGGGGCTCGGATCGGGCGCAGGGACGCTTAGAAGCCAGGGCCGCCGCGAATTCGACAATCATGTAGTGGATGTCGGGGTAATTTATCATCGGGATCCTGTGTATGATGGAGCTCCCTCCATGGTCAAACCTCTGACCTTCTCCCTTCGAGCTCACTCTGGCCAAAGTGCTGGATGCCCCCGCGAGCTCTATGGCCGCGCGCGCCCGGCCTTCGCCATCTGTGGAGCTCGGCGGCGGGGGTTGTCCGTATTTCTCGCCGTCGCGCAACGACACCAGGAAGCCGCCGTGCGCCATGGGCAGAGATCTATGCCGCGTGATCCACGGTGAGTCCTCCCCATTTCAATTCACCTTGTTCCCAGCATCGCATTGAACCTCTTGGGTATGTGTTTGGGGTGCTGATGCACCAGGGCGCGTAACGCCGGTAATGGCGCGCCGCCGTGCGGTTGGGCACCCCTGTTTGGCTTCGGGCGGTGGAAGAAGGATGGGGACCGTCGATCTTTTGGACGGTACAGATTAGCAGGGGAAAACGATTCGTAGTGTTGAATCTTAGCCGTTGATCCTGAGATGTACGGTTGGGGTTCGATCTGGCGCAACTGTTCATGCGATGTAGTGTGGTCCGTTGGATCGGTTGCATAGGGATGGGATTAGATCGCAGTTTCGTTAGATCATGGCCGTCAGATCCGGATCTAACGATGGGCGTTGCGTACCGGTTCACTTAATGCGTCATCTAATCGTGGCCATCGGAATGAGATCCAATGGCCAGAATCCATCCATACCTCTTCGGCGGTACATTTTCTAAAAGAGACCCTGCACTTTCACAGAATCAACCCGCCGTCCACCGCGGGTTAAGGTTGTGTCTGGGCGATTTTGCAATTTAAACCCCGAGTTCCCTGGTTATCGTGCGCCCAGTCCAAGGATTTATAAAACCCAGTAAAAATAAATAGAAAATGATTTTTAAAGTAAAAATAAATGCCAAAACTTGTGAAATTCATATTAAATTCATTTTAACTCCAAATTGAGTCATTCCAGTTGCAATAATTTTGTTATAATGTTGTTTATCACCTAGTGCCTCTATTTAGCCATGAAACTTGAACTAAAAATGTTCATTTGAGAATAACCTATTCTAAGTACCTAATAACTTCAGAAATTCATAACTTAAAATCTATAACTCCAAAATTAATGATTCCTGTTCCTATGATCTTATTTTAATATGTATATTATTAATGTGTATTTTGTTCTTATGTTTGATGTAATGTTAAATTTTGCCTATACAATGTTTGTTTGTATTGCTACGACTAGCAGTGAGAACACGAGTCACCTGAAGATCATCCTGGTACCTGGAATCTCAAGGCCCAGGCAAGTTGTGCCCTTGATCACTTCTTTTTACCCAGCCATGTTCTGATTAATCATAATGATCTGCATAGGTTAATTTTGATGGGACCCAATAGGTTACCCTAGTTTGTCTATCTTTATACCTTGTTTACCACTGAACTTTCTGGGTAGTACTTGCTAGTGCTATATGTGGTTTTGGGTATGAAGATTACACTATTCATGATTATACTTTTGTTATCAGTTGTTATTTATGGTTCATGTTAAGATCATTATGTTAATTGGAACATGGAGAACCACCCGGGAAAACAGTGCTACCACAAGGGTTTAATGGGACGCCCTTGGCTGATTAATTAGGAAAGCTAGTGGAAGACTACCTTACCCGAAAGGGGCAAGGGCAGTAGGGGAGAGGTCAGTGTAGGGAGGCCCTCGGGAGGATTTTGCTGCGATGGCGGTCCTGCAAGGGATTCCTGCACTGGATCTACCTATAAACTGTAGCGGGTTTTCGGAAGCTAGTGGAACTTTGTAAAGGCCTCGTAGTGGATCCCTAGCCATTCACCTCGGTAGTGTCTAAGGGCCTTGCAAACCCTGGCGACATGGGATACACGACTTGTGGGTAAAGATGCGCAACCTCTGCAGAGTGTAAAACTGGTATACTAGCCGTGCTCACGGTCATGAGCGGCTCGGACCCTCACATGATTAAATGATGGAACTAAATTCAATTTGTCATATGCATTGCATCGCAGGTGAAGTTGTTACTTTTGTTCTACTATTTAACTGGGTTGGTATTTACTTATACTTAGTAATTGCTAATAAAATTTTGACCAACTTTAAAAGCAATGCTCAGCTTCAACCATCTCCTTTGGTAAGCCTTACACTTCACGTGAGCTCCCACCTTTGGCGAGTTCATGCACATTATTCCCCACAACTTGTTGAGCGATGAACGTATGTGAGCTCACTCTTGCTGTCTCACACACACCACAGGTCAAGAACAGGTACCGCAGGATGATGCTCATGGAGGTTGCTGCGATGAGTTCGTGAGAGGTCTAGGTCGTCGTCTCCCAGTCAACTTTGGGTTGCTGGACCGTTGTCTCCTTATAATGTAATTATTTATTTTGTATAGAACTCCTGTAATATATAAAGATGTGACATTCGATCCTGTGCCACTTTACATCATATGTATGAGACTTGGTCCCAGCATACCTGGTGTTTATGTTAACCCCGGGTTTTGGACCCCTAAAATCCGGGTGTTACAGAGAGGCTCTCCAGGTCGGCGATGAGGGCCTCGGACTCGGCGAGGGCCTCGGCGTACTCCACGCACTCCTCGTCGCATTCGAACGCGTGTTTGTACGTGGGGCCGACGGTGATGACCCCGTTGGGGCCCGGCATCTTGAGCTTGAGGTAGGTGTAGTTGGGGACGGCCATGAACTTCGCGTAGCAGGGCCTCCCCAATACCGCGTGGTAGGTTCCTCGGAACCCGACCACCTCGAACGTCAGGGTCTCCCTTCGGAAGTTGGAGGGTGTTCCGAAGCAGACGGGAAGATCGAGTTGTCCGAGGGGTTGGACGCGCTTCCCAGGGATGATCCCATGGAAAGGCGCAGCGCCCGCCCGGACCAAGGACAGATCGATACGCAGAAGCCCGAGGGTCTCGGCGTAGATGATGTTGAGGATGCTGCCTCCGTCCATGAGGACCTTAGTGAGCCTGACGTCGCCGATGATGGGGTCGACGACGAGCGGGTATTTCCCCGGGCTCGGCACATGGTCGGGGTGGTCGGCTTGGTCGAAGGTGATGGGCTTGTCGGACCAGTCTAAGTTGACTGGCGCCGCCACCTTCACCGAACAGACCTCCCGGCGCTCTTGCTTGCGGTGCCGAGCCGAGGCGTTTGCCGCTTGCCCGCCGTAGATCATGAAGCAGTCGCGGACCTCGGGGAACTCTCCTGCCTGGTGATCTTCCTTCTTGTCGTCGTCGCGGGCCCTGCCACCCTCCGTGGGTGGCCCGGCCCTATGGAAGTGGCGCCGAAGCATGACGCACTCCTCAAGGGTGTGCTTGACAGGCCCCTGGTGATAGGGGCACGGCTCCTTGAGCATCTTGTCGAAGAGGTTGGGACCTCCTGGAGGTTTTCGAGGGTTCTTGTACTCGGTGGCGGCGACAAGGTCCGCGTCGGCAGCGTCGCGTTTCGCTTGCGACTTCTTCTTGCCCTTCTTCTTGGTGCCGCGCTGAGTTGACGCCTCGGGAGCATCTTTCGGTGGGCGGCCCTGGGGCTGCTTGTCCTTCCGGAAGATAGCCTCAACCGCCTCCTGGCCGGAGGCGAACTTGGTGGCGATGTCCATCAGCTCGCTCGCCCTGGTGGGGGTCTTACGACCCAGCTTACTCACTAGGTCGCGGTAGGTGGTGCCGGCGAGGAACGCGCTGATGACATCCGAGTCAGTGATGTTGGGCAGCTCGGTGCGCTGCTTCGAGAATCGCCGGATGTAGTCCCGGAGGGACTCTCCCGGCTGCTGTCGGCAGCTTTGGAGATCCCAGGAATTCCCGGGGCGCATGTACGTGCCCTGGAAATTGCCGGCGAAAGCTTGGACTAGGTCGTCCTAGTTGGAGATCTGCCCCGGAGGCAGGTGCTCCAACCAGGCGCGAGCGGTGTCGGAGAGGAACAGGGGGAGGTTGCGGATGATGAGGTTGTCATCGTCCGTTCCACCCAGTTGGCAGGCCAGACGGTAGTCCGCGAGCCACAGTTCCGGTCTCATCTCCCCCGAGTACTTTGTGATAGTAGTCGGGGGTCGGAACCGGGTCGGGAACGGCGACCGTCGTATGGCCCGGCTGAAGGCCTGCGGACCGGGTGGTTCGGGCGAGGGACTCCGATCCTCCCCGCTATCGTAGCGTCCCCCACGCCTGGGGTGGTAGCCTCGGCGCACCCTCTCGTCGAGGTGGGCCCAACGATCGTGGTGATGGTGCTCGTTGCTGAGGCAACCCGGGGCCGCAGGCGCTGTGTTGCGCGTGCGCCCAGTGCAGACCGAGGCTTCCCGCATGAATCGGGAAGTCGCAGCATGATGTTCCGAGGGGTACCCCTGCCTTCGGGAGGCGAAGCTCTCGGCCCGCCGGACCGCGGTGCCTTCCAGGAGATCTCTGAGCTCTCCCTGGATTCGCCACCCCTCGGTGGTTGATGGCTCCGGCATCGCGCGGAGGAGCATTGCTGCTGCAGCCAGGTTCTGGCCGACCGCACTGGATGCGGGTGGCGGCCTGACCCTGACATCATCGGCGATGCGGTGCTGGAAGCCCTGGGGTAGATGACGCATTTCTCCGGCCAGAGGTTGGCCCGCCCATGCCTGCCCGACGTCCCGGCGGATTGGCTCAAGCGCTCCTGTTCCCTCGTCGAGCCTGGCCTGCACCCCACGGATTTGCTCGAGTTGTGGGTCGTGACCCCCCGCCGGAACGGGGACCACGGCTAGCTCCCATGGGATGTCAACGCGAGGCACCGGCCTAGGGAGATCACCGTCCTCCGGCATGCCGAGATGGTTGCCTTCGGTGGGACCCCCTAGATCGACGTGGAAACATTCGCGGCTCGGGCCGTAGTCCTCGTCGCCGAGGCTACGGCTACCGTCGGAACAATCGGAAAGGCAGTAGTCGCATGCGGTCATGAGGTCCCGCATGGCACCGGGGTTGCCAAGTCCGGAGAAACCCCAATAGAAGCTGGGCTCGTCGTCTTCCTCGGACCCGGAGGGCCCGTAGGTCGAGATGTTCGTCAGCCAGTCCCAAGGTGACCGCATACGAAACCCCAGAGGGTTCGGATTCGCCTCTACGAGAGCGTCCGCCAAAGCGGAGCCGCTAGGCGGGTCGAGGCTAAATCTGAAAGGCGTGGGATGGGAATCGGTCGGTACCTCTTGGTCGACGGGCGGTGATGAGGTCACGTCGAGGGCTGACTGCACCGTCGTCTCAGGTACGAGGGCGACATCCAGCAAGCCTTTCGCGAGCGTGCTGGCGTCGTCCGTTTGCTCGGGATTGACGTGTCGCGGGGAGACAGCGCTCGTCTTCGTCTCAAGCGCGAGGCCGATGCCCGGCGCGCCCCCCGTTGGAGTGCTGGCGTTGTCGACTCGCTCGACAGCCGACGAGGCGCCGCCTCCTGCTTGGCCTTGGTTGCCCCGCCTCCTCCTCCTCCGTCGACGGGGAAGAGGACGGGGCGAGCTTGAAGGTCGTTCTTCCACCACGCAGGGAAGACGTCATCGATCCCGCCGCCGATGGGCGGACTGTTGGCCGCCATTGTCGCTGTCGCCCGGTGGTGGAAAGAGTATCATGTCGTAGCTGCCATCAAGGGACATGAACTAAAGGCTCCCGAAACGGAGCACCGTCCCGGGCTGGAGAGGTTGCTGGAGACTACCCATCTGGAGCTTGACGGGAAGCTGTTCGTCAACACGCAGCAGGCCCCTACCTGGCGCGCTAACTGTCGGCGTTTCGAGACTGGGGGGTCCCTGAGCCGACGAGTGAAGTGTCGCCGCGTGCCCCAGCCCAGATGGGTCGACGCGAGGCCGAGCGCGAAGGGGGGGAAGCGAGGAGGCCGGAGATGGGCGAGAGAGAGGTGGAAATCCCGCGGCCTTCGTGTTCGTCCCGCGCCCAGGTCGGGTGCGCTTGCAGTAGGGGGTTACAAGCGTCCACACGGGGGAAGGAGCGAGAGGCCTTATGCGAGCGCCCGTCTCGTCCTCGTCCCCGAGCGACCAACCCTCTCTAAGAGGGCCCTGGTCCTTCCTTTTATAGGCGCAAGGAGAGGATCCAGGTGTACAATGGGGGGTGTAGTAGAGTGCTACGTGTCTAGCGGAGGGGAGCTAGCGCCCTAAGTACACGCCATCGTGGCGGCCGGGGAGATCTTGGCGCCCGGTTTGTGTGATGTCGTGGCCGTCGAAGGAGCGCTGGAGCCTGGCGGAGGGACAGCTGTCGGGGCCGTCGAGTCCTTGCTGATGTCCTCTTGCTTCCGTAAGGGGGCCGAGAGCCGCCATCGTCAGGGAGCGTGCGGGGCACCATCATCGCCTATCTGGCGGAGCGAGCCAGATGGGACGCCGGTCTTGTTCCCCGTAGCCTGAGTCAGCTTGGAGTAGGGTAATGATGGCGCCTCCTGTTGACGTGGCCGGTCCACGCCCTAGGTTGGGCGATGTGGAGGCTCCTCCGAGGTCGAGGTCGAGTCCGTCTTCTGTGGCCGAGGCTGAGGCCGAGTCCGAGCCCCTAGGTCGGGCGAGGCGGAGGCCGTTGGCTAAGGCCAGGGCGGAATTTGAGTCCTGGAGTCGGGCGAAGCGGAGTTCATCGTCTTCTGGGGCTGAGCCCAAGTCCGAGCACTGGGTCGGGCGGAGCGGAGCTCGCCGTCTTCCGGGGCTTTGCCCGAGTCCGAGCCCTGGGTCGGGCGGAGCGGAGTTCGCCGTCTTCCGGGGCTTAGCCCGAGTCCGAGCCCTGGGTCGGGCGGAGCGGAGTTCGCCGTCTTCCAGGGCTTAGCCCGAGTCCGAGCCCTGGGTCGGGCGGTGCAGAGTTTGTCGTCTTCTGGGGCTTAGCCCGAGTCCGAGCCCTGGGTCGGGCGGAGCGGAGTTTCCTATGGCGTGCGGCTGGGCCTGACTGCCTGTCAGCCTCACTCTGTCAAGTGGCACCGCAGTCGGAGCGGCGCAGGCGGCGCTGTCTTTCTGTCAGATCGGTCAGTGGAGCGGCGAAGTGACGGCGGTCACTTCGGCTCTGTCAGCTGAGGGGCGCGCGTTAGGATAAAGGTGTCAGGCCACCTTTGCATTAAATGCTCCTGCGATTTGGTCGGGGTTGCTTCTCGGCGAAGACAGGGCCTCGGGCGAGCCGGGAACGTGTTCGCCGCTGGAGGGGGGCCTCGGGCGAGGCGGAGATCCTCTGGGGTCGGCTGCCCTTGTCTGAGGCTAGGCTCGGGCGAGGCGTGATCGAGTCCCTCGAACGGACTGATCCCTGACTTGATCGCACCCATCAGGCCTTTGCAGCTTTATGCTGATGGGGGTTACCAGCTGAGAATTAGGAGCCTTGAGGGTACCCCTAATTATGGTCCCCGACACTTTCAAAGGGAGAAGAACAAGAACGATGGGCACCAAACGATGAATCCACCTCGTCAACAAGTTTGTTCTCCACTAGTAATAAATGTTTTATTGCTAACAATGACGGTGGAGACGAAAGCCATGATGAGGAGGAATATGAGGATGATAGCGAGGATGAATCTTCATCACCACAAGGTGCATTTTCCTGTATTGCTTCCACTAACATTGATGACAGGGAAAATGAGACCGACGATGTGGAAGAAGAGGAGATTCGCCGTTTCTACATCCATCTCAACAAAGAGGACAAAGCGCTCTTGGTTAAACTGTTGAGAAGGAACAAGGAACAAGGCGAGACACTTCTCAGGCTAAAGGGGACACTCATCAAAACAAACAACAACCTAGAGAAGATGACCAAAGAACATGAGGAGCTAAAGTGCTCTCATGATGATTTGGTCCAACGGTATGATTCAATTTTATTTGAGCAAAGAAATAATGATGATGCTTTATCTTGTGTTGCTCAACTTAAAATGGAAAATGCCATGCTTAGGAGTCAAGTCGAAATGATAAACTTAGAAAAACTTGCTCTAGGTGAAGAATATGATATGTTATCATTTTCTCATAATAAATTAATTGATGACCATATCATGCTTGATATTGCTCATGAAATAGTAATTACTAGTGTTAACTCAAGTGAACCTCATTCTTGTAAATGTGCACATTTAGATAATCTATCACCATGTGCTAACCCCTGTCACTCAAAAGGAAGCGAGTGTTTAAATGAGCAAAAAGTTGCAGGGTCACAAAAGAAATTGTGTGGGAACAAGAAGCAAAGACAACTAAGGAGAAGACGCATTGCTCAACTCTCTCAAGATATCCACGGGCGCGTGGTGAAGGAGCTTGAGAAAGAAAAAACTGCAGCAAGTGTTAAGCTCAATAAGAAGAATGTTCCTAAAGATGAAGAAATCAACATGAGCTTGGAAAAAGGTAAAGATTCAATTAATCATGTTGTTTGCACTGACCTTTTCTCTATGTCATCCAAGAACAAAAAGAGAAAAGGGAAAAGGAGGTGCTTTAAGTGCAACAAGTCAGGACACCTCATTGCGTCATGTCCATACACCAACAAGGGTGAAGGGATAAGGAGATGCTTCGGATGCAATGACAAGAACCACACGATCACTTCTTGTCCTCTATTGACGGATCAAGCATGTGCAGTCTCTAAGATGACTCTCACCAAGGAAAATGACAAACAGCAAGCGTCATGTCAGGTTGAGCGACGCTTCTGCTACAAGTGTGGTGAGCAGGGTCTTCTATCCAAGGTATGTAATAAAGGTGAGGTTCCTAAGCAAGTAAATTTGTCTCAATCTTATTCGCTTAGGAGACCCAAATCATACACTTGTGCTAGATCTATAACGAGATCACCTAGAACTAGCACAAAGACTATTTGGGTACCAAAGGCACTTTTGGTTGAACGTCATGGACCCATCCCGAGGTGGGTACCAAATTGTGCTAACTAGACCATGCAGGTGCCTTGAGATGGACTGGAGACCATGGGAGAGCTTAAGACGGTTATCTAAAACTCTATGCTTAAGTTGTTAATTGTTTTGGTGTTTATTGACCCAAGGTTGAATTATTGTGAGACACTAATCCCATGTTCATCTCAAGTGAAAAAAGGTGAATAGGTCCTTAATCATTATTGGTGAATCAAACAAAGGACCTTGATGAGATTCTTCAACTTGCTCTCCATAGGATGGTACCCTTGTATCTTAAGTACTTTGTTGATAATCAGTATTGCTCTTAAAACTGATTGTTGTGCTACCTGTCCTTGGAGTAGTTATGCCTCTTGATTGCCTGTGTTGAGTACCTTTCAATCAATGATTAGTGATTTCCAAGATCGTAACCATGCGTGCTTAATCATGATTGTATGCTTTAGAGGTTTTGTCTCTTGAATCATTTAATGGGTAGTTTTTCATTAGATATCTCCACCATGATTAACTCTTTTCGTGTTCGTGAATAAACATGTATTCCTTTGTGAGTTATGCTATATGGTTTTAATAATTAACCTATGTGCAAATATGATATTTTGTTTAGTTAATGTTCACACGATTACTCTAGTCTGGTATTGTGTGAATACCAACTCCATGTTGTGCCTCTAATGCACTCTTTTGAGCTATAAGGTGCATGAACAAAAGGAGCCCTCAATTAGTGACAACTGGTGCTCTCGTAGCAATTCAGGAAAAGGCAAAGGTATGGAGAATGGAACTATGCAATTTCATTGAATATCTTGAAGTTCCATTAATTGTGATCACAGCTATGGTCTTGCCTCTGAATTGGTAGTATCTTGGCTTAGGTGCTACTTACCTTAAAAGTTGTTTCTTTTGGTGTACCTAAGGAACCTTCTTAATTATGATGTGCTTAGACATTGCGCTTTATAAACATGATCGTGTTGTTTTTCAATTGGTATATGTGGTGCAACGATAGTCAAGTATGAAGCATGTCTAGGTTGCGTGTAAATGTTATACTTCTTGAGGCATGCATTGTTGTATTAAATCAACCCTTAATTTGATATTCAAATTGGTATCTCTGTGTGATGAAAGTGATAGAGTATGCCTTGACCAAGGTATGTTGTGATCCCCTCTAGTTCTGAGGAAGCTAGAATGTGCAAAGTGCAAGTCATTCAAATACTTGATGCACAACTTGAGGGGGAGCACACATAACTTGTGTCTTTTGAGACTAATTGTTTCTTGAGCAATCTTGTACAGTCTCAAGGTGGAAAAGAGAAGATAAGCAAGAAATGGAGCAATCAGGACTGGGGTACCTCTGTAAGTCAAGGAATTGGTATCTTAAGTCATGAGTAATTGCATATTTTTAGATTGCTCATGCTCTATAAAATTTGGTGATACTAGATGCTTATCCTTAAGTATCATGGAGTTATGATCTTGCAATTGGTATCTTTCAATTGGTAGCCATGATAGTTTGCTTCAATTGACATCTTTTGGTAATCACTAGAATAGAAGCTTCATCTTGTGCCACAATACTATAACTTGCTCTAAGCTTGGTGTCTTAGCAACAAGAAAAGGTTAGGATAAAGGATCAGGCATAAGTGTGGAGAAGCTCCCAAGAGACTAATACTTTCAAGAGAGGAAGTACACCACATCCGGGCAAAGGTACAAAGGAAGTATTGATCTTTTGCGTATAGGTACAAATGCTTGTGGTACATTTGTTGAATGAGTAAGGGGAGTATTGTTAGTGTGTGTTTACCTCCTTAACACCCTGTTGTCCCTTGACATCATCCTATGTTCTTGCTTGAGTATGGTTTTTGGTGTTTGATGTCAAAGGGGGAGAAGTTGTGCATTAAAGCTTATCTCAACCTGAGAGGAAAGCTTATCCTAAGGGGTGATGTGTTAGTTTGAGCATTGTTAGTGTGTTATTGTGTAGTTGATAATTCGTATCATATGCTTCTTGTTGTAGTATATGGTGGTGGTGCGAAACTAGTGCTTTCGCTGCTATGAATTAATTGACATCTATTGTGTTCATTCTGAAATAGATAGTCATGTGGATAATGGTGCATGTGGTTAATGGTGCTTTAAGATTGTTTTAAATTTGTATCCTAATGGTGAATAGTGGTAGGTTGATATTCCTGTGATATATCCACTTAAGTAAGTGGTGTTTAACTATGATTCTGTGCATTTGTGTGTTACATGCATCATGGTTTGATCCTTGACACAATGCATTCCATAGGTGCTAAGGTGTAGCAATGTTTCGATTTAGCCTAAGTATGTGCATTTTGGCATTTGAGGCCAAAGCTAAGTTTTTAATGCAAGCACATATTTAGGGGGAGCATTCTACAATCTTAGAACTCAATTTGTGCTTTAAATTTCACTCTTATGTAAGCTTTAATTGTGTTGCCATCAATCACCAAAAAGGGGGAGATTGAAAGCTCTCTTGTGGGTTTTGGTGTTTGGATGACAACTCAATTAAAGGACTAACAAGTGTGCTAAGTGTTGAACAGGTGCTTAATGTAAAGCTAACAGGGTTCAACATAAGTGAACAAGTGTGATGGTCCAAGGACTAGATGATGATAGATAATGGGCATCACAAGTAAGATGGACATTGCAAAAGTGATACTCGGGTGCGTAGCTCGGAGACAACTGATCAAGCCAAGGACGGAGGCAAGAAGAGCTTCGAGGTACCAAGTGCACGGGAGAAGGTCAAGGAGGCTGAGGAACCCAAAGCCAAGGGTGAAGAAGAAGGCTTGCAAAGTCAAGGGTGATCGAGTTGAGAACAGCTACGGCACATCAAGGATCACTACATAAGGACGTGACTTACAACCAATGAGGTAACAGCTACAGTTATGTGGTGTAAGTCATAAGGCTCAAGATCAAGCTCTAAGAAGGAAATCAAGGTCACTAGAAGGAGAACAAGTGTCAAAACCAGAACTGGAAGCAGCCCAAAAGAGCTAAGTTCACCTTGATCTTTAGTTTGGGTTGTTCCTATGTTTGGAGATGTTCTATGTGACCTTTGCAGGATGTTGGAGCTAAGAAATGTCAGTCTAGATCAAGTCAAGCTGACTTGATGATTTATGAGTCCAACATCAAAGCTCAAGCATGTCAAATGCTATAGATGTAATAATTAAGAGAAGGTATGTTTCTAGACTTAGTACATTGGTTTTGTGTACTAATATACTTGTCTAAGTGTTAGAAACAGAAGGAAGAAGAAAAGGAAAGAGGTGCAAAAGGCTTGGCTGTGTACAGCCAAGACTCAGCTCAGTCTGGCACACCAGACTGTCCGGTGGTGCAACGGACAGTGTCCGGTGCGCCAGGTTGAACTCTGGTGAACAGGCCACTCTCGGGAGAAGCCGGCGGCGTACGGCTATAATTCACCGGACTGTCCGGTGGTGCACCGGACTGTTTGGTGAGCCAACGGTCGGCTGGGCCAACGGTCGGCCGCGCAATCCGCGCGTGACGCGTGGCCGAGCCAACGGTCAGATGGGGGCACCGGACTGTCCAGTGTGTCCGGTGCACCAACGGCTCCAGGACTGCAACGGTCGACTGCTCCATTTCTGTAAGGAAATCGGGCACCGGACAGTGTCTGGTGGTGCACCGGACTGTCCGGTGCACCACCCGACAGAAGGCAAGATTTGCCTTCCTGGATTGCTTCCAACGGCTCCTAGGCCCCTTGTGCCTATAAAAGGGACCCCTAGGCGCCTCAAGCAATGTACAAGTGCAGCAAACAAGTGTAGACATCACTCGAATCAATTCTCACTCTCCCTCTTGTGTGTATCTCTCTAGTTTGTGTAGAAGGCAAAGCTATGAGCCTTTAGATAGTGGAGAAGTGCTGCTAAGAGCTAGAGCAAGGTCTTGAGCGTATCGTTACTCTGCCGGGGTGCTGCCAAGAAGTTTGTAAGCAGCCGCGGTTTTGTTGTAACCCAACTCAACATAGTGAAAGGCTCTATCTGTCATACTGACAGATCTGAGCAAACGGAGGAAGGAGTTGAAATAGACTCCAAGCCTAGGTGTGGCTAACTCCAATGAGGACTAGGAAAGCATTTCAGGCTTGGCCGAACCTCGGGATAAATCCTTGCGTCTGTGTGCTCTGTTATGTATTGTGTCCTGACTCTCTGTCTTACTCGCCTTTATATCTGCACTTCAACACTTATCCGTGGTGTAAGCTTTATTTGAAGTGCAGGACATTTTGAGACAGAATCTTCTATTCCGCTGCAACCTACTCGAAGGGTCTTCTCACTCCACTGCGTACTAAGTCTTCGAGTAGAGTAAGAATTTAAGTTTTAAAGTGATAAGTTTTATTCGCCTATTCACCCCCCCCCTCTAGGCGACATCCAGATCCTGTTCCCGGGTCAAAGGGAACTTTCAGGTCTTTGCTGGCGATCAACGGCGGCGTCAAGCGATATCCATTCTTACGGGCTTGCCACGTCCCCGCCGCGATAGTAACACTGTCACATCGGCGCGGCGTGAATGAACGGAGGGGAGCGGCGCCGATGACCGGATATGGCCGGAATGAGGAGTGGCCGCGTGGCAGCCGGAGTTATTGCTCTCCACCGCGACGGTCTTACCCAGAGCAAAAGGATCTTCGTGCGTAGATGCTCGCCGATCGATCATCCCGACCCCGACGCAAACCGCGGCGCGGATTGGTCGTCGGCGGTGAGGTTGCCTCGCTGGCGGTCTGATCCATTTCAGTTACTGTACCATGGCGTCCCATTCAGATAACCTGACATAGCAACTTCAGGGCAATTTGTTTCCAGATTTCGCATAACAACTTCATCATCCCTCTGCACCAAAGTTGTAAAGCTACAAACCAGCTATAACTTTGCTACATTGTGCTCCCACAAAAAGTCTCTGGATCTTGCTTAAAATTAAGCCCCAAGTTCATGTAATCATACTGTCAGTCTGAAATTCAGACTTTAACAGTCTGACAGCCTGACTTTGAGTGTGATTATCTCCAAATTTTTCATAAAAACCTTGCTTACACTCTTAAGCAAAATTGATCTCCTTTGTTAGGTCTACAAATTTGATGTGGTGACTTAGGGCAAAAACCTTAGGATTTGAAAGTTACCAAGCTCCAAAGTTGAGCCAAAATACTGATTTCAGACTTAGGCATTTGAGAAGTGTGGCTTTATGCAAATAAGTCCAAAACTTAGGGTTTAAATTGCAAATCCACCTTCTTCTGAACCATAGTACTTATGATACTTTATTAACATGGTTTTTTTTGCACTTTAGTCCACAAATGCACTATTTTTGCACATAGGCCCCTAGGGTTTGGATTTAGGGTTTTCCAGGGTTTCAATTAGGGTTTCTAGTATCTCAGGGGTGTAAATGCAATGTAGGTCCATCCTTGGTAACTTTTTATGATTATTTCGCTTAATCTTTGGGGTTTTCTCTATTTGGCTCCTGTTTTACCCCTCAGATCCCTATTTAAGGTTAAGTACCCTACACTAGGGTCTTATTTGTAAAATGCCATAACAATACAACTTGTTTGAAATTTTTGCCTAATGAATGCACTCTAGGTGTGTCAAACATATGCAATGCTGATGCTCATGATGTTATGCTCAAGTTTTAGTAACAGTAACACCAGGGGTGTTACATGCTTCCGGCAGCAGCAACCATAGGCAGCTAATAGCCGGTGATGATCAGTGTTTTCAAGTCGTCGTCCGAAGTCGGTTTTTGTAGCCCGATTAGGTGTCGCGACGTCCTGGTCCCTCGTCATATTTTTATGGACAGTTTTGTATTATTTTTTTAAATAAAATTTGGCTCTAAATAAATTATGTCTTCACCACTGACTATTTAATGTACTTAAAAATCAGCATCCACACATGCCCTAAGTGTAGCATGACATATTAAGTTCCATGCAAAAAAATCAGATAGATAGAGGGACCGAATGGATTTTTCGTTCAAGAAGCTTCACAACAGCCCAGTCCATGGAAACACAGTCCTCTCTTAATCTCATATCCAGGCCAGCGTGAGAGCATAGCCACATGGAAAGTCTGCGTGCAGTACGGAGCCAACACCACCACATAAGACAAGGACGACACGGTGTGTGCCTCGGCTATCCCACCGTCGCCATGCTCTCACGCTGCTCCACCCACGCACACATCGAGCACGTCCACGACCACGTCGGCGGCCGACGCACTGCTCCGCAGCTCACCACCTTCCGTCTCCAGCGTGCCATCGTGCTCGTGGCTTGCAGGGAGGACCAAAGCCCGGGCACGTGCCTGGGCATGCCGAGCTATCACTCTGCCACTCCAGTCGGGCGACCAGGGCATGTGGGCGACCAGCAGAAGGGGAATTTGTTGGGCTGCTAATGGGTTGCGACCACTAGCCCATTAGAGCTTCTACTGTAACTTCCAGCGGTCATCCTCTCCTATTTTCTGTCTGCCCTTTCTTTCACGTGCTGTCTCCAAATCTGCTCACTTCCTGCCTATCAAGAAAACGGATAAGCAGGGTAAGTTGGCCTAATTGGTAGATAAAGAAATATTGAGGCAGGATTTGGATTTAGAGAATCAAAAAGCAATCAACCATCCCCAAACAAAGTGCTGCTGGCGGGAAATGCTAAAGAAACTCTGGGCTATACTATACATCCCATCCCAGCTCGTAAGTAACTGTTTGGAGTTGCCTCCTGTCGTCGCCTGGTGTTGGGGCGAAGGCAAAGACGTCACCCTTCGCTCGAGGCCTTCGCTGCAGTCGTTGGTCCGACGAAGACAAAACAGGCAGGGACACCCTTCGCTTGATACGGCGCCAGACGAAGGCCTGCGACGTCGTCACCCCACCGTGCGGCCTCGTCCAGCTCAGAGGCCCACGTGCGATCCGGCCCATTGTAACGGGCCCCGCGTGGCCGCTGCGTGTTACGGGCCTAATTTGCAAAGGCATTCCTGTAATTACAGTCTGTAACCCTGCTTTATGGGAATATTCTGGGGATAACCTAGGTATCTGAGGGCACATGCGTCCTTAACACAAGGCGCTGGGCGCTCAGACACCTATAAATACCCCCGCACAGTGCCCGTGAGGGAGCAGATTAACAGAGCTATTGCCATCTTGCGCGAGAACCCTGTTGACGTCACTGTTCACCCTTGTTGGATCCCCTTGCAACTGAGAGCAAGTTCCAACATTTGGCGCCCACCGTTCGTGCTACGAGAAAACCACCCGCGATGGCACCCAAGAGAGCTAACCCGAAGGCTGACGAGGCTGCGAAGGCAGCACTGCTCGCCGCAAGAAAGGGCAAGGCCCTCGCCCTCACCCAATCCACCCACCAAGAGGCCACTGAAGACAACGTTCCCCGCACCTGCGAAGACGACACTCTCCGCACCTGCGGCCCTGAAGGACAATCGTAGCCACCCTCAGGCTTCGCACCACTGGAGGGCGCGGACTTCACCGAGGACGGTGAAGTCCTCGGCGTCTCAGCGGAAGAACAGCTACAGCTGCGCGCCCTGTGCCTCAAGAACCGCAATCTCCAGAGGCAGAAAGAGATACTGGAGGCCAAGCGCCAGCGCGTGTCCGCACTAGCCAAAGTGCGGCAAATGATACGCGACGAAGAGCAGAAGGCCCAGGACCTCGAGCGGGAGATCGCGCTGATGCAGCGCGAAGGCC
The DNA here is from genome assembly GCA_029449295.1 of Zea luxurians. Lineage (NCBI taxonomy): Eukaryota > Viridiplantae > Streptophyta > Magnoliopsida > Poales > Poaceae > Zea > Zea luxurians. The sequence goes on from JAOPSE010000145.1 coordinate 1,532,464, forward strand.
ACCTTGGCCTGCAGCACGAGCCACCCCTCCAGCAGCGCGCACAACTGGAAGACACACGCGAAGGCCACCTCAGCCTGCAGCATGGGCCACCCCTGCAACATCGCGCGCAACCGGAAGACCCGCGTTTCCCCCAGCGCGACCACACCTTCCCGCACGCCGCGCCATTCCAAGGGGTCAACTATCTCGACGAGCGAAGTCCCCTGGCGCCACACCTGCAAGTGACGCCTTGGCCAGCTAACTTCCGGGCAGGGACCTATCCCAAATACAACGGCAGCACCGACCCGGCACAATACATAATGAGTTATCAGGTCGCCGTTGCATCTTCCGGAGGGGACGACGCCACAATGGCGAAGTCTTTCATCATCGCCCTAGAGGGCCCAGCTCTCACCTGGTTCACCAGATTGCCTCCGCTGTCCATTGATTCCTGGAGAAGTCTCCGGGACAAGTTCCTTCTCAACTTCCAAGGGTACCGCCCAGACACCGACGCCTTGGCCAAACTCTCGCTCTGCAAGCAGCTAGAAAAGGAGACTCTGCGGGAGTATTACCGCAAATTTTTAACACTCAAGTCACAGCTGCCCTCAGTCGATGACCAGATCGCCATCCACTACGCTATCAGTGGCCTTCACGCCGGCGTCCTTTACAGCCACTGCATCAGAGATCCGCCCAAGAACCTCCAGGAATTATATCAGCTGTTTGAAAAGTACGCCAAATCCGAAGAGCTCCACCAGTGCAAGGTTGAGTCCCAAAGGAAGCCAAAAGATGCTCCATAGTCCAGCTGCACGTGGACAAGGACTCCGCAGCCGGACTCCGGTCGAGACGGTCGCAATCAACAGCAAGTGCACAACATCACCAACCAGCACCCCGCTGCTGACGCCCCTCGTCGCCAGGAGTATCCCCCCAGGGCCGCGGAAATGGAACTCGCGGTAGGGGTCGGGGGCGTGTGCAGCCGCCGCGCCGATTCTACTGCCTCTTCCACGGCGAAGACTGCGCCCACCAAACCAAAGACTGCCCAGAAACGAAGGCCACCAGAGACAGGATGGCACGGGCGCAACCAGCCGACAACCCCCGAGTTGTCGCACACACTTACCAGCAACCCCCTTCACCATATATCCACGCCCCCGCACCGCATCCACCGCACCACGCTTACCAACACCATCAGGAAGTACAAATCGTACCTCCCCCACCCCACCACCACACCAGCAACATCAAAACATCCCCCATGCTCCAAAGCAGGAAGACTTCGCCGATCAACCATATCGCGGAGTCATTCACATGATAACTGGGGGTCCAGCACCGACTTCGACACAAAGCGGCAGAAGCCGGACCACTACCGCAGCATCAACCACGTCGCCGTCACCGGCCCCGTCGTGCAGACAAAGTGGTCCCACATACCGCTAACCTTCGACGCACGAGACGTCGACCTGCGCAGCGCCCCCCACTGCGACGCCATGGTTATCAATTGCAGCGTGGCAGGCTGGGACCTGCACAAGGTCCTAGTCGACAATGGCAGTCAGGCGGACATCATCTTCCTCCACGCCTTCGATCGCATGGGCATAAGCCACAGCCTGCTTAAGCCTTCGGACAACCCGTTGTATGGCTTCGGCGGCAAGGGCACCTTCCCCTCGGCAAAATAGAGCTGCCTCTCTCCTTCGGTGTAGCACCCAATGCCCGAAGTGAGCAAGTAACCTTTGATATCATGGATATGGTATATCCATACAATGCCATCATGGGCCGGGGCTCCATCAATAAGTTCGAAGCAGCCATTCACAGACTGTACCTATGTATGAAGATACCAGGTCCGTTAGGCGTCATTACGGTCTTCGGCAATCAACAGACTGCGCGCAACATAGAGCGGGACTTCGTGCCCGGTGATAGTCACCTAGAGGGGGGGGGTGAATAGGGCGAAACTGAAATTTACAAATATAAACACAACTACAAGCCGGGTTAGCGTTAGAAATACAATCGAGTCCGCGAGGGAGGGCGCAAAACAAATCGCAAGCAAACAAAGAGTGTGACACGCGGATTTGTTTTACCGAGGTTCGGTTCTCGCAAACCTACTCCCCGTTGAGGAGGCCACAAAGGCCGGGTCTCTTTCAACCCTTCCCTCTCTCAAACGATCCCACGGACCGAGTGAGCTTTCTTTTCTCAATCACTTGGAACACAAAGTTCCTACAAGGATCACCACAAGATTGGTGTCTCTTGCCTCAATTACAAGTGAGTTTGGTTGCAATGAAAGAATCAAGAAAGCACGATTAAAAAGCCAAGCAACAAGAGCGACAAATAACACACGGATCACTTTCTCTCTCAAACCACTGATCACTAATGATCTCTTTTCTCAATTGTGAAACTTGGAGAGGTGGAGGCTTTGAATGTGTCTTGGAATGGATTGCTAGCTCTTGTATTGAATGTTGAAGGTTGGAATGCTTGGATGGAAAGAATGGAGGTGGTTGGGGTTGTATTTATAGCCACCAACCACTTCCTAGCCGTTGGACCATTCTGCTGAGCGCGGACGGTCCGCGAGCCAGGTCCGGACGGTCCGCCCCTGTAGATCAACGGCTGAAAATGCAACGATCAGCAGTAACGGCTATATCAACGGCTATATTGCATTTAATGCGACGTCAGATGTCAGACAGAGCCAGTCGCGGACGGTCCGGTCGTGCACCCCGGACGGTCCGCGAGGCCCCCTAAAATTCATTTCTCCGAACCCGTTACCTTCGGGTTTTTCGGTTTCTTACCGACCGGACGGTCCGCGCCTGAGGCCGGACGGTCCGTGAGAGGGCTCGGACGATCTTCGCTTTTCCTCCGGACAGTCCGTAGTGGAAACTTGTATTTTTGCATTGGTTCTGTCCGAGAGTCATTCTGGTGTCGCGAACGGTCCGCCGCAAGGGCCCGGACGGTCCGCGCTTGGCCTGTTTTTCCAAAAAGCTTCTCCTGTCCGGAATAATCTACGGTATTCCGGACAGTCGATTTAGTAGTTGTAGATGAACCTTTGGCACCTGTAGAACATATAATCTAGAGCAAACTAGTTAGTCCAATTGTTTGTGTTGGGCGTTTCAACTACCAAAATTAATTAGGGACAAGGTGTAAGCCTAATTCCCTTTCAATCTCCCCCTTTTTGGTGATTGATGCCAACACAAACCAAAGCAAATATAGAAGTGCATAATTGAACTAGTTTGCTTAATGTAAGTGCAAAGGTTGCTTGACGTTGAGCCAATACTTACAAGGTGTGCATGAAATGTTTCTTTCTTATATAACATTTTGGACCACGCTTGCACCACATGTTTTGTTTTTGCAAACTATTTTGTAAATCCTTTTCAAAGTTCTTTTGCAAATAGTCAAAGGTAAATGAATAAGATTTTGCAAAGCATTTTCAAGATTTGAAATTTTTCTCCCCCTGTTTCAAATGGGTTTTGATATATCATTTTTGAAATACGACTTTCTCCCCCTTTTGAACACAATAGGATACCAATTTATAAAATTCTTTGAAAACACGTTTGAAACTAGTGGTGGTGCGGTCCTTTTGCTTTGGGCTCTTATTTTCTCCCCCTTTGGCATGAATCGCCAAAAACGGAATCATTAGAGCCTTGTAAATTCTTTCTTCTCCTTTGGTCATAAATAAATGAGTTAAGATTATACCAAAGTAGAAGTGCTTTTGTTTTCTCCCCCAAGAATGGAGAGATGCATGGAGTGGCGGCGAAGGATGAGTTACGGAGTGGAAGCCTTTGTCTTCGCCGAAGACTCCAATTCCCTTTCAATATACCTATGACTTGGTTTGAAATAGACTTGAAAACACATTAGTCATAGCATATTAAAGAGATATGATCAAAAGTATATAAATGAGCTATGTGTGCAATCTAGCAAAAGAAATTGCGTGAGTCAAGAATATTGAGCTCATGCCTAAGTTTGGTAAAAGTTTGTTCATCAAGAGGCTTAGTAAAGATATCGGCTAATTGATCTTTAGTGTTAATGTAAGAAATCTCGATATCTCCCTTTTGTTGGTGATCCCGTAAGAAGTGATACCGAATGGCTATGTGTTTAGTGCGGCTATGCTCGACAGGATTGTCGGCCATTTTGATTGCACTCTCATTATCACATAGCAAAGGGACTTTGGTTAATTTGTAACCGTAGTCCCGCAGGGTTTGCCTCATCCAAAGTAGTTGCGCGCAACAATGGCCTGCGGCAATGTACTCGGCTTCGGCGGTAGAAAGAGCGACTGAATTTTGCTTCTTTGAAGCCCAAGACACCAAGGATCTTCCCAAGAACTGGCAAGTCCCCGATGTGCTCTTCCTATTGATTTTGCACCCTGCCCAATCGGCATCCGAATAACCAAGCAAATCAAATGTGGATCCCCGAGGGTACCAAAGCCCAAACTTAGGAGTATAAGCTAAATATCTCAAGATTCGTTTTACGGCCGTAAGGTGGGATTCCTTAGGGTCGGATTGGAATCTTGCACACATGCATACGGAAAGCATTATGTCCGGTCGAGATGCACATAAATAAAGCAATGAACCAATCATTGACCGGTATACCTTTTGATCCACGGACTTACCTCCCGTGTCGAGGTCGAGATGCCCATTTGTTCCCATGGGTGTCTTGATGGGCTTGGCATCCTTCATTCCAAACTTGCTTAGAATGTCTTGAGTATACTTCGTTTGGCTAATGAAGGTGCCTTCTTGGAGTTGCTTGACTTGGAATCCTAGAAAATACTTCAACTCCCCCATCATAGACATCTCGAATTTCTGTGTCATGATCCTACTAAATTCTTCACATGTAGATTTGTTAGTAGACCCAAATATAATATCATCAACATAAATTTGGCATACAAACAAGTCATTGTCAAGAGTTTTAGTGAACAAAGTAGGATCAGCCTTGCCGACTTTGAAGCCATTTGCAATAAGGAAATCTCTAAGGCATTCATACCATGCTCTTGGGGCTTGCTTGAGCCCATAGAGCGCCTTAGAGAGCCTATAAACATTGTTAGGATACTCACTGTCTTCAAAGCCGGGAGGTTGCTCAACATAGACCTCCTCCTTGATTGGTCCATTGAGGAAGGCACTCTTCACGTCCATTTGATAAAGCTTGAAGCCATGGTAAGTAGCATAGGCTAATAATATACGAATTGACTCAAGCCTAGCTACGGGTGCATAGGTTTCACCAAAATCCAAACCTTCGACTTGTGAATACCCCTTGGCCACGAGTCGAGCTTTGTTCCTAGTCACCACACCATGCTCGTCTTGCTTGTTGCGGAAGACCCACTTGGTTCCTACAACATTTTGGTTAGGACGTGGAACTAAGTGCCATACCTCGTTCCTCGTGAAATTGTTGAGCTCCTCTTGCATCGCCATCACCCAATCCGAATCTTGAAGTGCTTCCTCTACCCTGTGTGGCTCAATAGAGGAAACAAAAGAGTAATGCTCACAAAAATGTGCAACACGAGATCGAGTGGTTACCCCCTTATGAATGTCGCCGAGGATGGTGTCGACGGGGTGATCTCGTTGTATTGCTTGGTGGACTCTTGGGTGTGGCGGTCTTGGTTGATCATCCTCCTTGTCTTCATCATTTGAATCTCCCCCTTGATCGTTGCCGTCATTTTGAGGTGGCTCATCTTCTTGATCTTCTTGTTCAACATCTTGAGCCTCATCCTCAACTTGAGTTGGTGGAGATGCTTGCATGGAAGAGGATGGTTGATCTTGTGCACTTGAAGGCTCTTCGGATTCCTTAGGACACACATCCCCAATGGACATGTTCCTTAGTGCTATGCATGGAGCCTGTTCTTCACCTATATTATCAAGATCAACTTGCTCTACTTGAGAGCCGTTAGTTTCATCAAACACAACGTCACAAGAAACTTCAACAAGTCCTGAGGACTTGTTAAAGACTCTATATGCCCTTGTGTTTGAGTCATATCCTAGTAAAAAGCCTTCTACAGTTTTAGGAGCAAATTTAGATTTTCTACCTCTTTTGACAAGAATAAAACATTTGCTACCAAAAACTCTAAAATATGAAATATTGGGCTTTTTACCGGTTAGGAGTTCATAAGATGTCTTCTTGAGGATTCGGTGAAGATATAACCGGTTGATGGCGTAGCAGGCGGTATTGACCGCCTCGGCCCAAAACCGATCCGGTGTCTTGTATTCATCAAGCATGGTTCTTGCCATGTCTAATAGAGTTCGATTCTTCCTCTCCACTACACCATTTTGTTGTGGAGTGTAGGGAGAAGAGAACTCATGCTTGATGCCCTCCTCCTCAAGGAAACCTTCAATTTGAGCGTTCTTGAACTCCGTCCCATTGTCGCTTCTAATTTTCTTGATCCTTAAGCCGAACTCATTTTGAGCCTGTCTCAAGAATCCCTTTAAGGTCTCTTGGGTATAAGATTTGTCCTGCAAAAAGAACACCCAAGTGAAGCGAGAATAGTCATCCACTATTACAAGACAATACTTACTACCGCCGATGCTTATGTAAGCGATTGGGCCGAATAAATCCATGTGTAGAAGCTCCAGTGGCCTGTCGGTAGTCATGATGTTTTTGTGTGGATGATGTATGCCAACTTGCTTCCCGGCTTGACATGCGCTACAAATCCTGTCTTTCTCGAAATGAACATCGGTTAGTCCCAAAATGTGTTCTCCCTTTAGAAGCTTGTGAAGATTCTTCATCCCAACATGGGCTAGTCGGCGATGCCATAGCCAACCCATATTAGTCTTAGCAATTAAGCAAGTGTCGAGTTCAGCTCTATCAAAATCTACCAAGTATAGCTGACCCTCTAACACTCCCTTAAAAGCTATTGAATCATCACTTCTTCTAAAGACAGTAACACCAGTATCAGTAAAAAGACAGTTGTAGCCCATTTGACATAATTGGGATACGGAAAGCAAATTGTAATCTAAGGAATCTACAAGAAAAACATTGGAAATAGTATGGTCAGGAGATATAGCAATTTTACCCAAACCTTTGACCAAACCTTGATTTCCATCCCCGAATGTGATAGCTCGTTGGGGATTTTGGTTTTTCTCATATGAGGAGAACATCCTTTTCTCCCCTGTCATGTGGTTTGTGCACCCGCTATCGAGTATCCAACTTGAGCCCCCGGATGCATAAACCTACAAAACAAGTTTAGTTCTTTGTTTTAGGTACCCAAACGGTTTTGGGTCCTTTGGCATTAGATACAAGAACTTTGGGTACCCAAACACAAGTCTTGGAGCCCTTGTGTTTGCCCCCAACAATTTTGGCAACTACCTTGCCGGATTTGTTAGTTAACACATAAGATGCATCAAAAGTTTTAAATGAAATGGCATGATCATTTGATGCATTAGGAATTTTCTTTCTAGGCAACTTAGCACGGGTTGGTTGCCTAGAACTAGATGTCTCACCCTTATACATGAAAGCATGGTTAGAGCTAGAGTGAGACTTCCTAGAATGAATTTTCTTAATCTTGCTCTTAGGATAGCCGGCAGGGTACAAAATGTAACCCTCGTTATCCTGAGGCATGGGAGCTTTGCCCTTAACAAAGTTAGATAAGTTCTTTGGAGGGGCATTAATTTTGACATTGTCTCCCTTTTGGAAGCCAATGCCATCCTTAATGCTAGGGCGTCTCCCATTATAGAGCATGCTTCTAGCAAGTTTAAATTTTTCATTTTCTAAGTCATGCTCTCTAATCTTAGCATTAAGTTGTGCTATGTGATCATTTTGTTTTTTAATTAAGGCTAGGTGATCATGGATAGCATCAATATTAATATCTCTACATCTAGTACAAATGGAAATATGCTCAACATTAGATGTAGAGGGTTTGCAAGATTTTAGTTCAACAACCTTAGCATGCAACATATCATTTTTAGTTCTAAGGTCGGAAATAGTAGCATTGCAAACATCAAAATTCTTAGCCTTAGCAATTAATTTCTCATTCTCATTTCTAAGGCTAGCAAGAGAAATATTCAATTCTTCAATCCTAGCAAGCAAATCATCATTATCATCTCTAGGATTTGGAATTGAAATATTGCAAATATGAGAATCAACCTTAGCTAACAAATTAGCATTTTCATTTCTAAGGTTGTCTATAGTCTCATGGCAAGTGCTTAGCTCACTAGACAATTTTTCACATTTTTCCATTTCTAGAGCATAAGCATTTTTAACCTTAACATGTTTTTTATTTTCTTTAATAAGGAAGTCCTCTTGAGAATCCAAGAGATCATCCTTCTCATGTATAGCACTAATCAATTCATTTAATTTTTCTTTTTGTTGCATGTTGAGGTTAGCAAAAAGAATGCGCAAATTATCCTCCTCATTTTTATCATCATCCTCATCACTAGATGTTTCATATTTAGTGGAGGACCTTGATTTTACCTTCTTTTTGCCGTCCTTGGCCATGAGACACTTGTGGCCGACGTTGGGGAAGAGGAGGCCCTTGGTGACGGCGATGTTGGCGGCGTCCTCGTCGTCGGAGGAGTCGCTTGAGCTTTCGTCGGAGTCCCACTCCCGACAAACATGGGCATCGCCGCCCTTCTTCTTGTAGTATCTCTTCTTCTCCTTCCTCTTGCCCTTCTTGTCGTCGCCCCTGTCACTATCACTAGACATAGGACATTTTGCAATAAAATGACCGGGCTTACCACACTTGTAGCAAACCTTCTTGGAACGGGATTTGTAATCCTTCCCCTTCCGTTGCTTGAGGATTTGCCGAAAACTCTTGATGATTAGGGCCATCTCCTCGTTGTCGAGCTTGGAGGCGTCAATTGGTTGTCTACTTGGTGTAGACTCCTCCTTCTTCTCCTCCGTTGCCTTGAAGGCCACCGGTTGCGCCTCGGATGTGGAAGGCTCGTCAAGCTCGTTGATCTTCTTGGAGCCCTTAATCATGCATTCAAAACTCACAAAATTCCCGATAACTTCCTCGGGGGTCATTAGTGGATATCTAGGATTACCACGAATTAATTGTACTTGAGTAGGGTTAAGGAAAATAAGTGCTCTTAAGATAACCTTAACCACCTCGTGGTCATCCCATTTTGCGCTCCCGAGGTTGCGCACTTGGTTCACCAAGGTTTTGAGCCGGTTGTACATGTCTTGTGGCTCCTCCCCTTGGCGAAGACGGAAGCGACCGAGCTCCCCCTCGATCGTTTCCCGCTTGGTAATCTTGGTGAGTTCATCACCTTCGTGCGCCGTCTTGAGTAGGTCCCAAATCTCCTTTGCGTTCTTCAATCCTTGCACTTTGTTGTATTCCTCCTTGCTTAGTGAGGCAAGGAGAATGGTTGCGGCTTGGGAGTTGAAGTGCTCGATTTGGGCAACTTCGTCCGTGTCATAGTCCTCATCCCCTACGGATGGTACCTGTACACCATACTCAACAACATCCCATAATCTTTTGTGGAGAGAGGTTAGATGAAATCGCATCAAATTACTCCACATAGCATAATCTTCACCATTAAAAGTTGGTGGTTTGCCTAATGGGACGGATAGTAAAGGTGTATGTTTAGGAATGCGAGGGTAGCGTAGGGGAATCTTACTATACTTCTTACGCTCTTGGCGTTTAGAAGTGACGGATGCCGCGTCGGAGCCGGAGGTAGATGTCGATGAAGTGTCGGTTTCGTAGTAGACCACCTTCCTCATCCTCTTGTGCTTGTCCCCACTCCGATGCGGCTTGTGAGAAGAAGATTTTTCCTTCTTCTCCTTGTGGTGAGAAGAGGAAGATCTTTTCTCCTTCCGCTTGGAGGAGTTCTTCTTCTTCTCCCTTCTCTTGGTGCGGGACTCTTCCGATGAAGTGCTCCCTTGGCTTGTAGTGGGCTTGTCGCCGGTCTCCATCTCCTTCTTGGCGTGATCTCCCGACATCACTTCGAGCGGTTAGGCTCTAATGAAGCACCGGCCTTTGATACCAATTGATAGTCGCCTAGAGGGGGGGTGAATAGGGCGAAACTGAAATTTACAAATATAAACACAACTACAAGCCGGGTTAGCGTTAGAAATACAATCGAGTCCGCGAGGGAGGGCGCAAAACAAATCGCAAGCAAACAAAGAGTGTGACACGCGGATTTGTTTTACCGAGGTTCGGTTCTCGCAAACCTACTCCCCGTTGAGGAGGCCACAAAGGCCGGGTCTCTTTCAACCCTTCCCTCTCTCAAACGATCCCACGGACCGAGTGAGCTTTCTTTTCTCAATCACTTGGAACACAAAGTTCCTACAAGGATCACCACAAGATTGGTGTCTCTTGCCTCAATTACAAGTGAGTTTGGTTGCAATGAAAGAATCAAGAAAGCACGATTAAAAAGCCAAGCAACAAGAGCGACAAATAACACACGGATCACTTTCTCTCTCAAACCACTGATCACTAATGATCTCTTTTCTCAATTGTGAAACTTGGAGAGGTGGAGGCTTTGAATGTGTCTTGGAATGGATTGCTAGCTCTTGTATTGAATGTTGAAGGTTGGAATGCTTGGATGGAAAGAATGGAGGTGGTTGGGGTTGTATTTATAGCCACCAACCACTTCCTAGCCGTTGGACCATTCTGCTGAGCGCGGACGGTCCGCGAGCCAGGTCCGGACGGTCCGCCCCTGTAGATCAACGGCTGAAAATGCAACGGTCAGCAGTAACGGCTATATCAACGGCTATATTGCATTTAATGCGACGTCAGATGTCAGACAGAGCCAGTCGCGGACGGTCCGGTCGTGCACCCCGGACGGTCCGCGAGGCCCCCTAAAATTCATTTCTCCGAACCCGTTACCTTCGGGTTTTTCGGTTTCTTACCGACCGGACGGTCCGCGCCTGAGGCCGGACGGTCCGTGAGAGGGCTCGGACGATCTTCGCTTTTCCTCCGGACAGTCCGTAGTGGAAACTTGTATTTTTGCATTGGTTCTGTCCGAGAGTCATTCTGGTGTCGCGGACGGTCCGCCGCAAGGGCCCGGACGGTCCGCGCTTGGCCTGTTTTTCCAAAAAGCTTCTCCTGTCCGGAATAATCTACGGTATTCCGGACAGTCGATTTAGTAGTTGTAGATGAACCTTTGGCACCTGTAGAACATATAATCTAGAGCAAACTAGTTAGTCCAATTGTTTGTGTTGGGCGTTTCAACTACCAAAATTAATTAGGGACAAGGTGTAAGCCTAATTCCCTTTCACCCGGTCAGATAAATGTGCACTGCCTCACGGCCCAGCGCGAGGTCCCCGCGCCCGCCAGCCCAACCAATAAGCAGCACGACAAGGCACAGCTGCAGAGCAACGACGGGACCAAGACTGTCCCCCTCGACCAGGCCACGCCCAAGCAGACAGTCATTATCAGCGAAGACCTTACTTCGCATGAAGAGGAGAAGCTCCTCTGCTGCCTGTCCAAGAACAAAGATGTCTTCGCCTGGTCAGCCCTCGATCTAGTCGGGGTTAGCCGTTCCATAATTGAGCACAGTTTGGGAATCGACCCTTCGATAAGGCCGAAAAAACAGCGGCTTCGCAAGATGTCCGACGAGAAGACGGAGGCCACCAAGGCAGAAGTGCACCGCCTCCTGGAAGCCAAATTCATCGAGCCGGTGGCTTACCCCACATGGCTCTCCAATGTCGTGATGGTGCAGAAAAAGAGCGGGAAGTGGCGAATGTGCATCAACTTCACCAGTCTCAATAAAGCCTGCCCAAAGGACAATTTCCCGTTGCCGCGGATCGACAAAATAGTCGATAGCGCGGCCGGATGCGAAGTCATGTCCCTCCTCGACTGCTTCTCCGGTTACCACCAGATATACATGAAGGAGGAAGACAAGGCTAGCACCAGCTTTATAACACCCTTCGGCACATATTGCTTCATCAGAATGCCGGAGGGACTCAAGAACGCCGGGTCCACCTTCTCCAGGCTTACCAAAACAGTGCTCGAAGGGCAAGTTGGCAGAAATATATTCACATATGTGGACGACATCATCGTCGCCAGCAAGAGCAAGGAGGACCATCTCGCCGACCTCGCCGAGACATTCACGAACAAGCGAGACGCACAACTCCGCCTAAACCCAGAAAAGTGCTTCTTCGGCGTTCGCCAAGGCAAAATATTGGGCTACCTGGTATCACACCGCGGCATCGAGGCCAACCCAACCAAGATTCAGGCCATCATAGACATGACGCCTCCGCAGTCCGCCAAAGACGTCCAGCGCCTGACAGGCAGATTGGCCGCTCTCAACAGATTCATCTCCAGGTCCGCCGAGCGAAGTCTCCCCTTCCTCAAAACACTCCGTGGTGCAAAAGACTTCGCCTGGGGACCAGAGCAGGCGGTGGCCTTCGCCTCATTAAAACAGTACCTGACAGAGTTGGCCGTCCTTACAAGCCCCGACTCCTCGCTCCCCTTGTTGCTCTACGTCGCGGCTTCGCCGTATGCGGTCAGCGCGGCACTAGTGCAGGAGCAGACAGTTGAGGGTGTGGTCAGGCAGTGCCTCGTTTACTATGTCTCCGAAGTGCTGACACCGTCCAAGTGCAACATGACAGAGCTGGAGAAGATTGCCTACGCAATCGTCATGTCTTCGCGCAAACTGCGCCATTACTTCGAAGCATTCAAGGTCCGAGTCACCTCAGATAGGGGACTCGGCGAATTGTTCAGAAACCCGGAGGCATCGGTGAGGATTGCCAAGTGGGCGACCGAACTCTCTGGCTACCACATCAGCTTCGAGCCCAGGACAGCCATCAAGTCACAAGTCCTGGCAGACTTCGTCGTTGGCTGGACTGGGCCAACCACACAGCCAGACCGTCTGTAGAAAAGGTTTGGATGATCCATTGCGACGGCGCATGGTGCCATGCGGGGGCAGGCACCGCTGCAGTCATCACCTCACCAGTCGGGGTCAAGCACAGATATGCAGCACGCCTCAGCTTCGCTCTAGAATCCGACAGATGCACAAATAATATAGCAGAATACGAAGCAGTCATCCTCGGCCTCCGCAAGCTAAGGGCCCTCGGAGTCACCACCTGCATCATCAAAACAGACTCCAAGGTAGTTGCTGGCCAAGTCAAGAAAGACTATGCAGCAAAGGACCCCGCGCTCATGCAGTACCTCGCGGCCATCCGAAGTCTCAAGAGACAATTCAAGGGATTCACCTTGCAGCATGTGGATCGAGCCAAGAATGAAGAGGCCGACGCATTGGCCAAGGCTGCCGCCAGGGGCGAATCTTTGCCCTCCGACGTGTTCTTTCATGTCATCGGCACGCCAGCCGTCCGGAGCCCCGAAGGGCTCCAAATAACCAATGACAGCGAGGGCCACCACATAGTCAACCTTATCATGACCGAAGACTGGCGGGCACCAATAACCCTGTTCCTACAGGGGTACTATCATCCAGTCGACATCAGCGAGGCCAAGCGCCTCAGACATCGAAGCCGAGACTTCGCACTGATTGAAGGCCAACTCTACAAAAAAGGGGTCAGTCAGCCAATGCTTAAGTGCGTCACCGAAACCGAAGGCATCCAGATCCTACGCGAAGTCCATAGTGGCACGTGCGGCTCACACGCAGGGCCAAGGGCCCTAGCTGCTAAGGTGATCCGCTAAGGCTTTTACTGGCCCACAATGATCTGCGCCGCAAATCGGGTCACAAGGTCCTGCGAAGCCTACCAGAAATTTTCTCCTCGGTCAGGCAGCCCCTCCCAGTATACAAAGCTGATCGCCCACACATGGCCTCTCCAGCGCTGGGGCCTGGACATTGTCGGGCCCTTGCCCACCGCTCAGGGGAACCTTAAGTTCGCCTTCGTCGCTGTCGAGTACTTCACCAAATGGATCGAGGCAAGGGTTGTTTCCACAATAACATCAAAAACTGCCCAAAGGTTCTTTTGGCAAAACATTGTTTGCCGCTTCGGAGTACCGTCCGAACTAACAGTTGACAATGACAAGCAGTTTGACAGCCAAGACTTCAAGGATTTTTTGCTTCTCCATTGGCACCAAGCTTGCCTTCACCTCAGTCTATCATCCGCAGTCCAACGGAGTTGTGGAACGCGCCAATGGAAAAATCTTCACAGCTGTCAAAAAGATGCTCCTCGATGAAAAAAAGGGCAGATGGACCGATTTGTTACCCGAGGCGGTCTGGGCACTAAACACGACTAAGTGCAGGGCGACCGGGTTTACTCCTTTCCGCCTTCTATACGGATCGGAGGCCATGACCCCACAATAAATAAAACATGGGTCCCCGCGAACAGTTCCGTCAGCCGTCCCCGACGTGGACGAGCCAACTTCAAAGGATCTCATTGACGGAGACCGGGTCTTCGCTCTACAGGCCCTAAACAAATACCAAGCTCAGACAAAAGCATGGCGCGACCACGCAGTCATCCCGAGAGAATTTAGCGAAGGGGACCTCGTACTTGTCCGAACGGTTCGGACAGAGTCCAGGGGCAAGCTGGAGCCCAAGTGGGAGGGCCCCTTTATAGTCAAGACGAAAGCTTCCCCCAGCGCTTACAGGCTCACAACGCCAAACGGTGAAGACCTGGAGCACTCCTGGAACATCGACAACCTCCGCAAATTTTTTGTTTGACTCATCAGGGCAGATTCGCCCTTGTAATTCGCAAAAACAATCTTATTCTGGTCCGCACTCTTTTCCTCCCGGGGGGTGAGGTTTTTAACGAGGCGGAGCCATGTAATATATGTCTAAAAAATCCCCCGCAAAAACATGCGTCGAAAAAAGACCGCAACGACGGTCTTCGACATTCGACCAATACGAGGCTCAGCGCTAGCCACCCTCGCGTGCGACAAATCCGCGCAGAAGTCGCCTAAGGGTGCAGCCGGACTAGCACAACAAGTGCGAAAAAACCTAAGTCTACCGCGAAGACTATCCGTGCAGAAGTCGCCTAAGGGTGCAGCCGGACTAGCACAACAAGTGCGAAAAAACCTAAGTCTACCGCGAAGACTATCCGTGCAGAAGTCGCCTAAGGGTGCAGCCAGACTAGCACAACAAGTGCGAAAAAACCTAAGTCTACCGCGAAGACTATCCGTGCAGAAGTCGCCTAAGGGTGCAGCCGGACTAGCACAACAAGTGCGAAAAAACCTAAGTCTACCGCGAAGACTATCCGTGCAGAAGTCGCCTAAGGGTGCAGCCGGACCAGCACAGCATAACAAAACTCACCAGACCAAGTACATAACGCCTTCGCAAGCACAGCCAAGTGTGCGGGGGCACACAACCTCATCACACAAGCCTTTACACATGTACAAGCGAGGGCACCACACTCTACATCGGCTCAACCTTAGGAATAATTCCCATCTCCCTATAATTAAATAACATTATCCTAAGCTCCTCACACGCAAAAAGACTTCGCAATTCCCCCTCACCTGTACTCATGACGGCTGGCAAAGACAACAGTTCCTGCCGGCCAGCCCTACTCACACGAAGCCGATCTCCCTCCGCCCCACTCACTCTACGCTTCGCAACCGCCCTTCGCCGCCGGCGCCCGGTGCTCGGACCAGGCACATCTTCTGTATCCGCAGCGTGCGGCGAAGCTTCCGCCGCTGCCACATCCAAGGCCGCAAAATAGTCCAAGTCCTCCTCCGTCGACTCCTCAGTCCACCCAACCGAGCTCCCAGAGTCAGCAAAATCAGAAAATTCAGTTGCAGACCCATCAAATTTATTACCACCATCCACAGTCGAAGCCGCCAACAAATTAGTAGTGGCGGTTGCGTGCGCAGGCCCAAAATCTTGAACCTGCGCAGCAACCAAAATTCAGCAACATATCCAAAATTCCCTAACTATCTACACCCACTACGCCACCTGCGAAGACCCAGCCGTTGCGGGAGCCTCCGCCGTTGCCTCCGCCGCCACCATCGCAGGATCTTCAGCCCTCGGCGCAGCGGCTGCGGGGGCATCAGGCGCGCCTTCGGCGGTCTCTAGGGGCAGGTCCCCGCCGGCCGCAGCAGATGCGGGGGCATCCGGAGCACCTTCCGCAGGCTCTGGGGTCGCCTCCAGGGTGGCCCCGGACACGGCTTCCGCCGGGATCGGCTCCGGGTCAGGCAGCGCGCTGTTCAACGCCCCGAAGTCATCCACTCTCTCGCCACGCGCCGCCTAAGACACAGCACACAAATTCAGCGAACCCACACAGAGCCCACATCCAGCAAACGCCAAACAAACGCCAAAGGTTACCTGAGCCCTCGCCGTCTCGGCTCGCTCCCTGACCACCTCGCAACCGTGCGGACCCCACATCCGGTCATAGATGGCTCCGGCGGATTCCTTCACTACGGGGTCTTCAACCTTGTAGATATCTCGCTCAAAGTCTTCATCAGCTTGGTCGAAGACCTCGAAGTGCCGGCACCCTTCGCGGGAGAGCGCGTTCATCGCCCCCTCGCAGGTGACCAGGGAGGCATACGATATGAACCCCTCCACGATAGTGGGGAGCGCCTGCAACTCCTCCTGTACCCACTCCAGGCAGCGAAGTCCGGACTCTCGGTCCGGCACTTCGAAGTCACCGGTCCGCGCGCCCAGCTTATGGTACGAGTCCATAAGCTGTTTGCGTGTTCGCTCGGCCTCCGCGTGCGTCGCGGCCTCGGCCCTCTCCACGCGGCTCTCCAGGGCGATGAGCCGCTCCTGCAGCTGCTCGGCGCGCTCCCTGGCAAGATTGCCCTCCGCCCGCGCCAGATTGGCCTCCACCTGTGCAGCCTGTGCCTTGGCGAGGGCCTCGTTGGTCTCCCTCCTCTCCCCCGCCAATTAGCGCTGGAGGTCAGCCTTCTCCCCCTCCAGCGCGGCCACCTTGTCCGCCAGCTTGCGGCACTTACTGTCGGTGGCCGATTTTTCACGGACGGCGTCCGCATGTTGCGTCCGAAGTCTCTCGACTTCGGCAGACACAACTGCCGTGAGGGCCCCCGACGCCGTGCGATTGGCGAAGTCAGCCACCTGCAGAACACACGTAAGACCGCGGCTAAAAAACGGAGTCTAGCTCAACGGACCTGACTTAGTGCCTTCGTCACCTCCTTCAGCCGGCGGGACGCAGCGCCCGCCTCATCCCTGACAGCCGCCAGTGCCGACATCTCGCCTCCGGCACTAAGAGCACCGCCCTTCGCCTTCGGCACTACGGCAGCCGCCACGGTCACCGCGGCAGGCGCAACAATAGCAAGCTGGCCCTCGTCTGACCCTGCAACGTATCAACGAATTAAAAAAAACGAGCCATGGGCTTACCACCAAGATAGTCGTCCACACTAATATCGGTGGCGAAGTCGGCGACGCGCTTGCCTGACGACGGCAACTCTTGGGCCGCCTTCGCGACCTCCGACACCCTGCTGGACGGCGGCACAGCCTTCGTCGATTTGGAACCACCGGCACCTGCCGCTGCCTCCGGCGCCTTGCTAAATACAGGGCCGCCCGACTTCGCCGCCAGCGGCGGCTTGCCTCCGCCGGGGGCCGCAGCCTTCGCAGCCCCCCGCTGCCTCTTCGGCCGGGCTTCATGAAGCCTGACAACCGCCTGGCGCTTTTGTGCAGCTCCCTGGCGATCCGTGTCCATCACTGCCGACACAATAGCAGCAATATTCCGCCCGTAAGGAAACACTTTCCATTCACGAACCATGCGAGATGTAAAAAAGTCTTCGCCGGCCGCGCGGGGGATAGGAACATTCCTAGGCCACCAACCCCCGGTAACCCTCAGCATCCGCGCCGATGACTCCCGGAGCTCGGGCGAAGACATCCTTCCCCCCGGCGCCACGCAAGTCCTCATCAACTCTCTAGCAAAACCATCGGAAACCCCAAGTCCTCCCATAGCAGTACCTAATTTCCTCTTTTTAGAGGATGGGGCGGCCGCCGGCGCAGGGTCGTCTCCAGTCTCCACCACCGGCTTCTTCCCACGGCGGTCCACATCGTCTTGGCCGGGGTAGCCGCCATACGGCAGTTGATTCAATTCAAAAACCCTGTTCAAACGGTCATTCAACCCGCGGATATCCCAGCTACGTTGGCCCTCTGTCCTCGGCACGTACCGACCAACGAGCCGCACCGCCCCATCCTCCGCCTCACGCATAAAGGCGACCGGATCGCGGCTTTGCAGATTCAGCGCGAAGGCAGGACTTCGCACCATCTTCCCACCATGGGAAGGCATCCGGCGAGGGCACACTTCGCCCAACGCCCAGCCATGCGCCAGGGGCCATACCCCGTACGCCACAAATTCTTCAACCAAATCGCGCCCACTGCTCAGGCCGGCGGCGCACCGAAGGGCCCCTTCGTCCGCATCCCCCTCCGCCACTTCAAAGGACGGGTATGCTGAGTAAAAATGTGAACACATCTCGGACACGGGGAGCCCCTCATGGCCTTCGACGGTACCCTCAGCGACATAAAACCAAAACTCATTCCAGTTGCCCCACTTGTTGCGGGCGCAAGGAACCAACTCGACTACCTGCATCGTGGTCTTGCCGGTCTTCGGCGTAAACGTACAGGACCCAAACTGGGCAACTTCATCTCCAATCATCCTCTTCTGCCAGTGCAAACAGTAGTACTTCGCAAAGACTTCGACTGATGGCTGTCCGCCGTACGAAGTCGTCGCCCAGACATACTTCGACAGAGCCACCACGGCATTCGGAGTCAGCTGATGTATCTGAACGTTAAACCTGCGCA
The DNA here is from genome assembly GCA_029449295.1 of Zea luxurians. Lineage (NCBI taxonomy): Eukaryota > Viridiplantae > Streptophyta > Magnoliopsida > Poales > Poaceae > Zea > Zea luxurians. The sequence continues at coordinate 1,550,952 of JAOPSE010000145.1, forward strand.
GGACTTCGCCAACAAATCGGTGCGCAGGCAGGCGGAGACCGACGGCGAAGAACGCCTCGAACACAACCAACTCGCCCTCCAGCTCGGGGACTTCCTCCGTCCCCGGGACACGAGCAACTCCGCCGCCAAAGTAACCCAGCCGCTGCATATCTTGCACGCGGGCCGACGACATCCGCGACATGCCAAAATCCACAGAATCGTCGGCGCGCAACTCCTCCGCCACCAAACTACTCAGCGTCTCCTCAGACGAGGCGTAGGCCGGCGGCGAAGCGACGGCCGGCGGCGAGGCGACGGCCGGCGGCGAGGCGTCGGCCGGCGGTGTAGCGGCAGCAGAAGAAGAGGAGGTCGGCATCGCTACGTACCGTCGGCGGCGGTGGGCGGTCTGCTTCACTCGAGCCAGATCTCCGGCGAACGAAAGAAAGGCGGGCAGACGAGCAGCAAGACGGTGGAAAAGGCGGCTATGGTTTGCACGGAGCGCGGAAAGTGAAGTTCAAAAAGCGCCGACCCCCGCCCCCTTTTATAGGCAGGGCGCGGCTCTTCGGGAAACCCGCAATCCAACAGGGCGCAGCGCTTCGGGAAACCCGCAATCCAACAGTATGGCGTCAATCAACGGTCATGTCAAAAACCCCCGCGGAACCACTTCGAGCGAGGGCAGCGTCTCCGCCATCTAGCGACGTCTTCGGCACCAGGTGACTTTGTCGAACTGGTCCCTCGGAGGGCAAATGTTGGGGCGAAGGCAAAGACGCCACCCTTCGCTCGAGGCCTTCGCTGCAGTCGCTGGTCCGACGAAGACAAAACAGGCAGGGACACCCTTCGCTTGATACGGCGCCAGACGAAGGCCTGCGACGTCGTCACCCCACCGTGCGGCCTCGTCCAGCTCAGAGGCCCACGTGCGATCCGGCCCATTGTAATGGGCCCCGCGTGGCCGCTGCGTGTTACGGGCCTAATTTGCAAAGGCATTCCTGTAATTACAGTCTGTAACCCTGCTTTATGGGAATATTCTGGGGATAACCTAGGTATCTGAGGGCACATGCGTCCTTAACACAAGGCGCTGGGCGCTCAGACACTTATAAATACCCCGCACAGTGCCCGTGAGGGAGCAGATTAACAGAGCTATTGCCATCTTGCGCGAGAACCCTGTTGACGTCACTGTTCACCCTTGTTGGATCCCCTTGCAACTGAGAGCAAGTTCCAACACCTGGTTCCTCGCACCACCGCCCTCTCCTCACTGGTCGGCTGTCGACCAGACCTAGGCATTATAGGTGAATTACTAGGTCGTGCCTCGGACCGACACGCCTGACCTCGCCTATCTGGCCATCTATAGACAATATAGGTGAATTGTTGGATTATCCGGTTAAAAACGAAGACAAATTTGTGTAACTAGCCAGTGAGTAATTTCCCCGTAACCATGGGGACAAATTGAAAGTTTTTATACCTCTTCAGAAAATCTGTAATTTGATCTACTTAGGGGATATTTGATTTCTAGGGACTAATTTTTACTCCCTCTATTTTATTCTATTTTTGTCCCTAAATTTCCAAATACGAAAACTAAAATAGAGCTTTAGTTTCCGTATTTACCAATTTAGGGAGTAAAATAGAATAAAATGTAGAGACTAAAAATTAGTCCAAAAAACAAACACCCCTTAGCAACTTCAAAAGACTATGGATCATTTTTAAAAGTACATTTGGTTATTATCGGAAGGAAAAAACATTTTTAAGAGCATCTCTAACAGTTTTTCTAAATTTCGCTCTATAAATTATGATTTGCATAGTCATTTGTATTAAAACCACTTTCTATATCTTTTCAATCTTCAACAACATTTCTATATCTTGTTTACACTTTAGAGAGCCATTCACGTTTTCTATATTTTATAGCGAGAAATTCGAAATACAAGATGACTATATTTGGATAGCTATACAGATGAACTGATCGAAGTTATTTTTACAAAAATCTCTATTTATATAGCCTCTTGGAGTTGCTAAGTAGTAATTTAGCCAATATCTCTCTGAGTTTTTTAATAGGGTATACAAGGACATCACATACATTAACACCACACACGCACACACATGCATTCGTGTCCAATATACACACTAAATTAATTGAAAGGTCTAAACTTCTAGTATGTGGACGCACATAATCTACGTGATTGGTTGGTTGGCCGGCTGCATCCAGATCCACGGCGTCCCGTTGACCTTGCGCAGCACCTGTTTGGTTAACCGGAGAGGAGGGTGGCAGCCTGTATCCACACATGCAGCATAGGCTTTTTTTTTGGCTTGATTGCCTGCATGCGCGGAAACACGCATATCCTGCGTATCTCGCGGTCCTGGCTAGCCGGAGACTGTCGCTGCGCACCCAGTCAACCAATCACGCTGAATACTACTGAACTCACACTGTGTACCCTATATCTAAAAAATCCTAGGTAAATAGTGCGTCAACTAGGGCTCGAACACTGGGTGGGAGCCAAGTTAGACTGTCTCTAGTAAAGCATAGAAAATAGAGGACATGTAACTATAAATGACATTTTTAATACTATTTATAGATAGAAGTTTGAAATAGGAGATGATGGAGGAGATCTACTCGAGATAGCTTTAGAAATAGAGTCTCGAAAAAGTGACCCGAGCGGTTGGTAACTTGGTACACGGGCAAATAAGTCAACTGCTGTGCTGTGGCTGTGGGCCTTTGAGCGGGCGCCAAAAAGTATTGGGCCTTTTTCAGCTATGGGCCGCGGTCGCAGCGGTCCGGCGCTTGCAGCCTCGTCGATCGTCACATGCCAAACGCTGAAACGCGGCGCACGCACTTCCTATCCCTCTGCCGCCGCACCGGCAGCTCAGGTGCTCAGCACTGCTGAACCAACTGCCGGCGGGAGCGACAGGCCGCGGACATCGTCTGCCGATGCCTCTGCGCGGTCTCCGGCGCCGGGGCCGTTGCTGTGATGACGGGAGGACCCTGCTACGCCTCTCTCTCCGCAGATCGTCATCGTGCGCCGCACCTTCGAGCCAAAGTTCCAACAGCGCCGCACTGACGGCGGAGGAAGAGGCGGCGGCCGCACAAATCAAGAGCTCGCTCCTCAGGGCGCGCAAGGGGAGCGTCGAGGACCTGGTCCGGGCCCTGGCGGCGGAGTGCTCCGAGGTCCGGCTGACGAGCGGCGTCGCGGACAGCCTGCTGCGCGGGTGCGGGGACTGCTGGAAACCCGCGCTGGGTTTCTTCCTTTGGGCGCAGTCGCGGGGCGGCGGCTACTCGCACACACCGTACGCCTGCAGCCGGATGGTCGACCTGCTCGGGAAGACGAGGCAGATCGACCGGATGTGGGATCTGCTGTCCGAAATGCACTGCAGGGGGCTCGTCACGGTGGACACTGTCGCCAAGAGCATCAGGAGGCTTGCCGCTGCGAGGAAGTGGAGGGATGCCATTCTGTTGTTTGATCAGCTGGAGGACTTGGGACTGGAGAGGAACACGGAGACCATGAATGTGCTGCTGGATGCGCTCTGCAAGGAGAAGAAAGTCGAACTGGCGCGCGAGGTCTTTGTCATGCTCAGCCCTCATATCGCACCAGATGCGTACACTTTCAACATCTTCGTCCATGGTTGGTGCAGCTTGCGCAGGATTGACGAGGCGCTGTGGACGATCGAGGAGATGAAAACCAGGGGGTTCCCTCCTATCGTCATCACATACACGGCTGTTCTTGAGGCGTACTGCAAGCAGCGCAACTTCAGGAGGGTCTACGAAGTCCTTGATTCCATGGGTTCTCAGGGCTGCCATCCGAATGTGATCACATACACAATGATCATGACCTCACTGACAAAATGCGAAAGGTTTGAAGAAGCTCTGAGTGTCTCTGATAGAATGAAGTCCTCTGGTTGTAAGCCTGATACCTTGTTCTACAACACCCTGATCAACCTTCTCGGTAGAGCAGGTCACTTGTTTGAAGCCAACCAAGTGTTTCGCGTGGAGATGCCAAGGAATGGCGTGCTCCGCAACGTGGCCACCTATAACACGATGATATCAATTCTCTGCCAATATGGGCGAGATGATGACGCTCTCGGTGTACTGAAAGAGATGGAAGCACAATCCTGCAAACCTGATCTTCAGACATATCAGCCACTTCTTAGACTGCTGCTTGGTAGAAGAGGGCAAGCTGCTGCCGTTCACCGTTTGTTGAGTGAGCTTCGTGATAGGAATGGTCTAGGGTTAGATCTTGATACATATACCCTTCTGATCCATGGTCTCTGCAAGGTCGGTGAGACCGATTGGGCTTATCTACTCTATGATGAGATGGTAGGCAGTGAAATTGTACCTAGGCCTAGAACATGCGAGTTACTTTTGAGTGAGATGCAGAGACAAAACATGGAAGCGTATGTGGAAAGAATTCGGAATGATGTAAGTTTCTTTGGCCTTACTCAGTAACTTCGATAGCATTGCCTTCTCCCATATGATTCATTTATTTGCTAGTCATTATTAAAATACTACTAGATCAGGCGGCGCCCCTTCGGGCGCCCTATCCAACAAAGAGTAAAACAGGAGCGAGCAATTGTACATGTCATATTCAAATTCAGCAGAGGATTAGATAAATTATTTAGCACAATCCACAAAACTGATTAGTGCGAGGCAGGCAGAGCAATAAAGCAATGAGCAGACCAAACACATAGAGAGACTGAACATAATTGCATACCAAATTGGAACTACAGAAAAAACCTTCATTTGCTATAGCAATTAGACCGCAAACAAAATGAAGTGCAATAAAAGCATAACTCGCGGCACATATATACATGCACACTAAAATATAAGTGTAGCACTTGTTTTACATAGCAACCCTTTATTAATCTGTGCATCCATATTGTACACATCCAAAAGCAGGATAGGACATATTGATCCAGGTTCCTGATGCTACAACCAAAGGCTCAACTTATATGAGGCATCAATAGGATATTTTGGTTTCATAAGACAAGCATAATTATAGAGACTAAGCTACAGACAGATCAACATACATCCCTCACATTGTCGCGATGAACACAAAAACACGGTGTTTCCTTATCCAGGACGAAACCTAGGAGGAGATAAACACGTATGCACTACATAGTTCTTGCGAACACAAAAGCACAACATCCCCGGATGGCCGGATTCGTGACAACGTCAGCTTCACCGGACCTGTGAGGGGAAAAAGTTTTTTTATGTAAGATATAAAAACTAAATAAACAATAGTAATGGCTGCTTTATGAAACTCCAGTACATAACAGTTCTTTGCAAACATGCTGCAGTGTTTTTTGGGTGAAAGTAATAATAGTTTTCTGTGCATATAGTCTAGATTCCTTGTTACTTAAGGTATCAATACAGTCTCTGATGCACGCCTTTTACCAAATTTCCATCTCAGACACTGTCAAGTATGGTATGCTGATTAACTTTGAAGATTTTAATTTGGATTTACAAAATTCCAAGAGCACATAAATCTAGCTACATTGATAGGCATTTCCAAAGAGACACAATGCTTCAGTAATCTGTAGAGAAAATGAGTTGCGTACATGATTTCTAAAAAAACGATTTTGAAGATGTCAGGTTTTATCAAGAAAATTCTGGCATTAATTTATTGCAATGCTCTCCTTTTTCATTCAGCTAGAACAGTGTTTTAATCCGATTCCATTAATTAGAATAAACTATGAACTTTAAAAATGGGCTTGGACACTGCCATAAGCGCTGAAAATATAAGGAAAAACAATGTTCCTCTAGAAAGTAACTACACCAACAATATTTGGAATGAAAGCCGGGGAGACAGTTTATAGGATAGTTTGGAAACTCTCCAACGTCTGCTGTTATTGATAGGTATTTCCTTAATTTATTTGGGTTGAGGGTATTTTCAGTCTGATCCTTGGTGAAGAAGATGGTAATGTTTGTCATCTTTACATGTAGCTGCAAAACTTGTCAGTAGTGTTTATTGACTATTTTATATTGCCTGGGAATTTGATTATCTTTGCTTGGATGAGCAGCAACTGATGATGCACAGAATATGATGGTAAGATGTTCTATATTCTTTATGCAATTCTTGGTGCTTGTTCCTAATTGATACATGATGCATGGTACACCACACAACACTTCAGCTGAATTCAGTGGTTCCTATGCAACTCCACCACTGCTTACCGCAGGACGCTAGGACCGTGCGATCAGGTCTCTAGCAAGGAGTTGTATATGGGCGTATTGTTCAGTTCATTTCCTGAGCCATTTAATTGGGAATTAGCCTATCGTAAATAAGACAACATATAGCTAAGAAAGGTCAGGTCGGTAGCATAAACAAGCAGATGTAGTCGTAATCAAACTGAACAAAGGAAAAATAAACATCAATTTCACATTATGTGATTGAAGCTGTTGTAGAGGAGTCATCAAATATTTCTACACTGCTGTTGAAACTGAATTTATATGTTAGAAGATATTCCTTACGTTCAAATCGCTACTGCCTCAAATTATGATCAATACAAACTAAGCACTGGAAGGCCAAGACCAGAGGACACAGAGTATTCTGGCTATATTTTTCTAACAATAATAGTTTTCTGACTGACCAAGTAATGTATGGTTTTCTGTACAAGTTGCACTGGCTGTAGGACTGACAATACATGCTCAAGTTATTTCAGAATAATGTACATATAGTTTTTTTGAAGTCTCAAACTTAGATAACAGGACAGAGACCCTGGTGGGTAAAAAGTGAGCATTACAATATGATAAGAAAACAGATAGTACAAACAAAAACTACTAACCTATTTTACTCAATGGAATGTATGTGCACTGATGGAAGAATGGGTAACACCTGTTAATTTATACTACAACATTTGAAAAAATGTGGAACTTTCTTCAATCAGTGGGATTTAGTGATTCCATCGACCAAAAACATTCCAATTCCCCCTAACCTGACCTAGAGAGCATGTGTCCACCAAATCGAAATCACCAGATTGAACCAACCAGTTCGATTGCACCAGGATCTTCAGTATGAGAAGGATTATGGTGCCTCTCGATGAAATATGTAACCCTAAACCTATATACAGACCCAGAGTGCACCTGGCAAACCCTAATAACAACATTTGCACTTGTGTGCACCAGGCTGGAAGCATGTCAAAGACGTATACCTGCATGGACAGAGGTGGTCCCGCCAGATCGATCTGGGAGAGAAACAAGATCGAGTCCGTCGCCGTTCAAGCTTCAGATCCGAGGCTATGGGTCGTAACGCGCGTACGAGGATGCTAGCAGCTCGCGCCCGGCTTGGAGCATCATGGAGAGGGTCCAACGGCGATGTAGAGCGCGAGCCGGTCAACTCCTCCAGGAAGACGCTTGCGCTGAGTGACGCCGGTGGATCTGCCGCCTCCCGTCCTTCGTGGTGGACCGCAGCCTCCCTCGTTGCTCCCCTCAACCCCGACGCTGTTTCACCACAGCCCACCGCAAGCCGGGAGGCAAGGTCAGAGAGGGGGAGAAGGTGGACGCTGGAGGTGAAGGGGCTGGAGGTGGGGTCGTAGACGACGGTGGCGAGGAAGAAGGGAGCCAGCGGATGGCGCGGCGTTTCCCACTTGGGAGGGCGAAGGCGCAACGTTTCCTGCCAGGGAGGGTGACGGTGCTGTGGTTCTCGTTGCCAGGGAGGGCGACGACGCGGCGGGGAGAGAAAAACGGAGAGCGGGGAGGTGGAGGCAGAAACACGGACGCAAGCGTTTCGTTCTGTCGAATCCAACAAAAATTGTCGGGTCCGAGAGCTGCTTTCCAGCGTCGACCCAACGGCAGCCAAAGTACGCGCGGAGTGCGGAGAGGGCCTCAAAACCTTGCGTCTTTTAAGACTTTAGATGCAACAATCCCTAACTTAGCATAACTAGAACTCAAGAGGCATATTCACACAAGAAAAGATGGATCATCTCTGTTTTTTACACTTAGTAACCAGTTGCTGGTGCTTTGCTAGGATTGTTATATATCATATAAATAGATATTGAGATATTTATTCAAATATAATTATTATTTATTTCTAAACACTAAGATACGTGTGGTCTGGTGGTTAGCCCCAAATTTCTGGAGCAAGGGGTTGTGTGTCCGAGTGCTTGTTCTGCACTATTTTTTGCGCGGAGTGGTAGCAGCGCAGGCGGGGTCGGGTGATGGGTAGGCACAATAGCGGTGCGGGCACAGGGCAGTAGCTGAGAGAGCGTTGGACGTGGGACCCACAGGGCACAGCGCGTGGGGCGGGTCCAGAGTGTCAACGCGGAGTGTGAAGTCGTGGTAGCATCAATGTCCGTATTATGTTCTTAATAGAGTAGTATAGATACCATCTCTTTTTGTTTATGGTATTATAGCAAGATTGAGACCCTCATTTGACTGCAGATGGTGATCCTTGTACACTAACCAAGAGCCATGAGCCCATGCTTTTTGCATTTCCTTGCTTTTCTTAACACGCTATTACATTTCATGTGACTATTTTGTCGATTGTTGAGCTTGGTGTTTTAGTGTGGCACCCAGCCTGTCCTGTCCGTTCGGCTTTAATCTGAAACGAAAGTGTACGTGCTTATATAATCTGTCACAAACTACTAGAGTGTTCGGTGTCCATTGGTAAAGCAACCTCACTTTCGGTGTCCTCTGGCTAATTTCCCCTACTTCATATAACACTAGGTGTATGCCCGTGCGTTGCTACGGAGTCAACATGTACCGGTAAGATGCAATGAGACGTAGAAGCACTATGATAAAATACATTGATATGCAAAACAATTATTATTATTCTATACTTTTGTTAGTTACATACCTAAAACAATATAGTACAATGGTTGTCCGTTGCAATGACACACAAATTCGATAAAATGGTAATGTACAATAACTGCACAAAAAACGAATAGCATACATTATTATAGATATAAAATTTTCACATCCTAGTTTTATATCATACTCACATCTTATTATTATTTTGTTAGACGAGAAACAGACATGTTAAGAAAACTTGGTCCAAAACCTCTATAAAAGCCCCTCCAGCCATCTTTATCAAGCAACAGCCCGGTAGTTTTCATGACTGAAGGTCTACCCTTATCATAGTTGTCCATAACCTGAAATCACATGAAAATAATAAAACACCCGGCGATGGAATTCTCACAATTACCATGCATGATAATAGTTCCTTCTATGGCCTTAGTTAGCTACTTAGCTGTACTAACTTTAAGTTCAGGTACATAGCCTATGTAACAAAGGTGATATGATAAACAACCAACTTCTGCAAAGATCAAGAAAGCATAGATGTAATGCTCCAAGATGGATCACCTTTTTCAAAGGACGGAAAAGGAAAAAAACAAAGTATATTGGTGCAAAGAACATAATAAAGGTGCGCTAAGATACGCATAATCGCACAGTATGTTCTAGGATCAATGCACTTCAATAGTCATGTTAACGCATCAATGCACTTCAATAGTCATGTTAACGATGGGGGAAGTCATAGAATAAGAAACATACCTTTATCAACAGGTTCAATACAAGTGGACCAACAAATTGAGAAGCATCATTGCCAATCTACAATGTTGAGAGAGAGAGAGAAAGATGATGAGCTACTGAGAATATCACAAAGTGTTTATAATGGGGAAAATATTAAAACTGTAATTAAAAGGCACATCATCTAAATAGAATGTTCCATACTTCTTCTAGCACCTCGAGTAGGTAGTATATATAGGAGATGTGCATCAGTACAAATCATGGACCTTTCTTTCGTGGATTGCTTGCTACAGGGTAAGGTGTGCGTAAAAAAACAAAAAACTGGTTTTGACAGACAGACATATACATACAATTGAAGTGAATTTGAATAATAAAGAAGACAAGAAAAAAATGATGATGGACATCTTTTTTGTGCACAAAGCAACAAATAAGCATATATGCAGTAGCACTAAAACCAAAGATAAACTAATAAACGAGTGAGATTTCATTTGAACCGGGGTAGAGCTTATCCAGTTAACCAGTTACCATATTACAAGACAACTATTAAAAACATAAGCAACTCCACTACTTAATGGTACCTAAAGAAGATATACCCCTAATTTAGAACCATTCTTATACTCAGACATTAGCATTTTATATAACTCGAGCAGTCATACAAGAAGATGATGAGCTATCTCAGCAATCCATTTTTTAATACCCAAGCCCAAATTGCTAGCCTCTTATAACATAAAAATAAATAGAACAATGTTGTATTTTTTAACATATTTACATGCAAAAAATATTTAATGCCTTAAATCATGGGCAAAATGTTGTCAATAAACAAAAAACAAACATGTGCCAAAGTATATGTAACACCAGAAATGCCAAAAAGCTCTGCTCTCTTTAAAGCATGTCTGCCAAATGATTTACAACAAGTAGGCTACTAATAAATTAAGTTACATGACATTGCGATATAGATACCTCTGAATAAATCCATTGCATATGCTCTGCATCATCACCATCAAAAGGTTTTCCAGGATGAACCTAAAAAAGTGAATATAACAGTTAGTAGTGTTGGGTCAATGTCTAGAGAGAAATAATGTGCAGAAAAAATAGTACCTCATCCCATTTGATCAAGTGAGCATACTCAATGCAGTGAGCTGCAGTTCTTGGTGTCTTAGCGAGAGTACTTAAGGGGAACTCAATTATTTAGAGACAGAATACCTAACAAAAAATGGTATGGAAAAAGCATACCTAAGAAATCACAAGCCGCATAATTTATATTCCCATACCAATTGAATCCAGACCAAGGACAATTATGTGGAACTGACTGTAAAACCCTATCTCTTTATCTCCAATCCTGCAAAAATGAGGAACAATATTCACCCCATTAACCCACTCCATAACCCTCTTCGCTGCTACTTCAGCCTTGGACTTCCCAATATATTGAACTTTGTACAACAGACAGCCAGCTATAGTTGAGACAATAAAGATGACAAGCAAATTTATATAAAAACAATATATATCTTACAAAGGCACAAAATAGTTGCAAGTGCAATGAAGTGAGGCTTCAACTTGTGTGCTCACCATAAAAGACAATACAAATTTAGAGCTCTGTCCTGATGTTTGATTGTTTCGTTCCGCTTTCCAACCATTAGTAGCACACTGCTGCAGAAACAAAAAGCGCATAAGCAACAATGATTTTGGAGTGTTTTCATGATCTTCAATAATGATTTTGCTCTCTGCAACAGAAATGAGTATGATTATAATTGATATAGTAAAAGTATTAGAAACAGACAACATATATTGTTGCTTACTAAATCTTTGAACTCCATCACACAAATCAATGCCAGTCAGAGCACTGCAAAGCTTCTCCTGAGATGTCGGTGACATAATCTAAAAAAAGAGGGGAAAAGATGTCAGTATGACTATCATGCTAATGCATATGAATGGAACATTGTTGAAGGGATGGCTCAGACCTTTCTCTTGGACAGTAATACTTTTGGAGTGTTTTCTTCAATTGGTTCTTCATCCACAAAAAAATTGGCTTTTAATTCGCCCATCAGTTTCCAAAAAGGTAGCATAAGAATTTTGAGCTCTAGCAGATATTTTTTGTGATTCTTCAGCATTAGAAATCTCTGGCATGGCACTGCTAAGGTTGAATTTATCACTACACGACTGGTATAACTGATGTTGAGGCACTAATTCTTCTTTTGATCCTTCATCATCATTAATAGGCCTACAAATGTCAGTCTGTTGTAGAATTTAACTTATCCTTCAATGGCCAGTCTAGATTATTGGGAGGTAAAATTTTATCAACTGAAGCCCTTTTGTCTTCAAAACAATTGTCAGTGAAGTCAATAAGTGAGCTCTGAGTCACAGCAGTTTCTGGGAGTCCAACAGAAGATTCGTTTTTAGAGGCTGTCCTTTGTGCATGATTATTCAAAACATCGTATACTATACTTTCTAGCCTTCCATCTTGTGCAACAAAATTGGCAGGATGAGCCAAGTCAATAGTCTTATCAAAGGTGAATATACCAGTTTCTGTATGTCTAATTTCCATATCTAGTAACATATGCTTTGGCCTTACACCACAGCAGACTATTGAATCCAATTGGCCTTCAGCCTGCATCTGCACAACCCCCTCAAGTGAAGTGCAATTCATTTTTGTGCTTCCACATAAATCAGATTGAGTATCTGCGCATGATTCATCAACAGAAGACAACTCTTCCAAAAGCTTCACAGGCTCATTTCGATGAACAAATAAATTCCAGTGTTCATCGTTATCCACATGATCATGGCAGGACTGATTGAAAGAACAAGCCATAAACCCATTTGCAGTAGAGGACTTACACACATCTGAGTCAGTTAGATTTTCAGATGTTTTCTGATGGTTGCTCGTTTCATCAGTGAGACCTAACGAAGAAACCTCAGTTGCTTTTGCAGCTGTAATGTCATCAAAATTGTTGATACTGCAGGTTTGTTCGCAGGGATGATCAGAAACATCGGCTAATTGAGCTGTTCGAGTCATGAAACAAGATTGAGGCACACAGTCATCACCCGCCACCAGCTTCTGTTGCAGCTTAAAGGATGAATGCTCAGGATTCTTTATGGAACAGATAGAAGTTCCAAATTCAGAATAATTTGTATCTTCAGCTTTTATTTCACAAAGTACATCAGGTTTTGCACAGCTCGCTAGAGCTCCAGCTGTATTGTTCACTTCAACACAACAAATTTGCTCACCAACTATTTCAGTACAATCTGAAAGTGCAGTACAGAAAAAAACATTTAGTCACATAATTGAAAAAGGGTATGTTTATTTCAAAAAAAGAACCTGAGAAACAAGAAAAAAAATCTACACATTCATCTAACACATCTAGAAGATAATAGATAGTGATATAAGAACTGGACTTCATATGAACAGGCTAGTCACTCACCAATAACAACTTTAGACTGCTCCAGTTCTGCAAATTTCCTTCCAAGCTTCTCTAATACTGGGTCTTGCATTGTTGCTTTGATCAGGGAAGAACTAAGAATCTTGTCTCTCTGTGATGTTGTATCTTCCTCTTTCGTAGCACATGGAGAAAATCTTAGTGCATTCATCTTTACATTATCCTTAGCAAGAGATGTTTTTGGACTCTTTTGTTTCAATGCAATAAGAGGCTTATCAAGATCAATGTCATCTTCTGTTTTAGCCTGATTCTTAATGCCACATCCTTCCGATGTGATTTTTGAAGTCTTCCAATTCTTTGCTTTACACTGAGTCCTGAGATCCTTGAGAAATACATCATCACAATCTTGTTCACTATCCTTGTCACTGACAGAACCAACACTTAGTTCCGAATCAATGATTTTAGTTTTGATCCTCTTAGGATCCCTGTCATAATCTTCATCATAAACTGCGTGAATATTCTTGAACCTTGTATATTTATAATGTAATTTGTACAAACAATGTATACACAACATTTCGAGTTAATCTACTAACTTATAGCTAAACATAAGGAAGATTAGTATGCCTCCCACCCACCCTTAACCCAAAAAGAACAAGATGTCGTGGAGAAAAAAATCAAGCCAACTGAGATATATACAATGTACAACAAATATGGATAATTACCTTTTTCCACTTTGCGATCAGCTTACAGTCTGCATAACCCAGGTCCAAGAACTCATAAAGCTCCTGCGATATCTCCGTCCTTTTGTAGTAAAGACCACATATGAAGTGGCTCCTTTGATGAGAAATACGGAAAATAGGCCAGAGAACTTCACACTTTCTCTTCCCATCATGTGGATCATTTGCAGTTGCATGAGGGTATGGCGTCATTACAATCCTGTGCTAGGAAATAACGACTTACATCGCCTTATAAATGAGTGAGCTCATGTGGCGAGTGCAAGCTAGTTCATAGGATTCATTGCTTGATGGTGGAGCTACAGGTAGCCTTGGCCATGCCAGGGTCTAGACATTATATTTGCCTCCAAAAGTGGGTGTTTGGCATGGCTCAAGTCGTTGGTGAGAAATACTTACTTGAAAACTTTCTTGAAGTGATCAACACATTCTTTGCAAGGATATAGTCTTGAGATTATATGCATCTGAGCATGCGACCAGCGGTAATGTTATTTTTGCATGCATATCAAGCAACAAAATGTTGTGAAGTAAATAAGGTAGAAACTTTCAGGGGGGAAATGTTTCCATTTGTCTTGTGAACGTGCTAATGTCTAATTACTCTGGTGATCCAGTCCCTCCTAAAAAATGTTTTCAGCTTACCATTCCTGACAGATTTAGTGGTAGTCTGGTTATACATAGCTTATGATTTTGTTTATAAATTTACCATTAGAAGCATGCTAAACCATGTGCAACTCACTCTTGTTTATAAACTACATCTTCACATTAGAGCTGGAACTTGAAGCAGTCCCAAACACCACCTAAAATTGATATATCAGTTATGCTAAACCATGTTCAGTTAAACTTATAGATCTCTCATAATTTCTTCGACATTATCTGAGCATTATTTTAACCTCCAAAATTTATTGGCACTGGGAACTGCCAGTGCCTGTTACAGAAGTGTATGCTTCTGGTACACCATTTTCTGCGTTTGGGAGTAATAACTCCCTAAAAAGCGAAAGCTTTGTTCCATGTGCTGGTATATGGGTTTACCTGTCTTAATAAGACCGTAAGCTGTTAGATATGATCTTCCTGATGTAAACGGTTCGAGAACTGTCTTCCTTTAGCCTGCAGGAGAGACAACATCAATACGAATTCTGGAAGTACTGTAGATCAGTAAGAGCTGTGACGATTGCTTACTCCAGTTCTGCCAAAACTTGAGGGTGAGCCTCGGAGCACATGTTTGGGCCAACTCACTTTGGTCAGCCCCTACTGAGACCTTTAATCAGTTATGCTAAACCATGTTCAGTTAAACTTATAGATCTCTCATAATTTCTTCGACATTATCTGAGCATTATTTTAACCTCCAAAATTTATTGGCACTGGGAACTGCTAGTGCCTGTTACAAAAGTGTATGCTTCTGGTACACCATTTTCTGCGTTTGGGAGTAATAACTCCCTGAAAAGCGAAAGCTTTGTTCCATGTGCTGGTATATGGGTTTACCTGTCTTAATAAGACCGTAAGCTGTTAGATATGATCTTCCTGATGTAAACGGTTCGAGAACTGTCTTCCTTTAGCCTGCAGGAGAGACAGCATCAATACGAATTCTGGAAGTACTGCAGATCAGTAAGAGCTGTGACGATTGCTTACTCCAGTTCTGCCAAAACTTGAGGGTGAGCCTCGGAGCACATGTTTGGGCCAACTCACTTTGGTCAGCCCCTACTGAGACCTTTAATTAAACATGAAGTAACCAATACTGGCAACAGTCAAGCAAATAAGTGGACAGATGAGTGTGTCGCTATCCAACACCTGGTTCCAGTTCTATTAAAGAAGAAACATATCCTTTGGACTTATTGTTTGAACTTTAATCATAATGCTTACCTGCAGAAGAAAAAGGTGTGTCAATTTTTTGGCTTAATGCAATTAAGAATCATGAAATTCTAGATGAGAGGTGAAATCTTTTCACAATTATCTTTTGTTATGAGAACCATCGATACTTTTGTGTTCCAACTTGTTGTAATCCATTCTTTACACTGGCTGTAACCAATTTTGGTCCTTCAATTTTCAAATACAGGAGAGGGATGAGGAAGCTCTCAAGTACCTCAAGGATATCAAGTGGTGAGTACGCATGTATATGGTGCTATAGTATATACCACTGTCACTTGTTCGTGCTTCTACAGCCGTGATCCATTAACGGCCGGTTCTGCCTAGCTGTTCTGCAGTTCAGAGAAAGATCAACTGCGCGGCGGAATGTAATGAGCGCGCAGGACGGCGGCAAGATCAATTCGTCTACCTGCTACGCCGCCTTCGCCGTCGCTGCTACTGCTACTGCTATACGCATATACCACACCACGCACCTTGCTGGTATCTGCGGGTGGAGTCCTCGACCTGCCGCAGCACGTCCGCAGGGTCGCAGCTGATGAAGAAGCCCATGTTCAGGTCCGGCCCTGAACATTTCTCCACGGCTGTCAGGAATCGCCGCGCCACCTGCATGCGTGCAGTGCAGCCGGCATATCGTTTCATTCTACCACCATCGAGTGCCGGCCGGGTCGGTTGCTTACCATGGTAGGGGTAGCCTGTCCTGATCTGTACGCCCTGTGGAAGTCCCGCACCGTCCAGCGCCTGAACCCCGCCGCCGGCTCCAGCTGGGCCTGGGCAGCAACTGGGACGCAGGCGACGGCCTCCTGCACGCGATCCGCCGGCGACAGCCTCAGCTCCGTCACGCGCACGCTCTGCTCCTGGATCGCTGCTGCATCATCGATTGTCAAGCAGACGGCGGATGGCTTTCATACATTAATTATTCAGTCAATCAAATTTTCAGATTGGTCAGATTGTCGATCTGATGTATAACCTGGCGCTCACCTCTTGTTATGTTCAAAATCTGCATAGGAAACAAAGCATGAAACACGAAATGTCAAGTACCTGAAAGCAAGCATCAAGCAAGGCATCAAACAGAAAAGGTCAACCGCGGCGTCAGCGAGTGTGTATAGCGCCGCCTCGGCGTGCTCCAGCGCGGCCTGAAGGTGGGGCCCACCGACGGAGTCAAGCCCGTGCAGGCCCGCCCTCACCTCGCAAGCGGAGGCCGCGCGCCGGCCGCGCCGCGACCGGAGCGGTGGGAGCAGCATCGGCCTCGCAGCGCTCCGGCTGCCTCCCCACCAAACAACACAGAAGAGGACACCGAGGCAGAGGATGAAGAAAAAACTTGCCTTCCGGATCTTCGATCGCGGTGGTGTCGACAATGGCGAGGAGAGGGAGATCGCTAGATGGGGACGGAGGCAGCAGCGTCGGTTCCAGAGAGGGAGAGGTTGCTCGTGGCTATCGTGGGAGGACACACGGGAGCGCAGGCGGATGGATCGCGAGCGGCTGGCGCGGGCGGCTACCGTGCCACGGACGGTCCAGATTGATTAACGGCAGAACGGCAGACTACTCTTACCTTCTTAATAAGTAGTATAGATTTCTTACTTTGGAAATACGATTGACTGCAGGTTATCTTCTATTCGATATGGTAAGTGACATGCTTTCACTTGACTACAGCTTGTCTTTTTATTCAGTATCGTCTATTATTACTTGTGTCAGTGCAGTCATTTGTTTCGCCTTACTTTGCTCCTCCAACCAATGGTTGTTTCATGGTATATAGACCCTTCTGTCGTTGCAACTTATGTTCGGGGGTGAACAGTCTCAGTGACGAGAGTATATTCACCCGTCGCTGATAGGCACAACCACGTACACGACGCGTGTTCAGTTCAAGAGCAGTGAAGGCCGAAGAGGGTGGCGTGGATCGCCATGTGGGTAGCGGCATGCATATGCACGCATGTGGGTTGTGGAGACGCTGAGACGGGGACGAGAGCGGAGTCTGTCTGTGCACTCTACTCGCTGTCGTTGGACCATCAACGTCATCCGAGTTAATATAAGCGATGGGCGAGCTAAGTGCTGGCGCTGTTCATGAATAAATGAACTCGGCCGAACGGTTTCCATCTCGTCGCGACAGCGAGTGCGCACGATGCTGTGTCGAGGAACGCTGCGAGGCCAGTTCTAGCCACGCTACCTGGGTTCAGTCGCGGTTGATTCGTGCTTTACACCCGCCGGGTCAGATTCGGTTCCAAGGAGCTCATAGATTACTCTCTCGCGCTCTCTCTCTCTCTCTCTCTCTTTTTTACAAAAAGTCGTTTGAAATAAAAGGGAATTGATTCAACGGCCGAACATTGGTGCGGCAGACTACTGCCGTCAAGCTGTACAACATAGGTGGTGTTTGGTTCATAAAAGGTAATGGGAATGGTAATGTAATAAGATCCCACCGTGATTCGTTGCAATGCAATGGTTACCTGTTTTTGTTTGGTTGCCTTTAGCAACGTGATCCAATCCCTTTATGCTGTTTGGTTCATCAAAGTGATCCCATCCCTTTACGTTGTTTGGTTCATTAAAGGTAATCAAAGGTAATGGGAACAACCTGTATCATTACTAGCTGTTCTTTGAAACATCGGTTGGCTGCTCAGCTTAGCCTATAACCACCAAAACAACCAGTCCAAACACTGAAACATCGGATACTTTGAAACACCGGATGGTGCCAAAACAGCCACATCTCAATTTTTAAAATCAAAATTTTATACGACAAAGACCTGCATCGCACACAAGCTGATCGTGTTTTGAGGCCGAAGACTGCCTCCAGGCTCCAGCCATATAAAGTGATAAAGAGTGGGGAGGAGGTTGTCCTAGAAATTATGCAAGAGCAAGAATGCGACAACAAAGAAGGCATGTCTGCATCGCTGCTACTACTAGCTAGTGAATAAACTGATGCAATGCCTGAACCTGTAGCAGATGAGCAACGAAGTCCAAAAATACAATAAGACCTGAGTTTGTACTCCTGCAACTTCACTGTAATCCAAAAATACAATAAGACCTGAGATTGGGAGCTGCAAAAGATGATCTGGCTCCACGCAGAAGTCCTACACTCCTCTAGTACTAGGGAACTGGAGCAAATAATCTTGAGTAGTAGTAGTGAATTTCTGTAATGGATCTATTGTATTCTCTTGTACATCACCCTTGGCTGCTACCCCCGGGACGGACACGAAGGCCCTGTAGCCGCGGTGGCGGAGCGAGATTCTGGCCGTCGGCAGGTTGTGGAGCCTGTCAAAGCTCGTCGTGACGGAGGCCCCCTCCCTGGCATTCGCTCCTGTTGGCGCCCTCCACTCCGAGATCCGGCGTCCCGACGACCCAGCGACCCCATCGATGGTGGTATTGAACAACAGGGAGATGGAGAGGGAGTGGGAGAGGGGAGAGGAAGAGGTGGTCCTCACCGGCGATGAGCACCGTCGTCGACGGTCCTTGCAGGGCGGCGGTCGTCTTGCAGCTAGGGCTCGTCCTGCAGTTACACGAGGCGGCGTGGGGAGCGGGATGGATTCACGCAGCGTGGGGAGCGGTAATCAGACGCAACAGGTCTGTATCCGGTCACGACGCTATTGGAAACGGGCCGGCCCAACCAAACGCAGAACAACGGGACCAAATCACGGTGTAAATGGATCACGGGTGAAAAACGCCCAACCAAACAGCTTCATACATGGATTAGAATCCAGAGAAACGCCTTTCAGAGTCTGATCTGATGAGGCCCGTCTGCAGCCATCCAGAGCTGCCTGCCTGCGCTGCGCCACCGAACTGCGTACTGTGCTACCACGCCTTTGCATCATTGCCGACCCCGAACCAACCTTCCGATGCTGCCTGCCTCCCCTCCTCCATGGCTCCACGCATCAACCTCCCCTGCCTGCCCCGTTGTCCCCACCCCTCTCTCCTTCTCTCCACCTTGGGCTCATGATTCTGTTTCAAAGGCTGCACTGCCGAACCACCATGAATGGCTTCGTTTCACCTTTCCGTCCCCGGGCCACGCCACGCCCCTCTGAAAAGATCTCCACGCCTTCTCATCCCTCCACCCACTGATATCACTGTCTGTTCCGCTCTCTTTTCCAGATAGGACCACTGGGCTGCCTGCAGCTGGAGCTGGACGGCGGTACCACTGACTTTCACACTGTACTGTGCAACTGCATGGACCCTCCTCTGATCTCTCGCTCGCTCTCCCTCTGATGGCTTATGAGCCCCAGCTTTGCGTTTGCAGGCACTGCACGGCCTTGTTCTTGTTCCTGAGCAGTTGAGCTGCGCACACCGACTTCTTTTGCACAAGGTATTGTATTTGTCTTCGGTGTTGCAGACGTGTTCTTCCCACGCATGCTTTTAATCTTTTTAAAATCTCCATTTGCGTAAGCTCAGTCTGCAGTTTACAAATGCTCTGCGTCCTGCGCTCCTGTCCTGCTGTTCTTGTCCAGCAGTAAACAAAGTCATTTCCTTTGTTGTCACATGGTGGCTCGCCGAGTGCTGGTGCACACATTCTCTTCTCCTTCCACCTTGCTGCTGCTGCTGCAGTTCTTGGCACGGCCTTGTATTGTATGATTGTATCACATGCCATGTGATGTGACTATGTGAGTAGCTGACCACGGCTCACTGCGAGGCGCACAGGTACAGCAGCGCAGGCGCAGCTGCAGCCCGCCGCTGGATCTCTCCCGAGGCTCCGGCGATGGAGCGGTCCTGCTACTTCCCGCTGCGGTGGGAGAGCACGGGCGACCAGTGGTGGTACGCGTCGCCGATAGACTGGGCGGCGGCCGACGGCCACTACGACATCGTCCGCCAGCTGCTGCACCTCGACCCCAACCTGCTCATCAAGCTCACCTCCCTCCGCCGGATCCGCCGCCTCGAGGCGCTGTGGGACGACGACGCCCGCTTCGCCGACGCGGCCCGGAACCGCGCGTCCGTCGCCCGCAGCCTGCTGCTGGAGTGCGAGTGCAGGAACCACCGCCCCGCCGGCGTCGGCGAGAACACGCTGCTCCGGGCCGGGTACGGCGGCTGGGTGCTCTACGCGGCGGCGTCGGCCGGGGACGCCGCGTTCGTGCGGGAGCTGCTGGAGAGGGACCCGCTGCTCGTGTTCGGCGAGGGCGAGTACGGCGTCACGGACATGTTCTACGCGGCAGCCAGGGGCGGGAGCGCGGACGTGTTCAGGCTGCTGCTCGACCACGCTATGTCGCCGAGGTGCTCGACGAGTTGCCGGAACGGCGAAGCCAGCGCCAGGCGCAGCTCCGTGTTCCGGCTTGAGATGATGAGCCGGGCCGTCCACGCCGCGGCGAGGGGCGGGAGCGTGGAGATGCTCAGGGAGCTGCTCGAGGAGTCCAGCGTGTCGACGTATCTCGACATCCGTGGATCCACCGTGCTGCATGCCGCCGCTGGGAGAGGGCAGCTGCAGGTGAGCCATCCACATTTGCTACTGCTTAAATCACATCTTCTGCAAATGCTTATTAGCTGTTCTTGCTGTAAGCCTGGATCCTTACGCGAATGATTCTTATGTGCAAATGCAGTATTCTGCGATCCTACAGTAATGTTATTAAAAAAGATTAAAAAAATACATGGGAAAGTGAGAGGGGAAGGGAGAGATATGAGATTTACCAGTGTTCAAGTTCTAACCAAAGTGTTGAAGTGTATAAGTGGATAAACTACCTTCTCCTATCAGTTTAAGCTTTTGGGTTGAACTGGCTAGTGCGTCCACTCTAATACAAAATCAGCTATTGTGGGTTTCATTCTGTAACAGTTGAGAAGCATCTCCCTCTTGAACATGTCTTTACAGTCGGATATTGTAGGTGGGACACTTTCAAATATCCAGCCATTTCTATATTTCTAGATGCAGCGTGCCATTATTATTATGGCTTCCATGTTGCCTCTTATTTAGGATGATTACATTATTTTCGGATCCTGATTTCCTTCTAGTTCTTCATGTTGAATGCTCAGTTTAGCAAGGATCTGCGTACAGACTACAGACGAAGCATTTCATTAAAAACTACTGTGTGCTTGTATTTTCTCAGCTAGGTTGGTATTGGAAAGGAAATCGTTCCTCTAGAAAGTCACCTAAGATCACTTTGTTAGTTCAGAAATCCCATGAAGTTTTTTTTTAAAGAACTGACACAATGCTACTGATAAAGGAGCATCAACAAGTTTTATAGTTCAATGTGACAGTAATACAACTTCCAGATGGCGAATGTTCCTTGAGTGATTTTAATCCCTGGCCCTGGTTATCGTAATCCTGCATAACAGTATATTAAGCCAGGGTGTCACTGTGTACTTGTTGGCCAGACTTTCCTATTTCATTTATTGGTATGATACTGAGCACAGCTATCAGCTCACACAGTTGGTGGCCATAATGGGTAGGTAGTTTAGTTAGACATAAAAGGTGGCTTTGTTTCCAATCAATATGTCCCTTTCCAATAACGTGATAACAGAGTGAATATGCTTCCTGCTGTTCCAGTTTAACTCACAAGATTCACCAGAAAGATCTAGCTTTTTATATCCACAAACTTCTTGGTGATGCTATGCAGCCAAAACATCTATCCATTTCCTGTTGATGATACGCAGACAGCTCTGTTACTGTTCCCTGATGCTGCTATGCAACCGTCTTTTTTGCTACTTTCACCGTTGTGCCAATGAATCGGAAAGTTTCCTCTTTCTATGCCTCATGTTGTAAGCATACCTTATGCAGGTTGTCAAGTACCTTGTGGCCTCTTTCGACATAATCAATTCGACTGATAGTCACGGGAACACAGCGCTGCATGTAGCGGCCTACCGAGGGCACCAACCTGTCGTGGAAGCCTTGGTTGCTGCGTCTCCATCAACCTTGTCAGTTGTCAACAACGCCGGTGACACGTTTCTTCACTCGGCGGTTACAGGATTCAGGACCCCAGGATTCCGACGGCTCGACCGCCAGTTGGAGCTGATGAGGTACCTCATACGCGAGAGAACCGCGGATATCCAGAAGATCATCAACCTGAGAAACGACGCGGGCCTTACAGCTCTTCACCTGGCTGTGGTTGGCTGCGCACACCCGGATCTCGTCGAGCTACTGATGGCCACCCCGTCCATCGACCTGAACGCTGAAGACGCTAATGGCATGACCGCGCTGGCGCTGCTGAAGCAGCAGCTGCGTTCAGCGACGTCCGACCGGCTCATCAAGCAGATCGTCTCTGCCGGAGGGGTCTTGAACTCCAGCATCCTGAGAACCCGGTCAGCCATCGCTTCTCAGATCAAGATGCAGGGCGGGATCGCGAGCAGCCCTGGCACCACTTTCAAGGTATCGGATGCGGAGATATTCCTGTTCTCGGGCATGGGAGCGGCGGAGTCTCTGAGGCCAAGCTCCTGCTCCAGCAACGGGAAGGATGATGACCCTACTCACGCAGACGCAGACTGCGCCGAGAACCGTGGATCGTCGGAGAAGAGGCTGAGCTCCGCGAGCCGGGCCAAAGACCGCCTCAAGATGATGCTGAGATGGCCTCGCCACAAGGACAAGACGCCCAAGAAGTCAGAGGACAGCAGCCCGCTGGGGTCGATCAGCAGGCTGAACGAGCACGGGGCCGAGACCCCTGCTCCGCTGAGGCAGAAGTTTACCAAGACGACGGCGCTCAACGGCAAGCGGACCCTAGCGGTGAAGAGCTCCACCCCGAGCTCCTCGTCCACCAAGAAGAAGCTCAACACGAAGCTCATCCACGGCATCATGGAGGCCATGCCACAGCTGGCGCCATCTACGGCGCGGTCCGGGTCCCCGACGGACACTTTCCTGAGGTCCTCGGTATCGTCCACGCCGCAGCCGCTGGCGAAGCTGAAGGACATCTGCCTCGACGACGAGATCTCCATGGTGACGCCGCCCGCCGGCAGGCTGAAGGATAGTGACGACGCCATGGAGGACCCCTCGTGCTCCAACAACTCGTCCATGGACGACGGCTGTGGCGCCGGGACGGCAGAGAGCGCGGCCCGGAAGCACGGGTGCGGCAACGGGAGGCTCATCAACATCTGCTTTGGCGCGCAGGGCCTCACCGTGGAGGACTCGGCGAGCGGGCAGCAGACGAGCAAGATGTTCAAGCAGCAGTGCCTCAGGGTGTCCTGATTGATGGCGTGGTGTCTCGACTACAACCAACAGCGTGGTGTGATTGGTTTCGTGTCTCGCGTGCAGCTACGTGTGCTTGTTTGCTTTGCTCCTTGCACAACCAGCGGTGAACTGGTGATCCAATGAACTTGTGCTTGTGTTTACCTGTGACGTTGACGAATCCACAGCTCTTCAACTTCCTCAGTGTCAGGTCGTGCATTCTTCAAACAAATCACCGTTGATCAATCACTTCCTCGAATTTTATTTTACAGCCTACAAACTGTGACGGACGGGTCAGCAACCCAGCCCAGCAAACGATCAGAGCGCTTGCGTCCTGATGAACAGATGTAGCTACAAAAAACGATTTCTCTTGTAAACTTTTCGCTCATGTTCAACAAAAAGGTAGCACTTCCTCCACTACATCAAAATTCGGATTTACAGCAGGAAGCAACTAGCCCAAATTCTACAATCTAAGACAGATGAGACAACAAAAGGAGAGAAGAAGCTATAAGCCGCTGAACAAACCCGCTTGAAATTGAGGTTGCGGCAAACAATGAGCCATTTGAACTCCACTACTTCGGTGGCGTCATTCAAGCCGTTTTGGCACAGTGGCTGAAAAAACCGTCCTCTAGGCACCATAAATACGTTCGTTTTTACTCCACCTCCTGTGCGCCTCCTGGAAGCAAATGACTATGCAAGATGATCTTCATCCTTCCCATGCATATTTTTAACAAAATGGAGGGCTCTCACCACCCCAGTTTAGAACCATTGCCACACATGATGGCCCGCAACAGGTGATCACTTTGGATCAATAGGTTGGCACCAGCCCCTAGCCCGTGACAGGGCATGGAAAAACACAGCACCATCAGCTGATTTCTCCTTTCTCTGCATTCTTTAATGCAGGGAACACTGCTCGTCGTCTTCCTCATCGTCTACCTTTATGAACAGTCCAAGTTGCTCCAAAGGATTGACAACTCCTGGATGATAGCCGGCCATGCCATCCTGAGAGCGTTCTGGACTAGTCTCATCAACAGAGCTTACAATATGTTCTGTTGTGGCTGTTCCAAGCAATTCCAAATCCTTGAGATGGAGGTTATCATTAATTTCTACAGTTCTCTCCATCTGCATAAAGGATTTATTTTCTTATAGGAACAATAAGAATGAGAAATTGCAACTGCTGGTGGGTGAGGTCAACACTTGCCTCCTGTAGGGCCTGACGAGCCTTCTCCCTCTCAAAATTCCGTTTACGCTTCTTTTCAGCTTCAGCTTCGGCTCTACAAGCCTCCATGGCTGCAGTACCTTCAGCCAACAAGCGCTCTTTCTCTGCATCCACAATAAGGAGAAAAACACCCTAGTAAGATATATATAGATAGAAAGAGAAACTAAAAGGGTAGGCCTGGTGCAATGCAATGGTGAGAGCTGTTTCACTGAGTCACGGGTTAGAAAATCCCTTCCTCAAACCCCACTCATGTGAGAGCCGCCTCTGGCACTGGGTCTGCCCTTTTAGGGCAAGCAACTAGCAGCAAACGAGACTGCTGGCCACAGTTTTTACCTTCCTTCTGTAGCTTTTCCAGCTCCTCCTGTTTGTCTCCACCCTGAACTCAGAAATTGTTGAAGACCAGGAATGAGGCACATTATGAATCAATAAAGAATAAAGAAAGATAATAAGTTAACAAAGTCCTGTACCTGACTAAGAATGCCACGAGCTTTGACAATCACATCAGCATAACGGCTCCTCAAAAGGGCTGCTCGCAATAGCCTGTCTGGTGAGACTTGTGTATCGGGTTCTGAGTTTTCCCCTAAATGTTTCATTGGGAAAGGATCAGATGATCCGACCAGCTTACTGCAGAGACCGATCAACGGCCTCATACATACCAGCCTACAAATTCATGCTTACCCCCTGGTGCAGGCTTTGACTCACTGTCCTCCCCATGAAGCCCCACAACAGCAGCAGGACCTGTGGTTTAACAATAGGTTAGCCAACGATTAAAGATTATTCAAATATAGTTTGTAGTGTTATAACTAAATAATGATCGGAAGTAAGCCATACGGTTGGCATCAGCTGGACTAATAACATCACTCTTTTCTTGCTCCACCAGCTGATCAGGTTTCTTAGTCCCCTAAAATTTTGGAAAACAATTATTCAGTACAGATCAGTCAACTACATTGGAAGCAGATCAACATCCTTGGCACAAGAAAATTACACCAGAATATAAAGATAGAAGGTAACAAGAATGCCGAACAACACAAACATTGGATTGCCAAGACAAATTTAGTATAGTTCTGTATAACAATGGCTGAATTAAGGCAGAAGTTAACTTATTCTGTTATACACAACATAAGAATTATGTTATTTGCTGAAGATCAGGGTCTCAGGGATGGAGCAACAAGAAACAGGATAGTCACTCTCCCAAGCACCAGTGCTTAACAAAGGAGTTAGCAGACATTAGAATAATTATAATTAGAAAGATGATGACCCATTTTCAGTATGGAAACGTTTGCAAATACCTGTGCCTAGCCATGTTTTGAAGTCGTCCGACTAATCACGATTAGTCGCAATTAGTCGGCCTTATCGCCATTGCAAGCTCAGTTAGGGTGCACGACGCGAATAGGGCAACTAGAACTCTGATCGTAACACTAACCACAATTAAACGGTGATTAGTCGTCCAAATAGGAGTTCAACCGACTAATTGTTGTTGATAAAAATTCTGAGGGGTTGTTGATAAACTAGTTGGTGAAACTGAGCATCTAAGGGGTAGAAATCTCCCTAGAGCTGCTGTTGGGCCTGTTAACCAAACATAGACTAGAACAAGGATGCGTGTTGTTCCTCTTCATCCACAATCTGGTAAATCTGATTCTAATGAATCTTTGAACTAGCTCATAATATCCTTGATTAGCACAGCAATCTCCTAGTGTCCTGCCTTAATTGCTTTTGAACCTATCATAATATATGTGTGTGTGTGTGTATGTATGTGTGTGTATGTATATGTATACACGGTAGTGCTATTTGGCACCCTAGGTCCCTAGGTGTTAAATGCCTATTTGGCACCAAGTCTCTAGGTGACGCTCCCCAGGCGCCTCGCCCTGCGCTGAGGCCTCCTGCCGACGTGGCACGCACTCCGCACCCTCCCACGATCCCGTGGCGAGCTGTCATGTGCCAAGCGCCCAGGCCTAGGGCGGCCAGGACACCATCATCCAAAAGGTATATTTATGCCAGCCTAGGTTACTCTCCTGCTTCTAGGCTTCGATTCTTGTTTCGATCTGACATAGAATGGTGCTTGGCTGCTGATCTAAATTACTAGATAATGGAGTTGTGAATAAGCGGTTAAGTGGCCGCAAGAGAACTTCCAGCCATTTCATTACAAAGATAAAAGTGATGTATTAAGTGCGGGTACTTTCTTTATTGTTGTTATTTCTCTTTTAAAAAAACTGTAGCAAAGGTAAGTAGGCTAATTGGCCCACTAAAAATAATGCCTGTTTTTTAGAATGACTGGCCCACTAAAATAATTTATCTCTCAGTAATTTTTAGGAATAACTGAGAATAAAAGATGGAATGACTGAGTATTTATAGAATGACTGAGTTTGTTCACTTCCTTTTCTGCAATACCAGTTTTTTTAGAATGGTTGACTGATTAAATGCCTCCTATCTCAGTAATTTTCATGGATGTCTGAGGCTAAAAGGATGAAATTACTGGGTATTCATAGAGTGACTTAGTTTATTCACTTTCTATCTCGTAACGTCTGTATTTTGTAAAATAACTGACTCATATCTCAGTTATTCTCCTGCGCGTTCGAGAAAAAAAATATCTCAGTTATTCTCATGAATGGCTAAGGAAAGATAGAATAACTAAGTATTTATAGAATGTCTGATTATGTTCACTTCCTTTCATGTAATGCCTGTTTTTTGT
The DNA here is from genome assembly GCA_029449295.1 of Zea luxurians. Lineage (NCBI taxonomy): Eukaryota > Viridiplantae > Streptophyta > Magnoliopsida > Poales > Poaceae > Zea > Zea luxurians. Next base: position 1,578,299 of record JAOPSE010000145.1, read on the forward strand.
AGAATGCCTGCTCACTAAAACACTGCTATCTCAGTAATTCTTATGAATGACTGAGGCTAAAAGATGGAATGACTGAACCCTGATAAAACTCTAGATAAATATGTCAAGTGGGATCTAGTTTTGAAACTTTTATGGCGACGAACAAAATGGTGAAATCGGTTTTCAACTTTGATAGTCGGTTTGGTAGATATTGATTTTTTTTAAATGGACCATCAAACTTGCATGTGTCCAAGTCATTTTTTTAAAGTGGCGGGAGAGTTTGTTTAGCTATGCCTGAGAGGGGTGCTGCATGACTGTGAGCGCGGGGGACACACCGGTAACTAGAATGGTGCCAAATAGCATGTACGTGTGTGTCTATATACATACATACGTATGTAGGTATACATACGTATACATGTATGTATATACACGTATATGTATGTATATACACGTATATGTATGTATATATACGTATATGTGTGTGTGTATATATATAAGGCACGCACGCACACATGGTCCTGGTATAGGTGGACGACTAAAAGTTAACTAGGCTCGACTAATCGACCAAGTCAATGACTAATCGCGATTAGTCACCTTGTCGCTGCTCAGACGACTTGAATCGACTCGTCGACTTTAAAATTGGTGCCTACTAATAATAGAACGAAAGGGCTATCAAATGATCTTTATTTAATGTTAGAGCATGTTTGTTTCCCTAGTGCTAAAGTTTAGCAGGTAACCTGCTAAAATTTAGAACATGCTAAACTTTTGCTAAATTTTAGTACTTGAGGGCTGTTTGGATAAAGTGCTAAACTTTAGCATTTGCGGTCCACAAGGAGCACGCGGCCAATGGTGAGGGAGAGAGAAAAAGGTATTCAATGCAAAATGGTGTTTAAGCCACTTTTAGCACAGTTTAGCACCTTTGTAGGAGCTAAAGTGCTAATTGTTGCTAAAATTTAGCGCAACACTTTTAACCACCCGGTTTATTTTAGTAGCTAAACTTTAGCAAAAAGTGCAGTGCTTAAGTTTAGCAAGGGAAAATCTAAGTGTAACTCGATGGAGTAATCTAAGGAGAAATATAGGTGTAACTAGATTCCAAGGCAAATCTACTCAATCATCGGATCATTTTTAGACATCTGGACTGAACACACACAAAATAAGTGTAACTAGATGGAGTAATATTTCAACTACAAAGTACTTGACAGCAAATAGCCCATAATCCAATCACTATTAAGATTTTATTTCTGAAGCACCCAATACCAAATCACTGTAGTACCTTCGCAAGCTTTCCAGGGCTGCCAACTTTTTCTGATTCGCTTTCAGAGTCACTGCCTGAATCAGAATCTGCATTACCGACAACATTGTAAATATCTTGGACTTTCAGGTTTCAACATCTCAAAACAGGAAAAGTTTCAGGAGAATTATATATGCTATTAAGGTTCTGTATTAGTTTGCAGGAGCTTATACTATTACTAAAGGGTTTAGTCTGATAGAAATTATTGTAGGATGGGGCCATGGGGGTTATGCAGCATGATGTCCTGCATCAACTTCATTGAAATTTAACAGCCCAATTCAAAAAACTTCAAGATCCTGCTAAACAATTGCTAAAAGGGAAAACATGATATTCATGGCATTTATAGAGTACCATTGCTCTACTTTTAGTTCCTTGCCAAATTTGTATGTCACTACCCAGAGTCCAACTAATACAGGAATATGATACCAAGAACCCCAAAAAAACACATGAAGAGATAATATCCATGTTCTCAAAGAATTTACAATACAAAACTGGGAAGAAAAGCATCACTTTCTTTACACAAGAATTGTCTATAATGATATAAAGAGATGCAGATAAACACCATGAGACACAGACCGCTAGAAGATGATTCAGAGTCGCTGCTGGAACTACTTGGACTACCACACTTGCTATTCCTGATTTGTGCATCTTTGTCTAGCATGATAGGTGAGGCATTGCCACAGATGTCCACATCCTCTTCGATAGGTTCACCGCCTGCGATCAAACAAAAAATTGAATACTGCAAAGAAGGCGTGTAATTTAAATCCATTGAAAATTTCAAGCTATATGAAAATAAACCTTTGCAAGGATTTGTAGAAGAGTGGCTAAGGCCAGATACATTCACAGCTTCATTCTCGGAGGGCTCAGATTTCACCTGCTGGCTCTGCTCTTTCTCTTGCAAATACTTGTCAACATGTTTCTTCAGCTCAAATAACAAGTCATCACTGACAGCATGGATGTCAATCTCTATCTCTCCATCCCCAGACAAATCTGCATTGCTGTCGATGCATTGTTGTAGCAGTTCAAATATGTGAGGAGGTAACTCATCAGATATGGATGCCAAGCAGTTCCCAAAGGCTTCCCTCTCTTCAGCTGTCATCTTCGGTGTTTCTGGCTCTGTCTGTCGTGCACACTCCATTGACACATCACTGCGGTCCACAGGAGGTGTCTTCCTCCTCTTCGAGTCAGCCCTGTCAACCTCAACATGTTTCTCAGTGGCAGCAGAAGCCAATTTCTTCTCAATTGGCCTCCATCGACTCTCAAACATCTTGTTCAGCTGGATGGCCATGTCGTGCACAGCATGCCCCCGCGGATTATAAGCCATAGCGTTGTTAAAGGTCAGCCGGACATCAGCAGCAAAATCTGATGGACTTGTGTATGAACCAGATTCAAGCTTTTTCTTGACAGTACCAAGATCCATTGGGGTCTTCACAATGTCAAAATAATCAGGAATTTGCAGCTTCACAATATCAACTGGAACATTGAATATATGACTATACTTTTGAGTCATAAGCTTCTTCAAAATAGCTTCACACTGCTTAAACGCTGCAGCTTCAGATAACACAGTGGAAGTCTCCGGCCGCGGTTTTGTAGGCAAGAATCGTCCCTTTGCACCACGTATAACATTGGTCCCACCACGCTGAGACTTCTGTGGCTTCTTAGCTCGAGGTGCAGCTGAGGATGACAAAGCAGGTGCCCGATTGAGAGGAACAGGGGCTGCAAACTCTGGCTTCTTGAGGAGATCCCGCACCGAATCAAGCTCTGCCCGGAATCTCTTTCGAAGGTACCGCCGTTCAGATGACGACATCTTAGAGGGCACCAAGATCTCCCGCTTCACATCAAAGCCAACGCTGTTCAGGCTGATGCACTTGCGCTTTGGCACAGATGAGTCCTCAGAATCAACACGAAGAGGACTACCAGCTGCAACTCCCGACTCGCCAACAGTCTCTGCATAACCACGGGAGGAGGCTGCCCTGAAGACCATTTCCTCGTATCCCCGTTTCATTGGCCTCTGCTGCCCAAACTCCATTAAAACCGTCGGTGTCATGTGCCCAGGCGCCAGCGGGTCACAGATCTGTTCAGCATTTACAACCATTTTCAGTGGCACACACCAAATTCAAGCTACAGAAGCAACAGAAATAAAGCATGTAAAGACAAAAAATAACAATATCCTCTCCAGAACCCTAATCCTAAACGGGAATCTTAATACCAATACGAACCACCAACCGCGCACGAATCCAACAGCACAGCCCTCAAATCCTCCAATTCGCACCCGAATCAGACACCTCACCGCGTCAATCGAAGAAACCCCCGAAATCCAAAGGTAGTCCAAATTCGAAAGAAGAGGATGCGAGCCCGGAACCTGGTAACGCTGGATCTGAAGCAGCTGCAACCCCAAGGTCGGGATCCGGGAGCGAGACGCCGGCGTCCACGCTCAGGCGCGCAAGGGAGCTGGATCTCCACGGCAGCGGAGCGGATCTGGGAGCGCGGTGGCCGCCCGGTCGGGCCTCGCCTTATCCTCTTTTTTATTTTTCGCCTCCCAGTTGGAGTCGGAGTCGTCTCCTCGCTGCACAGCCTTGCTAATTTTTTTCCTCCTTTTTTTTCCTTCGCCAAGCCACTGAACCCGCTACTGCTTTGATCGCGAGAGGTGAGACCCGAACCAGAAGCGATGCGATGCGAACGTGACGCGCGGGGTGGCGAGCGCCTTCGGGGTGCGTATTTATAAGCCTGCGGTGGGCGAGGAGGCGGTGCAATCCGGATCCGGGCCATCGGCGGGCGGGGATCGGACGTACCAGGCACCAGATCGGCGAGTGGGTCCGACCGTGAACGGGTGGGGCACGACGTGACGTGGAGGCGGGGGGCGCTTTGACTTTTTCTAGATGGATTTCAGGGGAACGTGGGGTTGTTCGCTAATGTATCAATGACTGGTGGGTCATAAAAGTAAACTAGGTCCACATCAAATCGACGGTGTATAGACACACATGAGTACGTGTTGGTAGCGGCCGTCTTTTGTCGTGCACGCGGGATCTGGGTACGGTTTGGGCGCGGAGTGAGTGACTTGGTGAGGAAGGATGCGTGACGCGTGGAAGCAGTTGCCTGCCCTGGGTGGGTCCGAGCACGTAACGGGTTGGATTTCGGATCCAGTTACGTTGCCACGTTGGGCCGGGTCTCGTAGCTTCCGTAGCAGTGGTGATAGGTCCAGTTTTCTATGGGCCAAAACTTATTATTTCCGACTTCCAAGTTGTCAATCAGCCGAAACTAGCCCGTAAGGTGAGGAGTCCGGCTTTGTTGGGCTGTATTTGTGCTCTAGAGTATAGTAGAGTTCATTGTCTGACCAATATGGGTGTTTTATACGAATCAGAAATTTTATAGGAATCGGACCGTTTTCACGTGAGAAACACAAGAAACGAGAAAAATATTGCATTTCAACTTATATACTGTATAGCCATATCATGTAATGAAGCAAAGGAAAAATTGGTTGTCAACTTTAGAAATTGGTAATCCTCTATATACACGCTTGTGCCCCTCTTTAACATTGGAAAGCTTTGCTTTTATATCGCTTTGTTCTTGGTGAAAAGAAAGGAGGGTTCTTTTCGACTTCGGCTCAAAAAATACTTTCGGAATTCACTCATAACAAAGGACGGCATTAGAAAAGGCGCAACCGTCACAAAAAATCATGCATTCAAGCCAAATTTATATTCAACATTAGACAATCCCTTCAACAATAATGTAGTCTTGCATTACAATATTAATTACAAAATGCTTGAAACTTTTATGCCTTGGGATGAAGGTCCCTCATCTATAAACAAGTCTTCAAGCCTGTTTTCAACTTTGGCTTCCTTTGTAGCTCCCTTGTCTTGTAGTATACACAAAACAAAATGGTCGTTAAGGTGCAACATGTGTACATAAAACAAAAACAACAACAATTAAGGAGACGACTCAGAAATAAACCTTTTCCATATAGGCCTTAGCTTTGACTATTGGTAGTTCCCTTCCACCTTTAGCCCATATAAGGGTGAAATATCGCATAGCCACATTTAATGTGTCACCGGATGGTTCCTTTATATCATCTACTAATATTGCGAAATTTGGCCTTTCTGACTGTCTTAATATGTGAGCACCTAGGTTTCTTGAGAACTGAAACTGCACCTCAGGACCCAATCATAGCACAATAGTCCCCATGGGTGGCCATTACTTCGTCGAAGACGCCGATCTCTACTATCCATTCTATAGCTTCAACCACGTCCCAATTGCGAAGTTGCTTTCACTGGATGTTGTGCCAATAGAAGCAAAGATATCTTTCAAGTGTTGGTAGCATCATGAAGTCAAAACCAAAACACTGCTCACGAAGTCTTTCTAAAGAGTTGGTGAGATTGCTCTTTTCTTGCTTTTCTTGTTCGAGCTCCTTTTCACATTTTTTTCAATCCTGGACGAAGCTGAGATATTTCATCATTATATCTCTACTCTCACTCCTTCATCTCCACCCTCATTTTTCTATTCTTCATTTTGTTTTTCAAATTCTTCATATTTTGGTTCTTTTCTTTATTCAAATCTTGATTTTCATTTTGGACCTTAGCCAAGACTTCATTCAATGTTTTGATTTCTCCATCTTTTTCATCATTATTTTTTCAAAGCCCCTCATCTTTAGTTTGTAAGTTCAAATTAGCAGTCTTGGTTTTATGCTCCTCCGAATCTTGTTGCACCATAAGTGCTTTGTTGAGCAGTAAACCCTGCGGTTTAAAAATAGAGTTAGTGCATTGTACCTTCGTAAAAAAATCCTTGAAAAACAAGACTCCTAACCTTGATGTTTGAATAAGCCAAGCATTCATCCATCTTTGCTTTTTCAAGGTGCTTAGATCATGTTCCAGCTTCCAAAACCCAACGTTGTGCGTCATATTCCTTACTATTTCGCTCTCTTCGTAGTCAGGAACGCGTGCCAAAATATCCTTCTCACTTCCACCAAATATACTAGCCCCTACAGGATAACCAAAGGCTTCAACCTGTTCTTCTAGCTTACTTGTTTCTTTCGTATCAAGCTCTTTGACAGCAATGTGCTTGATACTAAAAGATGAATTTTCCTTCAACCTTCTTTGGGTAGGGATATTGCTTCAGATTCCTTCTTAGGTTTAGGGTCTTCAATGCTTTTTCTATAGGAACAGTAGCGGAAGCTTTGACATCCTTTCTCGGACTTGGAATCCTGTTGCCCCCTTCGGTAGAAGGGGTCCCAAGGATGACCTTCATAAGAGATTACATGTGTAGACCTTTCTTATGCAATCTTGGCACACTTCTTCTGTGGTATCCTTTAGCATAAGTTTTCCCTTTGGTACCTGAAGCTTGAGCTACCACTCCTTCGTCATTCTTTTTATCCTTCACAACGAGCAACATGCTGATCAGGTCTGACCCTTGCAGACTGAAATCAATAACAGATAGGGGTTTTATCATTAGCTCTAATATTTGTGTTACCACCAATGACTAAGTCGAAGCAATTCCCTTGTTCTTTTTGTCCTTTCCATCCTTAACCACTTTCATACACCTTTTCCTCTGCTTTGCTGGTAGCAGCCTTTGTTTTCTTTCCTCTTGAAGAGGATGAGATCCTTGTACATTAATGAGAAGACCCTTCATCATCACCTGTAGTTACCTTTTGTTTCTTGGTCACCTCCAATTTTTGCTTTGCCTTTTTAGTCTCAACCATTATAATAACTTCCCATTCCACAATATTGATCATCCCTTTTCTCTTTATTCTCTCATCGATATATTGGGCTAGGTTAGGATAGTTTGGGTATTTGTACCCTAGTGCATTCAACCTTCGCTTCCCATGGGCCCCAAAGGACGCTATCGTCAATCGATATTCTTTGATCATGTGATTCCCAAGGATTTTGTTGCATACCACCTCAATGGACTCTAGCCACTCGAGGCACGAACATTTGGACAAAGGTTGATGCCTGAAGCAACATGGTAGAGTTAACAAAACTCTCATCTTTACCTCTGCATCACCTTTCTTAGGCTTCGACGTACCCCAACCGGATCTTATAGGGAACACTCTGCCCACGAGAAATTATTGCACTAAATACTGGGTGTTGATCATGTCCACCATGGTGTTGAATGAATAATAGTCGTTTGGCCGTTTCCACCCATGTTGTAGATGGGTCTCTTTATGCCAAAGCTGGCCTCGTAATTATATATTTAATCGACTCCCTCTTCTTCGTGTCTACCTTAATGTTGAACCATTTCTTAGCCCATTCACATGGCCATTTGGTCTGGTAGGCTAGCACATGAAACTTCAAATCCTTCGAGTAAGCAAAGTTGTAACATTCAAAGTTATTACTTAAGAAGTGGAAACTTTTTAGTAAGGGTTAGTAAAACAATTGCTAAAGCATGAGTACATGAAAATTTAACAGAAGCGAAAAGTCAAAAACCTTCGGCTTTCTTGCTTTGTAGCTTCTTTATAATTTCTACGACTGTTTCAACTGTCTGTCGCGACTGTAGAGTTTTGGAAAGTTAGTATGTGTATGGCTTGCGAATGTGAAGATGAAGGTAACAAAATACAAACCTTCTCACTGTTCTTTGTAGATTCTTCAATACATATTCCTTTTCCGCCCTTCTTCCATATTTCATATAAGATTTTTTAGACCACTTTGAAGCTTCGACAGTCGATCTTTGGACGTGGTCAGCAGAAACTCTAAAAATCGGGATTAGTGCAAACCTTCACATGATTGTGCCCAGTTTTCAGCAAAATCGAAGCAGTGCTTCGAGCGCTTATCCAAGCACAATAGTCCTCTCGTGCTGAGAGAACACTTTTAAAAAGCCTGGGTCTCACTGAGAACCCACCGCATAAAACCCTCCAAGTCATCATCCAAGAAATTCTTCTCTTTAGACAAAGCCTCGACAGAGGAGAAGGTCTTCTATAACTCATTATGGCATCTGTTGTCGAGGGTGTGGCAGTTGGCTAATAGGATTTTGTAGTTTTCATTGAGTTGTCCCACATGATTCACTTCTTGTCGGCGTTTCGACCCCGGGGGTCCCTGGACCGACGAGTAAATTGTCGCCGCGTGTCCCAGCCCAGATGGCTCGGCGCGAGACGGAGCACAAAGGGGGGAAAAGGGAGACAGGCAAAAGGGGAAGCCCGCGGCCTTCGTGTTGTCCCGCGCCCAGGTCGGGTGCGCTTGTAGTAGGGGGTTACAAGCGTCCGCGTGGGAGAGAGCGAGAGCCTTATACGCGCCGGCCCGTCCTCCCGCGCGGCCAACCTTCCCGTACGAGAGCCCTGGTCCTTCCTTTTATAGGCGTAAGGAGAGGACCCAGGTGTACAATGGGGGATGTAGTAGTGTGCTAACGTGTCTAGCAGAGAGGAGCTAGAGCCCTAAGTACATGCCGTCGTGGCAGCCGGAGAGGTTTCGACACCCTGTTCATGTGATGTCGTGGCTGTCGGAGGAGCGTTGGAGCCTTGCGGAAGGACAGCTGTCGGGGCTGTCAAGTCCTTGCTGACGTCTCCTTGCTTCCGTAAGGGGTTAAGAGCCGCCGTCGTCATGGAGCACGCGGGGCGCCATCATTATTTGTTTACTGGGGCAAGCCAGATGGGACGCCGGTCTTGTCCCCCGTAGCCTGAGCGAGCTAGGGGTAGGGTAATGATGGCCCCTCCTGTGACGTGGTCGGTCCGAGCCCGGGGTCGGGCGAGGCGGAGGCTCCTCCAAGGTCGAGGTCGAGTCTGTCTTCCGAGGTCGAGGACGAGTCCGAGCCCCGGGTCGGGCGAGGCGGAGACCGTCGTCCGAGGCCAAGGCTGAGTCCGAGCCCTGGGTCGGGCGAGGCGGAGTTCGTCGTCTTCCGGGGCCGAGCCCGAGTCCGAGCCCTGGGGTCGGACGAGGCGGAGTTCGTCGTCTTCCGGAGCCGAGGCTGAGTCCGAGCCCTGGGGTCAGGCGAGGCGGAGTCCATCGTCCGAGGCCGAGACGGGGGCCGAGCCCTGGGGTCGGGCGAGGCGGAGCTTCCTATGGCGCCCGAGGCCGGACTTGGCTGCTGTCAGCCTCACTCTGTCAAGTGGCACAGCAGTCGGAGCGGTGCAGGCGGCGCTGTCTTCTTGTCAGGTCGGTCAGTGGAGCGGCGAAGTGACTGCGGTCACTTCGGCTCTGTCGACTGAAGAGCACGCGTCAGGATAAGGTGTCGGGCCATCCTTGCATTAAATGCTCCTGCGATACGGTCGGTCGGCGTGGCGATCTGGCCAAAGTTGCTTCTCGGCGAAGACTGGGCCTCGGGCGAGCCGAAGGTGTATCCGTTGTTTGAGGGGGCCCTCGGGCGAGACGTGAATCCTTCGGGGTCGGCTGCCCTTGCCCGAGGCTGGGCTCGGGCGAGGTGAGATCGTGTCCCTTGAGTGGACCGAGCCTTGACCTTAATCGCACCCATCAGGCCTTTGCAGCTTTGTGCTGATGGGGGTTACCAGCTGATATTAGGAGTCTTGGGGGTACCCCTAATTATGGTCCCCGACAGTAGCCCCCGAGCCTCGAAGGGAGTGTTGATACTCGCTTGGAGGCTTTTGTCGCACTTTTTTGCAAGGGGACCGGCCTTTCTTGGTTGCGTTTCGTTCCGGTGGGTGCGCGCGAGCGCACCCGTTGGGTGTAGCCCCCGAGGCCTCGGAGGAGTGGTTTGACTCCTTCAAGGTCTTAGTGTGTTTCGAGATGCTTCGGTCGGTCTGGTTGTTCCCTCATGCGAACTGGCCGTAGCCCGGGTGCACAGTCGAGTCCCAAGTTCTCGGGTTGGTATGTTGACGCTGTCAACGGTTTGGTCGGAGCCGGGTTTACGAGAGCAGCCCCCGAGCCTCCGCACAGAGCGAGAGGACGGTCAAGGACAAACTCGACTTTTTCCATACGCCCCTGCGTCGCCTTTCCGCAAGGAGGAGGGGGGAAAGCGCCATGTTGCCCTCGGAGGGCGCCGAACATGGTGTCTCCAGTGAGTTGCTAACGGGTAATCCGAGTGGACGCCCGTGCCCCATTCGTTAGGGGTCGGCTAGTGGCCCGGAAGCGCGCTCCAAAAGTACCTGCGGGTGATTTGTCGGACCCGGTCCCCTTTTGTCAGGGTTCGAGGGCTCGATGCCTCCCTCTGGTGGGATTCCGTTACAAAATCGTTCCCGTTGGTCTCGAAAATGTCCTAGGGTACCTCGGGAGCGTAGCCCGAGCCTTGGTTATGTATCGAACGTACCCAGGGTCATCCCTCGCTCTGCATCTAAGGCGGCTGTCGAACCCTTCGGGGGCCAGCCTACGAACCCCTGATCAGTAGGGGGCGCGGAGCCCGAGTGGCCTGAGGCGGCTGTTGAACCCTTTCGAGGGGCCAGCCTTCGAACCTCTGACCAGTAGTGGGCACGGAGCCCGAGTGCTCTGAAGCGGCTGTTGAACCCTTCCGAGGGGCCAGCCTTCGAACCTCTGATCAGTAGGGGGCTCGGGGCCCGCTTCCTTCGCGGAGAAGGATCCCTTTCGGAGTATCCCCTTTCCCAGTCCCTGTAGCAAGAGAGGGAAGGAGGAAGTGGAAAAGGATATGAAATCGAATGACGTGGCACACCTTTTTTGACGTGGTCATCATGGCGGAGGTGAAGCGTCGCCTGCTTCGCCCGCCAAAGGTGTCGCCTGTCCTGCCGCAGAGTTAATGCGACGGGACGAGCGGTTCGCGGGGCGGCCGTCGTGCGTGCGCGAGCCGTTCGAGGAACAGAACACGGGCGCGTCATCTTCACGCCGTGGGAGAGGGCTCTCTTGCTGTCCCAGGAGGGGACGTGAGCTTGCTGACGACTTGGCCGCTGCTTCCGCCCGTCTGCCACCGCCATTACTGCCGACCCATTTCTGGTCGTATCGACCGTCGCGCCTTCTCCCGCGGCTGACTGACCTGTGACCGATGTGCTCGGTTGGCATAGTCGGGTCATGCGCAGGGTCGCCTCGAGTCGCGGCACTGGTTCCGCAGTCGAGAAGGAGCGGTACTGGCGCGAGTGGCGGTGCAGTTTCTTGCACGTAGTAACCGGCGCGCCGGTTACATGACGTGTGGGCCTGGGCCTCCATGCTGTATGTGTCGAAGTCGAAAGGGTGCGCCCCCTTGGTGCGGTTGCATGCCTCCTGCATGACGGTCCGCCCTTTCACCCGCTGGTTTGGGCGAAAGTGGAGGAGCGCTTGTAACCGCTGGGCAGTTACGCGCACCGCGCGCGGCGGTTTGGCTTCTTCCGCCTTGGGTCAGCTTGCATGACGCGTGGGGCCCAGCCCCCGTGTCGTAGGGGGACGACCTTGGAGCGTGTTGGAGAAGACTCGGTTCGCGCCGGCTAAGGACGCAAGTGGGGAGAGTTGCCTTTAAAAGGAGGGTGACCCCTTGGAAGGCAACCATGTCTTCGCACTCCCTTTATGCCTCGCGTCCTTCCACCTTCCGAGCCCCGGATGGGGAGCACTCGCGTCGCTTTCGTCTTGCTGTCGTTGGAGGAACGCAACTTCGCGGAAGTTGGTACCTTTCAGCCATCGCTCGACTTCAAGGATTTTCATCAGACAGCCCGGCTGCTTCCCCTTGCCGGTGGTCACCCAAGACGGTGACCACCAGTTCCAGGGTGGGGAGAAACAAGCCGGGCTGCGGCCTCTGCCCCACCCTCAGCTTCAAGGATCTTCATCATCCTTGCTGAGGCGGAGAGCGAGGTGAGCCGAGGCTCTACCTCCCGCACGGGTCGGCTGGCCACCCCTTCTCCCAGCTTTTGGTGGTGGAAACCATCCTCCAGCTCGGCGGAGGAGGCGTCCTCCAGCCATGCCGGGGAAGGCGAACTGTTGCTGCCCAGCTAGGATGCAACATTCCAGCTAGGATGCAGCATTCCGTCCTCTGTCCTCGCTTTCGTGGCGAGGACGGGAGTGAGGACCTGCTGGTGCGCTTTGGAGCGGACTGCGCTTGCTGGTGCGGCGTTGGTGGACAGGCGGACGTCGCCGTCGGTGCTGACATGGTGGCAGCTGGAGAAAGCTTCTCCGCCGTCGAGGCCGTCAGCGCCGCCTACGGACCGACCTCCAGCTCTTTGGCTTTAATGTCTGGTTCGCGTCCCTTGAGTGGGGACGCGAACGAGAGCCTTCCGGTGGCTGCGTCCGTCCTGGGACCATGGCTGCTGCTGCAGAGGTCGCTGGCGAGTTGCCTGGAGCTTGTCGCCCTGCAGGCCCTCCAACGTGGGGGGTTGTTTGTACCTGCGGGGGTGGAACCGGAGTTCCGTTTGTAATGGCACCTTGAGTGCCGGTGTCTGTTCATTGTGGCTGTCGGGGCCTAAACATGTACGTATTTTCGGCACGGAGCCGTGTTTTTTCCTCATTTCGAGCACTAGGACTCGCCTGTCGGCTAACTGAACCGCTTAACCAAGTGTGAGTTGCCTCGTGCGAAGGTGACGAGTGAGGTATCTGTATCCCAGAGGCGTAGGAGTCCCTCGGCTCGGTCGGCCTTGCCGCCTGAGGCTTCTCTTGCTTAGTTGAAGGAACCTTCGGCCGCTCTTCGATGAGCCGGGGCCGGAGGCAATGGTGTCAGTGTGGACAGAGACAGAGTTGGCTCGAAAAGAAGACTTCGTCGGCCAGAGCCTGGCCGGGCCGTCCACTGGCGGGACCAGCGCCGGGGTCGGGTTGCCGAGGCCATGAGCCGGGCAGATGTCCTCAGGGGACAGCTCGCTGAGGCTTCAGGTCGGCCGGCCGAGCCGTCTACTCGGGCCGGATTCCTGGAGGAGACCCTGGCGGCGATGGCCCGGGCGTGGTGCTGACGTCGTCCTTCGGAGCGGAGATCCTCCGACCGTGTTGCCGTTCGAGGCTCGGTCGGACTTCGCCGAAGGTGGAGTTGACGCCGAGGGTGCTGCTGCTCTCCCTCCATCGAGGTCTGAGCCTGCAGGATCGGTTTATCTTGTAGTGTGCGTATGTTTTCTGTGGCCGCCGAGGCCCAAACATACTGTCGTTGTGTTGTAAAACTGCGTTTCTTTTCCTCTTGTTTCGAATATCAAGACTTATTTGTCGGTAACAGAATTGTTTGTCCGAGCGAGAGTTACTTTTCGCGGAAGGTGATGAGTGAGGTATCCGCATCCCAGAGGCGTAGGAGTCCCTCGGCTCGGTCGGCCTTGCCGCTTACGTGTACTCTTTACTCGTCCGTAGGATTCTGCTATTGATGTAGTCGAGAAAACCTGAAAAACCGTTTTGGCAGAAAGGTTTCCGAGCATTAAGACTTGTTCGGTCAGCGGAATCACTTATCCGAGCGTGAGTTACTTATCGCAGAAGGTGATGAGTGAGGTATCCGTATCCCGGAGGTGTAGGAGTCCCTCTGCTCGGTCGGCCTTGGCTGCTTACGTGTACTCCGTCGTTTTCAGGATCCCACTTTCGAAGTAGCCAAAAAGCACGAAAGACGTTCTGGCGGAAAGACTTTTTCCGAGGAAAATTTTGACGCAGAGGGGGTGCCCCCTTCTAGCCCCCGAGGGAGGGTCGGGCTTTGCCGAGGCAAGGCTGACCCTTCCTTGATGGTTAGACTTTGTATGTGAACGAGGTGTACGAACAACTTGAAAGCATCTTAAGGGTAGAAGCGACGTAGCTGTCGGATGTTCCAAGCGTTGCTGTAGACCTCGCCTTGACTGTTGGCCAGCTTGTATGTTCTGAGCTTCAAAATCTTGGCGATGACGAATGGCCCTTCCCAGGGAGGCGTGAGCTTGTGCCGCCCTCGGGCGTCTTGTCGTAGCCGAAGCACCAAGTCGCCCACTTGGAGGTCTCGGGACCGAACCCCTCGGGCGTGGTAGCGTCGCAGGGACTGCTGATACCGCGTCGAGTGTAGTAAGGCCGTGTCCCGAGCCTCTTCCAGCTGGTCCAGTGAGTCTTCTCGGTTGGTCTGATTGCTTTGGTCATTGTACGCCCTCGCCCTCGGGGAACCGTATTCTAAGTCTGTGGGCAAGATGGCCTCGGCCCCATAGACTAGAAAGAACGGTGTGAAGCCCGTGGCTCGGCTCGGCGTTGTCCTCAGACTCCAGACCACCGAGGCGAGTTCCTTCATCCATCGCCTACCGAACTTGTTGAGGTCTGAAAGTTGCCTAGAGGGGGGTGAATAGGCAAGTTAAACCTTTTTCAACAAAATCTAGAAGCAAACTGGGTAAAACTGAATTGATCTCGAAATTCACCCAGTTAACTTTGGAAATGAGATGTTCTAAATGATCCACAGGGTTCAAGGTAGTAGATCTGAGAAGGGCACTTCTCAAAATCCACACACCAAAAAGATATAAACAAATCTTTCACGGAATGGTGAGAGAACGAAGAACACAAACAAATACAATGAGCAAGAACACAAGAGACATAAGATTTATCCCGAGGTTCGGTCACACCACCAAGGTGCCCTACCTCCTCGTTGAGGCGCCCACAAAGAGCCGGGTCTCTTTCAACCCTAATCCTCCCTTGCCGACCACAAAGGTCAAACCCACACACTAATCTTTGCTCAAACGAGCGGGTAATACAAACTTTCTTGTGGTCTTCCACAAGATTTGGAGACTCACAAGAGACACCTAGTCGTCTAGGAGCTAGAAACTCCAAGAGTAATGAATCCACAAAGAACTCGATGTAGTACCAAAGCTCGAATCAAGAAGAGCAAGAGAGATTTGGAGATGAAGCACAAAAACTGCAGCTCTCAAACTCACTCAAAGATTTCTCTCCAAAGATTTGAAATGAGAGAGGCAAGAGGTGTGTGAAAGAGAGTGGGAGGTGTTTCTCAGGTTGGGAATGAAGTTTTGTGCGTGCTATATAGTGGGGAAGAGTGTGGGAGGTGTATATAAAGGTGTCCCAAAAGTTGGTGGCCGTTAGGGAAATCTGGCTGAAATTCGGTTGAACCGGTTCTAAAACCGGTTGAACCGGATTCCACCAGTCGGTTTTCGGTTCACTGGCGGACTCAGCCGGAGACTGAACCGGACTCAAATTCGGTTGAACCGGTTTCAAATTCGGTTCAGCCGGTTTCAAATTCGGTTGAACCGGATTCAAAATTCGGTTGAACCGGTTTTCCAAAAATCTGCACATGACTTTTTCTGACAGGACTGACTGGCAGACTGGCAGTGACAGAGGGGAACAGTGCAGAAACCGGTTGAACCGGTTTTAGGTGTGGTTGAACCGGTTTTTGAACTGTTGCACAGATTTTGAGAAAACCGAAGTGAAACCATGGTAAAATGGAAGTTTTAGATCAAGGATTTTGAGCTTTAGTACCAACACCAACCTTCTTTTTGGATCCCCCTTGATAGTACGACGATTCCTATACTCAAGTCAAATAAAATATAATTAAGTAAACTCATTGAGTCATTGGTGTCTCAAGTGTGATTTCTCCATGATGTTGCTTCATAAGGATCACAAACATGTTTGTCTCACCTTTGAAGCAAACACAAATCGAGCCTGTGACTTGTGCCATTTCACCATATATGAGTTCAAATCATGGCTTCAAGTCACCTTACTGATGCATCAACATGTTGTAGCTCTTCATAGCTGATTAGTTCATCGACTTAGTGCAAGTACCTTCTTCTTCACCTTAGCCATGGTACCTCGGTCTACAAGCCGTCGCTTGGCCTTCACCTTCGCTTAGTTCCTCGAAGCCCTTTCCTTGCTATCTTCACCATATCAAGCCATTCTTGAGTCACATCCTATTGAGCATCCATTGAGAGAATCATTTCTTCAATATTGTGAACCTTGCTTGAATGTCATCTAGATATAACTGCTAAGATCAATCAAGCTCTAGTTTGATTCTCATATATTCATATATAGACTAATAGTAATATGGTCAAGCCAATTCACGATTCCTCATATCTTATTCACTTTGGCTTGACCAATCCTCTTAATCACTTCAACCTCTATTATGATCATATTTATGCATAGTGATTTCTCAGGACTTGTCCATATATTCAAACCAATATAGAGACCATATTATATCCATTTGCATTGTCTCACTGGTTATTTGACCTTGTGTTGAACCTTGTTCACTGATCATTATATACTATTCAAGTATATTCATCATACTGAATTTCCTGTTCAACACTTAACAAACTTGTTAGACCTTTAAATGTGTTGTTATCCAAATCACCAAAACTCACAAAAGGGATGAATGCACTTTCAATCTCCCCCTTTTTGGTGATTGATGACAACACATTTAAAGCTTACATAAGATTTGATAAATAAGATTTTGAATCCTATGATATAGTTTCCTCCCCCTAAATATGTGCATTTCATAAAATACCAATTTTGTACTCAAATGCCAAAACCACATATTTGGGTCAAAGAGTGAAGACAACTTATATCATACTATTCATAGGGTGCTTTGTGTCATAAATAAACGTGATGCTCATGACATATTATGCACTCATCAATTTCCTTCATCTTATGTTTTACTTATGATTCAACCCTCTTTTGTCAATTATTTCTCCCCCTTTTCAAAAGTCTTCTTACACTTAGTTACATAAGACTAAAGGTAAGCTTTAATGCACAATTTCTCCCCCTTTGTCATAAATCTCCAAAAAAATATAAAGAATATAAAGGGTAGAAATTATGATTAATCAAGATTTGAACACACTATCATGAAAAGGGTCCTTATATGGCACAAAGGTAATGGAGAAGTGTCATAAGTGATGTACCTTTGCGTTTTACCTTTTCAAAGGGGTGTTCCACACTTGTGTTGTATTTAGAGTTCATTTTGCAATCTCTTGTTGGCATAATTGTGACATAGGTCCAAGATATCAAATGAATATTGTCATACTAATTGAAAGATAAATCTTGATACCTGAGTCTAGATGTCACCTAGCATTTTCTTATCATAACAAGAGGCAGCATGAAAATTGCACAAGTATGAATTATACAACTAGTGATCATGTACAAAAAAAATATCAATTGAAAACCACCAATTGATACAATTTGATAGATAATCAGATTACTAATTGCATATTACACTAAGTTCTCCTCAAGTTTTAGTGCACACACATATATGAATTCAATTGATACCTGTTGAGAGTACTTATTTGCAACTTAAAGTACCATTGGCATAAAAGGAGTATCAATTGAACATAATCATGCAACATAAGAAACATGTGCACTATTTAATCAATTAAGTTCTAGACAGGAGAATCTATAAGCTATGCTACTTCAGATATTTGTAATCCAAAAAGATGTGATACATATTTACCAATTTTAGATGATGTTGGAGTAGCATATACAAGAGAAACTCATTCTCTTATGAAATGTATAGAAGATACATTTATTGGAGCAAAGAATCTTTGATACCCATCAAAATTTGCAGTGGAAGCGATTGTCTTTGCTTGAAGATTCTTTTCTAATTTGAGACTACACACATAATAGACTTGAAAATGAAGTTAGTCTCAAAGTTTCAAATTATAGATCATTCTCCCCCTAAATGTATACATACAAGTGATGAATACTTGTTTAGCTTATGCACTTGGACTTGTGAGGCCAGGGGATTAAGTTCTACAATTTGAACCTTGGTACAAATAAAGTATGAAAATATGAAATTGCACCAATTTAAGGAATTACTCATAATCAAATGGTATACTAATAGACATGATATGCAATATTTTAAGCCAAGATTCAAGTGCAACCTTATGATGTGACTTAAGATATTGCATATACATGCATACACTAACTTGTAAGAGCCTAGACACACAAATGTAATACAATAGTTTATGGAGTGACACACCTTTGTTCCATGCCATATGGTCTTCATTATAATCATGAATTTCTATCTTAGCTTTTGATATGCTTGACATTTCAAAGAGAAACTTATCCTCTTTAAACAATCAAGAGAAACTCATTCTCTTCAAAGAACTACACAAATTCACTAGAAGAAAATGTTAGTATTTAAGGACACAAGATATAGAATGAGCTCCCCCTAAATGTATGCATCAAGTACTCGAATTACTTGTAACATGCACTTGATTCAATTAAGATTCTTAGAGGAGTTCATCATATATCTTGGTCAAGTCATAATATATTTGAAACAATTGAATTTATGCTAGAGAACACATATCGTTCCCCAATAGAACTAATCCATGGGGTGACATGTGGTAAATATTTGATCATTTCTTTGGAACCACTCATCCTCATTTGATGTTCTCCAAGGTGTGAGACTAAAAAACATGAACTTGAAGAAATCATTAGCCTCACAAGATATAGGCTAAACTCTTCCTCAATTTGTGCATGCAAGAGTACAAAAGTACACTTATGCACATTAACAATACGAGGTTAAAGGAGATGTTTGCACTATATCTTGGTTTAACATAACATGCTTTACATAGATGATGAAAATTAAACCAATTAAAAGTTTAAGAACTAAAAGTATATCAATTGAAATCTTGGAGGGTAAAGCATGCTAATATGAACCTCAACCTCATAATGAAGGATATCATATAAATATGTCACTACAGCTTCATTATTTGGTTGACAAAAAAATATAACTCCCTTCTTGATTCACTGTGATCTCTTTTCTCTTTGTGATTTCATCCAACCAAGTGATCTTGAACTTCATTCATTTTTTGTAGATTTTGAATCCATCTTGAAAGCTCTTGGAAGGACCTCGTTGAAACACTTAGAAAAGAAAGCATTAAAAACACAAGAGAGGGTTTCACAAATGATGATCCTTATATGTGGATGGCAAATGAATCATCATTATTAAAACCCAAAAGGATAGACTAAATTCCTTTAAATTAGTGCACATATTTAGTTGATGTCAAAGTTATATGCACTATTGAACATTTTATATTGCAAGGAATTTAACCTATACTATGGTACATCCCACTAAGGATAGAATACTAAAAAACTGAAGGAGAGGAAGTTTTCATACCTTGGCCTCTTATCAACTTCTTCTTACTTTAGTTGAATAGTATCCTTTAAGCTTGTGATTTATCCAATTTAAAACATGCACCATCTCTTAACATAGATTTTCTATGGATAAACTTAACACAAGAGATGACAATAGTAACACAAGCACTAGTTTCTTATTTAGCAACCCTTTATACGTGGAAGACAAGCGGTTGCTAAAATAGAGAAACATCATAATATGGACTAAATTTCCTTGAACCCTCATGCACAATATATTTTGAATGACATGGATAATATGCATGGTTATTCAATGAAGTCTAAAGGGATGACTTAATCCATATTATGGTGAGTGTCTAATATAGAAGAATCAAATCCAAATTAACTAGATAGAGAATATGTCACATAATTTTGGATTGTTCACCATATGATAATATTCATTCAACTTCCAATTAGACCTTTATTTCATAATCAACAACTGATGTGTATCCTCAAGTGCTTCTTCTTCCTTAGTGGCTACATAAGTCACAAAAGATATAAGATTTGGAAATAATATGCACTTGAGATTCAGTTGTTACCACCCTTGCTACTATCTCCAAATGTGATTTATGCATCCATTATCGAGCACCCAACTTGATCCATTGAAGGAGTGATCCTGCAAAACAAGTTTAAGCTTCATATCTTGGTACCCAATTTGAATTGGGTCCTTTGAGATTAGTAGTAAGAGCCTTGGGTACCCACACATTCCTTATTGTGGCCTTTCTCTTTGTGTAGGCATCCACATATACTTGACAACCATCTTACTATGGTTCCAAGTTAATATGTAAACTCATAGATAAGAGTTAGAGTTAAGAATAGGAGCCTTTTCTCCTTTTCTTGATACATCATTGTGTTGTCTTCTTGATGATGAACCTAGCTTGACCTTGGGTGCACCTAGCTTATCAAGGTTAGTCGCACAAGCATTCATATCATAAAGACAAGTTATACATGGAATTTACAACTTAGTGATCCAATCCTAGTGTGAAGCATATGGATACCGATTGAAGTAGATTCCTAAGATATCAATTTGTAGGTTTCCAAAATTTAGATAGTATGGATCATTAATTGTACCTTTTACAGTTTAAAAACATATTCATGTTAGTGCATATGTATGTGATGAATATCAACAAAAAGATTCTTATGCACTTTTAGAATTAACGATAAGGGAATTTTAAACTGCATCAAGAGTAGCTATTTAGAAAACAAAGATTACAATCCATATAAATGAGATACAGATTTACCATTTTGGATTGTCTTAGTATAGCTTACTCAAGTGAAACTTATTCTCTATGACACAAGATATATAATGTTCTCCCACTAGATATGTGCATCAAGTATTTGAATGACTTGCCACATGCACTTTCAATTCAGTTAAGAGTCTCATGAGGAGTATATTACATATCATGGTCAAGGCATGAAAATTTGCAATGAATTGACTTATCCTTAAGAATACTTACCACCAAGTAGAGCGTACCATTTGTTGTACCAATTTGAAAGATCTTACTATCGGTGGTGGTGTCACCTTAGTATTCTTCTTTTCATCATTTGTGGAGACGTCCTTCTTTGTTATCTCTTTTCCTTTAAAACTAGTCGATAAAACACTTTGAAAAGAGGTATTAGTAGTACAAGGAAGTATTTAATGAATGATATATATATATATATATATATGAATGGCAAACTAATCATCATTTATGAGGCGTAAAGGCATAAATTAAATTCCTTTTAAGTTAATGCACATGGAGCAGTGAATTCACAATATGCACTAATTTACAAATTTAAGCCAAAAGGGATTTAACCTTCATATTGACATTCCTTTCCATAGAATATATTATTACCAATTGAAAGAATGACACTTGGAAGGAACTACTATTGATCAACTACCAATTGAAGCAATTTGTTCCATACCTTCACCTTGAGCATTCCTAATCTTTTCTTTAGGTGAAGATTAACCTTTAAAGCTTGTGATTTTATCAATTGAAAGAGCACAATCTCTACCTATGAATTTCCACGAAATATCTTAAAATAGATTGTATTAGTAACACAAGCAATAGTTTCCTATTTAGCAACCTCTAGTATATGAATGACAAGAAGGTTACTAAAATAAGGAAACCTCATGATATGAACTAAATTACCCTTACAAGCATCATGCATAACATCAATTGTAAAAAAGATGAAAGAAGCATGATTATTTAATTAAGTTTACATGGCAAGTTTAATTCATAGCATGGTGAGTGATTAATGTAGAAGACTCAAAACCAATTTAAACAATAATGAATACATCACATAGTATTGGTTCGATCTTCTTTGAATGTTGAATGGCACACTCCATTTGGGAAACACATTCTCATGTTGTGAGACTACATAAACACTTGGATAGAAACATTAGTCTCACAACTCTAGTCATATAAAGAATTCCCTTTTGGTAAGTGCCTTAAGAATTTGAATTTCTTACATAGCACTCTATTCATTTAAGAACATGGGAAAATACTCTTTATGTCTAGGTCATGGCAATAATATGATGATTAACTTGAAATATGCCACAAGATACATACAATCAATTTAAAGCATGTAGATTGTCACAATATAAAAATATGAACTTGCAATCTACCATATAATTAGATCCTTTCCAAAGCAAGGTAAAACCTTTTAAGTTCATTCTCAAGTGCTTCATTTTTCCTATGTGGCTACAAAAGACACAAAGGAATATACCAATTAAAAGCAATGTGCACTTAAAAATTAATTGTTACCATCCTTTGGATATCACTTGGTTGTAGGCCTTTTGCTTCATTCCCACAAAGGTTAATCCTTATTCCCTACAACACAAGTTCTTGCTAGAGATGAATATGAAGTTAGTGATATAACAACTCAATTCATCTTTGGGTCAATCTTAAAGGATAGACAATGTAAGATTGATAGCTTGAGATAAGGATTGAGTTTAAACCGCTCAAACACCCCAAAGCTTCATATCATCTCTAGGTACCTGCAAAACTTATTAAGTACATTTTGGTACCCATCTCATGATAGGTCCATCAAGGTTAGCCAATAAGGACTTAGGCACCCAAATAGCCTTGTCCTAGAATATGGTGAACTCATCACCTTTATAGCACAAGAGTCAAATTTGGGTCTCCTAAGCATATTTGAATGTATGGGCAAGTTAGGCTTAGGAGTTTTACCCTTTGGACAAACCTTGAATAGATGACCTTTTTCACGGCAATTGTAGCAAATGCGATGCTTGTCCTTGCAATGCATTTGCCTTTTTCTTTCATCCTTTTGATGGTCATCTTTCTTGATCGTCAAGGTCTTGATTCTTCATGTGGGGGCATGAATCAATTTCATGGCCCTTCTCCTTGCATCCATAGCATCTCCTATCGCTTCTCTTTGATCTTTCTTTATTGAAGCACATAGGTACATTGTTAGAGCAAATCATATAAGCATTAATTTTCTCACCGTGGATTTTGCTCATGCCCTTCTTGGAAAGCTTGGTATTCTTTTGAAGGGGTTTTGTGCATGCCACAGTTGTCCCCTTCTCAAGCTTTTTCACCATATTATCACGGTTATCTTGAGAAGGTTGAGCATGACATTTTCCCTTCAATTGAGTCAAGCTCCTTTTTAGCCTCTTATTTTCTTCCTTGAGCTCTTTATTTTCTTGTGTGATAGAAATATCACTAATTCCTGAAATTTCTAGCTCAATGGAAGATTGGCTTGCTTGATAACAACAATTGTTAGCACATGGTAATATAGTTTCTATTTGAGTACATGTGCATATGTGAGGTTGGTATGATTTTCAAATTAGTTAACACAACCTCATGAGCCATTTCTAACATGATATGTGAATCCATAAATTTATTATGAGAGTACATAAGCATATCATGTTTTTCTTGCAAAGCTACATTTTCAATATTATCTTTTCTATTGTGTTCTTGAGCATAGCATTTTTATTTTCTAATTGAGCAATATATGATGAATGATGAACAACTTTAATTTGCTCAATTGAAATGTCTTCATACCTTTGGACCAAATCATCATAAGAGCACTTTAGCTTCTCATGCTCTTTGGTCAACTTCTCCAAGTCTTTGATTTTTTCGATGAGGATATCTTCTTGCTTATGAAGCATTTCCTTTTGTTCTTCTGCTCTTTTCATGAGTTTGAGCAAGCTCATCCGGTTCTTCTTGCTTAGTTGAGCGAAGAATTTTTGAAGATCATCCTCATCTTCACTATCACTTTCATGCTCCTCCTCATCCTCACTTTCACTTTCACTGTCACTCTCATTAGCAACAAAGCACATATGAGAAGTGGATTTGAAAGACGAACCTTGTGAAGAGGTGGATTCGTCGTTTGGTCTCCATCGATCATTTTCTTCTTCAATTTTGTTCTTCGCCTCATCTTCCTTCATTTTGAGGAACATCCTTTCGGCGATTCTCATGGCAAGATCTATTGCCCTAGGATCAACATCTGCACCAAAAGATGAAGTCGAGGCAACCTCAACTTTTTCAAGCTTAGAAGCACTTTTGTTTCTTAGTCCCCCCGACATGATCTTTCCTCACGCGGTTAAGCGTTAGAACAAGGATTAGGCTCTGATACCAATTGAAAGTTGCCTAGAGGGGGGTGAATAGGCAAGTTAAAACTTTTTCAACAAAATCTAGAAGCAAACTGGGTAAAACTGAATTGATCTCGAAATTCACCCAGTTAACTTTGGAAATGAGATGTTCTAAATGATCCACAGGGTCAAGGTAGTAGATCTGAGAAGGGCACTTCTCAAAATCCACACACCAAAAAGATATAAACAAATCTTTCACGGAATGGTGAGAGAACGAAGAACACAAACAAACACAATGAGCAAGAACACAAGAGACACAAGATTTATCCCGAGGTTCGGTCACAGCACCAAGGTGCCCTACCTCCTCGTTGAGGCGCCCACAAAGAGCCGGGTCTCTTTCAACCCTATCCTCCCTTGCCGACCACAAAGGTCAAGCCCACACACTAATCTTTGCTCAAACGAGCGGGTAATACAAACTTTCTTGTGGCCTTCCACAAGATTTGGAGACTCACAAGAGACACCTAGTCATCTAGGAGCTAGAAACTCCAAGAGTAATGAATCCACAAAGAACTCGATGTAGTACCAAAGCTCGAATCAAGAAGAGCAAGAGAGATTTGGAGATGAAGCACAAAAACTGCAGCTCTCAAACTCACTCAAAGATTTCTCTCCAAAGATTTGAAATGAGAGAGGCAAGAGGTGTGTGAAAGAGAGTGGGAGGTGTTTTCTCAGGTTGGGAATGAAGTTTTGTGCGTGCTATATAGTGGGGGAAGAGTGTGGGAGGTGTATATAAAGGTGTCCCAAAAGTTGGTGGCCGTTAGGGAAATCTGACTGAAATTCGGTTGAACCGGTTCTAAAACCGGTTGAACCGGATTCCACCAGTCGGTTTTCGGTTCACTGGCGGACTCAGCTGGAGACTGAACCGGACTCAAATTCGGTTGAACCGGTTTCAAATTCGGTTCAACCGGTTTCAAGTTCGGTTGAACCGGATTCAAAATTCGGTTGAACCGGTTTTTCCAAAAATCTGCACATGACTTTTTCTGACAGGACTGACTGGCAGACTGGCAGTGACAGAGGGGAACAGTGCAGAAACCGGTTGAACCAGTTTTAGGTGTGGTTGAACCGGTTTTTGAACTGTTGCACAGATTTTGAGAAAACGAAGTGAAACCAGGGTAAAGTGGAAGTTTTAGATCAAGGATTTTGAGCTTAGTACCAACACCAACCTTCTTTTTGGATCCCCCTTGATATTACGACGATTCCTATACTCAAGTCAAATAAAAATATAATTAAGTAAACTCATTGAGTCATTGGTGTCTCAAGTGTGATTTCTCCATGATGTTGCTTCATAAGGATCACAAACATGTTTGTCTCACCTTTGAAGCAAACACAAATCGAGCCTGTGACTTGTGCCATTTCACCATATATGAGTTCAAATCATGGCTCAAGTCACCTTACTGATGCATCAACATGTTGTAGCTCTTCATAGCTGATTAGTTCATCGACTTAGTGCAAGTACTCTCTTCTTCACCTTAGCCATGGTACCTCGGTCTACAAGCCGTCGCTTGGCCTTCACCTTCGCTTAGTTCCTCGAAGCCCTTTCCTTGCTATCTTCACCATATCAAGCCATTCTTGAGTCACATCCTATTGAGCATCCATTGAGAGAATCATTTCTTCAATATTGTGAACCTTGCTTGAATGTCATCTAGATATAACTGCTAAGATCAATCAAGCTCTAGTTTGATTCTCATATATTCATATATGGACTAATAGTAATATGGTCAAGCCAATTCACGATTCCTCATATCTTATTCACTTTGGCTTGACCAATCCTCTTAATCACTTCAACCTCTATTATGATCATATTTATGCATAGTGATTTCTCAGGACTTGTCCATATATTCAAACCAATATAGAGACCATATTATATCCATTTGCATTGTCTCACTGGTTATTTGACCTTGTGTTGAACCTTGTTCATTGATCATTATACACTATTCAAGTATGTTCATCATACTGAATTTCCTGTTCAACACTTAACAAACTTGTTAGACCTTTAAATGTGTTGTTATCCAAATCACCAAAACTCACAAAAGGGATGAATGCACTTTCAAGGTCGTTGTAGATCCTCGGCTTGAGTCCTTGCAGAATCATGCCGTTGGCACGTTCTACCTACCCATTCGTCATGGGGTGAGCCACGGCGGCCCAGTCCACTCGGATGTGGTGATCCTCGCAGAAGTCCAGGAACTTTCTGTCGGTGAACTGGGTGCCGTTGTCGGTGATGATGGAGTTCGGGACCCCAAAGCGATGGATGATGTTGGTGAAGAATGCCACCGCCTGTTCGGACCTGATGCTGTTTAGGGGTCGGACCTCGATCCACTTGGAGAATTTGTCGATGGCGACCAGCAGGTGCGTGTAGCCCCCGGGTGCCTTCTGCAAGGGACTGAAGAGGTCCAGACCCCACACAGCAAACGACCAGGTGATAGGTATTGTCTGCAGAGCCTGAGTGGGCAGGTGGGTCTGCCTTGCGTAGAATTGACACCCTTGGCAGGTGTGGACAATTCTATTGGTGTCGGCCACCGCGGTCGGCCAGTAGAAACCTTGTCGGAAAGCGTTTCCAACAAGGGCTCGAGGCGCTGCGTGATGACCGCAAGCCCCCGAGTGTATCTCTTGTAATAACTCCTGACCTTCGGCGATGGATATGCATCGCTGGAGGATGCCTGAGGGGCTGTGGTGGGTAGAGCTCCTTCCTGTCCCCCAGCAAGACGAACGACTTAGCGCGCCGCTCCAGTCGCCGAGCTTCGGCTCGGTCGAGGGGCAGCTCTCCTCGGTGGAGATATTGCAGGTACGGGGGTCTGCCAGTTTCGATTAGGCGGGACCCCATTCCGCTCTTCCTCGACGCGCAGTGCCTCACCCTCAGGGGCCGAGGGTGCCTCGAGCTGAACCAAGGGCGCCTCGGGCCGAGCCGAGGCCTTCTCGGGCTCGGGCATGTTGTCGGTCTTGACTGAGGGTTGATGTAGGTCTCGGGAGAAGACGTCAGGAGGAACCGTTGTCCGTCCCGAGGCTATCTTAGCCAGCTCGTCCGCAGTCTCGTTGTATCGTCGGGCAATGTGGTTGAGCTCGAGCCCGTAGAACTTGTCCTCCAGGCGCCGAACCTCATCGCAGTAGGCTTCCATCTTCGGGTCACGGTAATGGGAGTTCTTCATGACTTGGTCGATGACAAGCTACGAGTCACCGCGAGCGTCGAGGCGTCAGACCCCTAGCTCGATGGCGATGCGCAACCCCGTTGACCAGAGCCTCGTACTCAGCCACGTTGTTGGACGCCGGGAAATGGAGGCGCAACACGTAGCGGAGGTGCTCCTTACTACGTAGCGGTGTCACTTGCTTCCTATTTGGGGTCAAGCTCGGAGCCGATCCGGATCTGCTTGGAGGCGTCGTTGCTGGGGTCGAGAGGGGTAGACTTAACCGTCTCTGCTGGCTCGAAGTTACCGGCATGGCGCTTCACGTCTGGCGCCTCCTTGGAGAGGCTCTTTAGGTCGGCAATGAGGGACTCGAATTCGGCGAGGGCCTCGGCGTACTCCACGCACTCCACGTTGCATTCGTACGCGTGTCGGTACGTGGGGCCGACGGTGATGACCCCGTTGGGGCCCGACATCTTGAGCTTGAGGTAGGTGTAGTTGAGGACGACCATGAACTTGGCGTAGCACGGCCTCCCCAGCACCGCGTGGTAGGTTCCTCGGAACCCGACCACCTCGAACGTGAGGGTTTCCCTTCGGAAGTTGGAGGGAGTCCCGAAGTAGACGGGCAGATCGAGTTGTCCGAGGGACTGGAACGCGTTTCCCGGGGATGATCCCGTGAAAAGGCACCGCGCCTACCCGGACCGAGGACAGATCGATCCGCAGGAGCCGAGGGTCTCGGCGTAGATGATGTTGAGGCTGCTGCCTCCGTCCATGAGGACCTTGGTGAGCCTGACATTGTCGATGACGGGGTCGACAACGAGCGGATACTTCCCCGGGCACGACACGCGGTCGGGGTGGTCGCCCTAGTCGAAGGTGATGGGCTTGTCGGACCAGTCTAGGTAGACTGGCGCCGCCACCTTTACCGAGCAGACCTCCAGACACTCTTGCTTGCGGTGCCGAGCCGAGGCGTTCGCCACTTGCCCACCGTAGATCATGAAGCAGTCATGGACCTCGGGGAACTCCTCTTCCTTGTGATCCTCCTTGTCATTGTTGTGGGCCCTGCCACCCTCCGCAGGTGGCCCGGCCTTGTGGAAGTGGCGCCGAAGCATGACACACTCCTCGAGGGTGTGCTTGACGGGCCCCTGATGATAGGGGCACGTCTCCTTGAGCATCTTGTCGAAGAGATTGGCACCTCCGGGAGGTTTTCGAGGGTTCTTGTACTCAGCGGCGGCGACAAGGTTCACGTCGGTGGGCGTCGCGTTTCGCTTGTGACTTCTTCTTGCCCTTCTTCTTGGTGCCGCGCTGAGTGGACGCCTCGGGGACATCTTCCGGCTGGCGGTGCTGGGGCTGCTTGTCCTTCCGGAAGATGGCCTCAACCGCCTCCTGGCCAGAGGCGAACTTGGTGGCGATGTCCATCAGCTCGCCTTGCCCTGGTGGGGGTCTTGCGACCCAGCTTGCTCACCAGGTCGCGTCAGGTGGTGCTAGCGAGGAACGCGCCGATGACATCCGAGTCGGTGACGTTGGGCAGCTCGGTGCGCTGCTTCGAGAATCGCCGGATGTAGTCCCAGAGAGACTCTCCCGGCTGCTGGCGGCAGCTGCGGAGATCCCAGGAGTTCCCAGGGCGCACGTACGTGCCCTAGAAGTTGCTGGCGAAGGCTTGGACCAGGTCGTCCCAGTTGGAGATCTGCCCCGGAGGCAGATGCTCCAGCCAGGCTCGAGCGGTGGTCAGAGAGGAACAGGGGGAGGTTGCGGATGATGAGGTTGTCATCGTCCGTTCCCACCCAGTTGGCAGGCCAGCTGGTAGTCCGTGAGCCACAGTTCCGGGCCTCGTCTCCCCCGAGTACTTTGTGATGGTAGTCGGGGTTTCAGAACCGGGTCGGGAACGACGCCCGTCGTATGGCCCGGCTGAAAGCCTGCGGACCGGGTGGTTCGGGCGAGGGACTCCGATCCTCCCACGCTGTCATAGCGTCCTCCCACGCCTTGGGTGGGTAGCCTCGGCGCACCCTCTCGTCGAGGTGGGTTCGACGGTTGCGGTGGTGGTGCTCGTTGCCGAGGCGACCCAGGGCCGCAGGCGCCGTGTTGCGCATGCGCCCGGTGTGGACCGAGGCTTCCCGCATAAATCGGGAAGTCGCGGCGCGATGCTCCGAGGGGTACCCCTACCTTCGGGAGGCAGAGCTTTCGGCCCGTCGGACCGCGGCATCCTCCAGGAGATTCTTGAGCTCTCCCTGGATACGCCGCCCTTCGGTGGTCGATGGTTCCGGCATCGCGCGGAGAAGTAGCGCTGCTGCAGCCAGGTTCTGGCCGACCTCACTGGAAGCCGGTGGCGGCCTTGCCCTGACATCGTCGGCAATGCAGTGCTGGATGCCCTGGGGGCAGATGACGCGCTTCTCCGGCCGGAGCTTGGTCTGCCCATATCCTGCCTGATGTTCCGGCGGAACTGCTCAAGTGTTCCTGCTGCCCTCGTCGATCCTGGCCTGCATCTCGCGTATTTGCTCGAGCTGTGCGTCCTGACCCCCCGCAGGGACTGGGACCACAGCTAGCTCCCGAAAGATGTCAACGCGAGGCGCAGGCCTAGGGGGATCGTCGTTTTCCCGGTATACCAAGGTGGTTGCCTTCGCCGGGACCCCCCTAGAATCGACGTGGAAACATTCACGACTTGGGCCGCAGTCCTCGTCACCGAAGCTGTGGCTACCGTCGGAACAACCGGAAAGGCAGTAGTCGCAAGCGGTCATGAAGTCCCGCATGGCACT
Source organism: Zea luxurians (assembly GCA_029449295.1). NCBI lineage: Eukaryota > Viridiplantae > Streptophyta > Magnoliopsida > Poales > Poaceae > Zea > Zea luxurians. Next base: position 1,607,854 of record JAOPSE010000145.1, read on the forward strand.
GGGGTTACCGAGCCCGGAGAAATCCCAACAAAGGTCGGGCTCGTCATCTTCCTCGGAACCCGAGGGTCCGTAGGTCGAGACGGCCGTCAGTCTGTCCCAGGGCGACCGCATACGGTACCCCGGAGGGTTTGGACATGCCTCTATGAAGGCCTCCATCGAAGCGAAGTCGCTCGGTGGGTCGAGGCTGAATCCAAAAAGCACGAGATGGGACTCAGTCGGTACCTCCTGGTCGATGGGCGGTGATGAAGTCGCGCTAGGGGCGGACTGCGCCGTCGTCTCAGGTACGAGGGCGACGTCCAGCAAGTCCTTCGCGAGCGTGCTGGCGTCGTTCGTCTGCTCGGAGTTGGCGTGTCACGGGGAAACAGCGCTCGTCTTCGTCTCAGACGCGAGGTCGTCGCCCGACGCGTCCCCCGTTGGGGCGCCGGCGCCGTCGACTCGCTCGACCAGTCGATTGAGGTGCCGCCTCCTGCTTGGCCATGGTTGCCCCGCCTCCTCCTCCGTCGGCGGGGGAGGCAACGGGACAAATCCGAATGTTGTTCTTCCGCTACGTGGGGAAGACGTCGTTGATTCCGCCGCCGGTGGGCGGGCTGTCGGCCGCCATTATCGCTGTCGCGCGGCGGAGGAAGGAGTATCATGTCGTAGCCGCCATCGAGGGACATGAACTCAAGACTCCCGAAACGGAGAATCGTCCCGGGTTGAAAGGTTGCCAGAGACTACCCATCCGGAGCTTGACGGTAAGCTGTTCGTCAAACACGCAGCAGGCCCCTACCTGGCGCGCCAACTGTCGTCGTTTCGACCCCGGGGGTCCCTGGACCGACGAGTAAATTATCGCCGCATGTCCCAGTCCAGATGGGTCGGCGCGAGACGGAGCACAAAGGGGGGAAAAGGGAGACAGGCAAAAGGGGAAGCCCGCGGCCTTCGTGTTGTCCCGCGCCCAGGTCGGGTGAGCTTGCAGTAGGGGGTTACAAGCGTCCGCATGGGAGAGAGCGAGAGCCTTATACGCGCCGGCCCGTCCTCCCGCGCGGACAACCTTCCCGTACGAGAGCCCTGGTCCTTCCTTTTATAGGCGTAAGGAGAGGACCCAGGTGTACAATGGGGGATGTAGCAGTGTGCTAACGTGTCTAGCAGAGAGGAGCTAGAGCCCTAAGTACATGCCAGTCGTGGCAGTCGGAGAGGTTTCAGCACCCTGTTCATGTGATGTCGTGGCCGTCGGAGGAGCGTTGGAGCCTTGCGGAAGGACAGCTGTCGGGGCTGTCAAGTCCTTGCTGACGTCTCCCTTGCTTCCGTAAGGGGTTAAGAGCCGCCGTCGTCATGGAGCACGCGGGGCGCTATCATTATTTGTTTACCGGGGCGAGCCAGATGGGACGCTGGTCTTGTCCCTCGTAGCCTGAGCGAGCTAGGGGTAGGGTAATGATGGCCCCTCCTGTGACGTGGTCGGTCCGAGCCCAGGGGTCGGGCGAGGGCGGAGGCTCCTCCGAGGTCGAGGTCGAGTCTGTCTTCCGAGGTCGAGGACGAGTCCGAACCCCGGGTCGGGCGAGGCGGAGACCGTCGTCCGAGGCCAAGGCTGAGTCCGAGCCCTGGGGTCGGGCGAGGCGGAGTTCGTCGTCTTCCGGGGCCGAGCCCGAGTCCGAGCCCTGGGGTCGGGCGAGGCGGAGTTCGTCATCTTCCGGAGCCGAGGCTGAGTCCGAGCCCTGGGGTCGGGCGAGGCGGAGCTTCCTATGGCGCCTGAGGCCGGACTTGGCTGTTGACAGCCTCACTCTGTCGAGTGGCACAACAGTCGGAGCGGCGCAGGCGGCGCTGTCTTCTTGTCAGGTCCGGTCAGTGGAGCGGCGAAGTGACTGCGGTCACTTCGGCTCTGTCGACTGAAGAGCGCGCGTCAGGATAAGGTGTCGGTCCATCCTTGCATTAAATGCTCCTGTGATACGGTCGGTCGACGTGGCGATCTGGCCAAGGTTGCTTCTCGGCGAAAGACTGGGCCCTCGGGCGAGCCGAAGGTGTGTCCGTTGTTTGAGGGGGCCCTCGGGCGAGACGTGAATCCTTCGAGGTCCGGCTGCCCTTGCCCGAGGCTGGGCTCGGGCGAGGCGAGATCGTGTCCCTTGAGTGGACCGAGCCTTGTCCTTAATCGCACCCATCAGGCCTTTGCAGCTTTGTGTTGATGGGGGTTACCAGCTGAGATTAGGAGTCTTGGGGGTACCCCTAATTATGGTCCCCGACACTTCTTCTTTCAGGTCATCAATTATCAACTAAGCAATGCTAAGATTAATGGCTACTATGATCGCCAAAGGTGTCACTTTCTGCAGGAATTTGCCTAAGCTATAGACCACTTGGTATAATCACATCTGCAGCAGGCGATGTGGAACCCTTTGGTGCTAATATCTGTAACACCCTGATTTTGGGGGTATAAATTTCTTTTCAAATATCCACCAAATTCAGGCGTTACCCTCTTCTTCACTTGCTTTTCTTCCTATTTTTTATGTTTCTAAATAATAGACATTAACTTTATTATATATATATATATATGAGTTTTGGCATAGTAAAATAAAAATCCTAGAAAACATTTGATTGTTGCATTCATGTTGTTGCATAGTGTTTATGAGTGCAAAGGTTTTTAAACTGTATCGAATTCTCTTGTTCATGTTTCCGGAAACTTTCGGGAACCTTCGAAACGTTTCTTCGAATATTAAATATGAATTTCAGTTTTTATAATATTAATTAAATACCTAAAATTTAGTATCTGTGAAAACTACAAAATTTTGGAAACTCGACAATATATATATATATTTCTTCCTCTCGCCGAAACTGTTCCAGATCTCGTGCCCTTTTTTCGCGAGATCACCGAACCGCTCCTTCTCACGAATGACATGTTGCTCGCATCGGCAATCCTCGTCTATCCCCATATACCCCTTCGGCGTCCACCTCGTTATCTTGGGTCTGCGGGCCACCTCTTACCGTCTTCGTCTAATTTAATCTAACCCTCTCTGCCACCCACCTAACCCAGTCTCTGTCGTACACTGTGTCGCACAACTCGTCGCGCAACCATCTCTTTCGTTCGACCAGGACGCGACCTGCGACAAATTTTGCAGTTGCCTTCCACATCCTCTCTTTTCTATAAATACATCCCTAGACGTCGCATAACCCCTCGTCTCGCCCTTAGATCTAGATCGCGCAAACTCTTTGGTTACCAGGTATGCTCCTTTCGCCCTTCTCTCCCTGCGTTTGTCTCTGCGCGCGTAGACCAGACCGACCCCGATGGTGTCTTCGTCCGTTGCCCCTGCGCTCCTCCCTGCGCGCGGGCGCGGCAGCACGGCCAAGAGACCATGGCACGCGACCTAGAGCCCCTGAGCGTAGCCAGCGCGGCCCAGCGTGCAGCCAGCCCGACGCCCTCAGTGTGCAGGCCCCGCTCACCCTCGTCTAGCCCTGCCCTTCCTTGCTCGATCCGGCATGGAGGTTGGTCACCAAAAGCTGCGCGCCCACCTCGGCCTTCTTGACCGTTGACATCGTGAAGCCCTAGAGGCTGGAGCAATCGTCCTCGTCTCTATCTCTCTCAGCTTCCATGGTCGCCTGTAGCCCCTCCCTGGATCTCGCCCTACCCTGCTTTTGCTCTTCTCTTTTGCCGAGCCGAGCTACCCATGGCCGAATCCATGGCGGCTGCATGGCTGCCAGCATCCGGCGAGGTCCCCTGCTAGCGCGGCCCCTTGACCCCGGTGTGATCATGTTCCTGCGCAACTGCCTAGGCCGTCTAAGCCTCCCTGCGTGCTGCCGCGGCCAGTCCCTTGTGCTTGCAAGCCCCCGGCCATGGTCGGATCCCCTCTCCCTCCTAGTGCTGGAATTAGGCTGGGCCGGGCCAGGCCGGCCCAAGCCCATTGTGCTTCGTGCCAAGCGGGTTCGGGCCAAGAAAAGCCTAAACAATATTTGGGTCGTGTTGTGCCAACCCGAAGTGTAAAAACAGTGGCCCAAACCCGGCCCTAAACTACGTCGTGCCTTCGTTGGGTCGTGCCGGCCAAAGCCTGGCCCATATATTTGACCACATAAAATCAAAATATTATAACCATATAAAGTTCATAGCTTACTAAATTAAAGATATTAAACAATTCTAGCATCATTTAAACCACATAAACTCCAAATATAACAACAATTTAAAATCGATATCTTACTAAATTAAAGAAATTAAACAGATTGGGCTTAATTGGACCGTGCCAGCCTAAGCCCGGCCCATATATGCGCGCCGTGCTGGGGCCCGACGGGTCGGAATTCGAGGCCCGGCCTAGGCCCGCCTTCGGGCCGTGCTAGCCCGGCCCATATTATTTCGTGCCGGACCGTGCTTTGGGCTCTTATTTTCGGGTCGTGCTCGTGCTGGCCCGAAAAGCCCGGTCCAGATTCCCAGCACTATGTAATACCCATATTTGTAACTCATATGATAATAGAGTATTTCCTTTATCTATATGCGTGTACCATCTCTAGTTACTATCACGTGTGAATAAACACTATCAAAAGGGGATTAAATAACCGATAACACCTAAATAAATCATGCATCATGCTAAGTTTTTACTTGATTGTGCATTTATGGCTAATAAAATAAAGGAATTATTAATATGTTAATAGCCACATGGGATTCAAATTCTATTTTGGAAAACAAAACTCCAAAGAAATATGGAGGGGGATGAAAAGAATTACTAAAAAGGAAAATATATACAAAATAAATAATATAAATAATATAAATAATATAAATAATCAATACTAGTATGTCCAAATTATACTTTAAATCTGAGGAGAATTTACCACAGAATTTGAGTTTGAAAATTTGGACTTAAATGAAAAGGGAAAATATAAATAAAGAAAAGGGAAAGGAAAATAAAAAGAGAGAAATGGTATATTGGGCCCTCTTCCACGTATTCGACCCATTTTAAACCCATTGCCCGCGCAGCCCACCTTGGGTGATCGGCGCCGACACTAGGGGGCCACCGGGCAGTCACCCACCGCGCGTGTACGCGTGACTCCGCCTGGTCCTGTGGGCCTGCCCGGTCAGACCTTCGCGCGCGCCCGGCTACACTGATGATTGGGCCCTATTGGTCAGTGGCCCGCCGTCGTGCGTTTCGCGGACTCCGTCATCCTCGCGCTGTTGGACGCAACCACCTACCCGAGCTCAACGGATCTCACCAACCAAATCCGCGCTAGAACCTCGGGACCAACCTGACCGAGTCCGTTCTTGACCTGGGCTATAAAATCGAGCCCGCGACTCTCCTTCCTCCCCCTCATCTATCGCGAGTAGGCGTTGTGGAGCTATGCGCCGCTGTAATCGGCGGCAGGAATGGAGGGCCGCCGCTTTGGGGGACTTCTTCAGCGACGACGTATGAGGCCGTGAATCATGCCAAGTGACCTTCGCGGGGCCGCGTGGATGGTATGGTTGCACTCCGGGCGGGCTTAACGGCGGAGTCGTCGGTGCATCGCTCGCTGGAGCTTCTCCTTGGTGGCGGAGGTGCGCCTCACCGTGGACTGCAACACCGACTCGTCGCTGTGGGGTATGACCTCACCCACATGGTTCGCTTTGTTCTGTACTTCGAGTAGGCATGTTGGTAATAACTCGGGGAACCCCATCGCGGTCGGCGGCTAACTCACCGGCGCAAACTCCGTCACGTGGAGCCTGGCCCCGCCGCTGCTGCTGGGTGGTAGACGATGGTCTAAGGTCATCCGATGGATGATGAACGTCTTAGATTAGATTTAGTTTACCCCTTCGCCTGGATGGAACCCCGTCCGTCGATTCCAGATCGGGCGGATAGAAAGCGAGCGTGCGAATTCGTTCATAATGTGCCCAGATTTAATCTGTGCCGTTGGTCGCGGATCCGAGGGCTCTGACAGGTTGATACCCCTTCGCGCGCGTTTGTTTACAAAATAGCCCCTCGGATTTATCGTAATAAACCCGTCGTCCTGTGCGGGGAAAACTGAGTCTTAAGCAAGTTTATGGTTTAGACCCTGGGTTCTCTGTTATTGTGTGGTAGCCCGGGACTCACAGAAAATAGGAGAAATGAATTTAGAAAATGAATTTCCAATATAAAAAGAATTCCAGAACTTATTTAATTCATAGAAAATTCATTTTAACTCCAAATTGAGCCATTCCAGTTGCAATAATTTTGTTTTAATATTTTCATCATCTAGTGCCACTTTTTAACCATGAAACTTGAATTAAAATTATTCATTTGAATTAATCTATTCTAGGAGCTTAATGACCTAAAAAATCATAACCCAATAACCGTAGCTTCGAATTTAGTAATTCTTGTTCCCACTAGCTCGTATCGACGCGTAGATTATTATTATGCAGTTGATATTATGTTTGGTGTAATGTTAATTTTGCCTATACCATGTTTGTCTGTATTGCTACGTTTAGCAGTGAGGACACGTGTCATCTGAAGAGCAAGTTGGTACCTGGAATCTCAAGTCCCAGGCAAGTTGTGCCCTTGACCACTTTTTACCCAATAATGTTCTTTAATATCATTTATTCATGCATAGGTTAATTTTGATGGGACCCAATAGGTTACCCTAGATTGTTTATCTCATTACCTTGTTTACCCCTGAATCACTTGGGTAGTTTGCTATTGCTTTACATGGATTTGGGATAATTATTTATCATATCTATGTTCCAGTTATTTTGTTATTCTATTTATGTTCATGTCAAGATCATTAATGTTAATTGGAACATAGAGCTTAACTTGAGAAACACGTGCCACCACAAGGGTTTATGGACGCCCTTGGCTGATTAATTAGGAAAGCTAGTGGAGGACTACCTTACCCGAAAGGGGCAAGGGCAGTAGGGGAGTGGTCAGTGTAGGGAGGTCCTTGGTTGATTTTGCTGCGATGGCGGTCAGGCAAGAACCCTGCATTGGAGCTTCCTATAAACTGTAGCGGGTTTTCTAAAGCTAGTGGAACTTTGTAAAGGCCTCGTAGTGTTACCCTGCCTCGCCTCCTCGGTAGAGGTGTATGGGAAGTCGCGATCCCTTGGCAGATGGGTAACATGACTTGTGGGTAAAGGGTACCACCTCTGCAGAGTGTAAAACTGGTATACTAGCCGAGCTCACGGTCACGAGCAGCTCAGGACTCTCTGATGATTAAATTATGGAACTCAAACTCAATTTGTCATATGCATTTCATCGCAGGTGATGTTGTTACTTTTGTTCTACTACTTAATTGGGTTGATATTTACTTATACTTAGTAATTGCTAATAAAATTTTGACCAACTTTAAAAGCAATGCTCAGCTCTAACCATCCTCTTTGGTAAGCCTTACACTTCACGTGAGCTCCCACCTTTGGCGAGTTCATGCACATTATTCCCCACAACTTGTTGAGCGATGAACGTATGTGAGCTCACTCTTGCTGTCTCACACCCCCCACAGGTCAAGAACAGGTACCGCAGGATGAGGCATATGGAGGATGCTGCGATGAGTTCGTGAGAGATCTAGGTCGTCATCTCCCAGTCAACTTTGGGTTGCTGGACCGTTGTCTCCATATAATGTAATTATTTATTTATTTTGTACAGAACTCGTACTATATAGTAAAGATGTGACATTCGATCCTGTGCCATGATTCATCATATGTGTGAGACTTGGTCCCAGCACACCTGGTGATTATGTTCGCGCCCGGGTCTTGGTGCCCCGAAACCCGGGTGTGACAGAAGTGGTATCAGAGGAATGTTGACTATAAGACGAAACCTAGATAGAACTGGACAACCATTATCTACTTACCTTTGCTACTCTGATTCTTTTCTAAACTTTTCTTAATCTTTTCTCATCTATTTCCGCTTCAATCTGATTATTCTTACCTTTCTAAAGACAAAAGTGGATTTCACACTTTGAAATCCCATACCTAAATTGACCTTTAGGAATAGGAGACCTACTCTTAGGAACAAAAACAAAAAACTATTTTTATAGGTATCTATGTGCCTGAATGCTTGTTCTTATGATACTTGTCTGATTTGGATCTTTAATTGAGTGTGATGGGTTGTGGAGTAATATCCACAATTGTATTTACATATACACCTAAACATAAGGGAAAATATTTATAAAATAGACAACACAGAATATTCCCTATTAAGAATAGGATCTATTAAACTAGATATATTTATAAGATAAACTAGATCAACTAAGAATATCTCCCACTAAAATATATTTAATAGATCCATCTTATCTTAAAAGATTCTCTCTTATCTTAATAGATTCATTTTACCTTGAAGGATTCATATTATCCAAACCACCTGACTTATCCCACCATGGTCATGATCTAGACCAAATTAAGTACATCTGATCTAGGCTCAACTAGTAATACCAATCTAACCTAGATTCAATCTTATGTGATAGATCCATCTAACCTAACGAAGGCTAAACCTTAAGTTGAGCTAATCCAATGTAAGTTATTTAAGAGGAAAGTTAATACTGATGAAATAGATTAGACCATACTCCTATAAATATGTCTTAAGATAAATTGGTGCATTAGACTAGCTTGACCATGCACAACTATCTGACCATATGCAACTCACTTAACCACATGATAGTTACATAACCCCTCTGTTTTAATCGAACATAGATTCTGACCTACCTACCTCGTGTACTCCGGCTATCCTAACCACATATCCTTAGCCATATGTCCTTAACTCGGATGGCAACTCCAAGAAGAAAGGCCAAAGAAGACCAACCACGTCAAAGAAGGATAAACATCAACTCAAGTCTTCAAAGATCAAATTTGATCGCTAGAGGAATCAAGACCCAGAGTTTAGGAATCTAGATGAAGTCTTTCCTTATTATACCCTTGCCACAACCTATACTTGCCATGACCATACCTCATCTGACCTAATAAATGGCTAGACATACAATATTCATAATTTCTAAATCATCTACTAACAGTTATGTAGAAACTTGAACAAAACTTTGATTCCCAAAACCAAATAAGAAACTAAAATTCTAGACCAAACCTATTGTATCCATTTGCTTACAAATCTCGAGGACGAGATTCTTTTTAAGGGGGGTAGGATTTGTAATACCCAGATTTGTAACTCATATGATAATAGAATATTTCCTTTATCTATATGCGTGTACCATCTCTAGTTACTATCACGTGTGAATAAACACTATCAAAAGGGGATTAAATAATCGATAACACCTAAATAAATCATGCATCATACTGAGTTTTTACTTGATTGTGCATTTATGGCTAATAAATAAAGGAATTATTAATATGTTAATAGCCACATGGGATTCAAATTCTATTTTGGAAAACAAAACTCCAAAGAAATATGGAGGGGGATGAAAAGAATTACTAAAAAGGAAAATATATACAAAATAAATATTATAAATAATCAATACTAGTATGTCCAAATTATACTTTAAATCTGAGGAGAATTTACCAAAGAATTTGAGTTTGAAATTTGGACTTAAATGAAAAGGGAAAATATAAATAAAGAAAAGGGAAAGGAAAATAAAAGAGAGAAATGGCATATTGGGCCCCCTTCCACGTATTCGGCCCATTTTAACCCATTGTCGCACAGCCCACCTTGGGTGATCGGCGCCGACACTAGGGGGCCACCGGGCAGTCACCCACCGCGCGTGTACGCGTGACTCCGCCTGGTCTGTGGGCCTGCCCGGCCAGACCTTCGTGCGCGCCCGGCTACACTGATGATTGGACCCTATTGGTCAGTGGACCGCCGTCGTGCGTTCGCGGACTCCGTCATCCTCGCGCTGTTGGACACAACCACCTACCCGAGCTCGACGGATCTCGCCAACCAAATCCGCGCTAGAACCTCGGGACCAACCTGACCGAGTCCGTTCTTGACCTGGGCTATAAAATCGAGCCAGCGACTCTCCTTCCTCCCCCTCATCTATCGCGAGTAGCGTTGTGGAGCTATGCGCCGCTGTAATCGGCGGCAGGAATGGAGGGCCGCCGCTTTGGGGGACTTCTTCAGCGATGGCGTATGAGGCCGTGAATCATGCCAGTGACCTTCGCGGGGCCGCGTGGATGGTATGGTTGCACTCCGGGCGGGCTTGACGGCGGAGTCATCGGTGCATCGCTCGCCGAAGCTTCTCCTTGGTGGCGGAGGTGCGCCTCACCGTGGACTGCAACACCGACTCGTCGCTGTGGGGTATGACCTCACCCACATGGTTCGCTTTGTTCTGTACTTCGAGTAGGCATGTTGGTAATAACTCGGGGAACCCCATCGCGGTCGGCGGCTAACTCACCGGCGCGAACTCCGTCACGTGGAGCCTGGTGAGAGCACCTAGAGGGGGGGTGAATAGGTGATCCTGTGAAACTTAAAACTTAAGCCACAAAAACTAGTTAAGTGTTAGCACAATAATTGCCAAGTGGCTAAAGAGAAGTCTCAACAAAACACAGTACCACAAGAGATCAAGCACAGAGGTGACACAGTGGTTTATCCCGTGGTTCGGCCAAGACCAACGCTTGCCTACTCCACGTTGTGGCGTCCCAACGGACGAGGGTTGCAATCAACCCCTCTCAAGCGGTCCAAAGACCCACTTGAATACCACAGTGTTTTGTTTTGCCTTTCACTATCCCGTTTGCAAGGAATCTCCACAAATTGGAGTCTCTTGCCCTTACAAGTATATGATCACAAAGAAACACAGAGTAAGGGAGGGAAGCAACACACACAAATCCACAGCGAAACGCGCACACACACGGCCAAGAATCGAGCTCACAAGAGTATCACAAAGTTCTCACTAGAACGGAGCTCGAAACACTTAGAATGACAAACAAATGCGCAAAGACTGAGTGTGGATGCTCAAGAATGCTCAAAGGTTGCTTGTGTATTTCCTCCATGCGCCTAGGGGCCCCTTTTATAGCCCCAAGGCAGCTAGGAGCCGTTGAGAGCAAATCTGGAAGACAATCCTTGCCTTCTGTCGTCGGGGGCACCGGACAGTCCGGTGCACACCGGACACTGTCCGGTGCCCAATTTGTTTCCTTAAACAGCAAAGCCGACCGTTGCAGACCGTTGGCAGATCTGGAGCCGTTGGCGCACCGGACATGTCCGGTGCACACCGGACAGTCCGGTGATATCTTCCGACCGTTGGCTCCGCCACGTGTCCCGCGCAGATTGCGCGGCCGACCGTTGGCCCGGCCGACCGTTGGTTCACCGGACAGTCCGGTGCACACCGGACAGTCCGGTGAATTTTAGCCGTACGCCGTCGGCGAATTCCCGAGAGCGGCCTGTTCGCGCCGAGTCAGTCTGGCGCACCGGACATTGTCCGGTGCACACCGGACAGTCCGGTGCTCCAGACCAAACTGACTCTCGGCTGTACACAGCCAAGTCTTTTCTCTTCTTCTTCTTTCTGTTTCTAACACTTAGACAAGTATATTAGTACACAAAACCAATGCACTAAGGCTTAGAAACATACCTTTACTTCATGATTTGCACTTTGTTCATCCATGGACATAAATTCACAATTAAGCACATGTGTTGGCACTAAATCACCAAAATACTTAGAAATGGCCCAAGGGCACATTTCCCTTTCAATCTCCCCCTTTTTGGTGATTTATGCCAACACAACATAAAGCAAGTAGAACAAGTACAAAATCAAATCAAATAAGAACTCAAAATTGTTTTGATTCATTTTTGACATATATGGATCACTCTATGCCACCACTTGGTTTGTTTTTGCAAATCAAACTCAAATCTCTATCTCTAAGTCAAACACACATGTTAAAGCATAAAGAGAGTCATTTCAAAAGAGATTGATCAAGGATTTAAAAAACTCCCCCTTTTTCCCATAATTACTACTTCTCCCCACAGGAAGCCAACTTTGATAAGAGAGACAACAAAAAGAGTTTTGACAAACCAAAAGCTCTACTCTACTATTTTCAAAATCTCTCAAGTGGTAGCTGATCCATTTATCGCTTTGGCCTTTATTTTCTCCCCCTTTGGCATCAAGCACCAAAACGGGATCAATCTTGGCCCTTTAACCCCATTGCCTCACCAAAATCTTCAATTTAGAGCAAATGGCAATAAGAGTTCATGAGATGGACTTGGAATAAGTTACCCTCTCATCGGAGTGCAGTGGAAGTCTTGCATGATCCAAGTCCACCTTTTCCCTTTCAATTCTCCTTTGAGACTAAATCAAACAAACTCAAGCATATGGTTAGTCTCAAGGGATCAAGTTGTAACACATCTCCCCCTAAACATGTGCATCACTTTGCAACGGACTTGTGAGGTCCAGGGAGTGTTTGTACAACTTGAGCACCATAATAAGCAACAAAATGCAGAATGAACATGATCAAAGGCATAAGCACATGTATGCTACAATTCAATCCAAGTTCCGCGAATCTAAGACATTTAGCTCACTACGCAGCCTGCAAAAGGTCTTCTCATCTAAAGGCTTGGTAAAGATATCGGCTAGCTGGTTCTCGGTGCTAACATAAAACACTTCGATATCTCCCTTTTGCTGGTGGTCTCTCAAAAAGTGATGCCGGATGTCAATGTGCTTTGTGCGGCTGTGCTCAACAGGATTTTCCGCTATTCGGATAGCACTCTCATTATCACATAGGAGTGGGACTTTGCTCAGATTGTAGCCAAAGTCCCGGAGGGTTTGCCTCATCCAAAGTAGTTGCGCGCAACACTGTCCTGCGGCAACATACTCGGCCTCAGCGGTGGATAGGGCAACGGAGGTTTGTTTCTTAGAGTTCCATGACACCAGGGACCTTCCTAAGAATTGGCACGTCCCCGATGTACTCTTCCTATCGACCTTACATCCAGCATAGTCGGAATCTGAGTACCCAATCAAGTCAAAGTTAGACCCCTTTGGATACCAGATCCCGAAGCAAGGCGTAGCGACTAAATATCTAAGAATTCGCTTCACCGCCACCAAGTGACACTCCTTAGGATCGGATTGAAATCTAGCACACATGCATACGCTAAGCATAATATCCGGTCTACTAGCACATAAATAAAGCAAAGAACCTATCATGGACCGGTATGCTTTTTGATCAACGGACTTACCTCCTTTGTTGAGGTCGGTGTGTCCGTCGGTTCCCATCGGCGTCTTTGCGGGCTTGGCGTCCTTCATCCCAAACCTCTTTAGCAGATCTTGCGTGTACTTCGTTTGGGAGATGAAGGTGCCGTCCTTGAGTTGCTTCACTTGGAACCCAAGGAAGTAGTTCAACTCGCCCATCATCGACATCTCGAATTTCTGCGTCATCACCCTGCTAAACTCTTCACAAGACTTTTGATTAGTAGAACCAAATATTATGTCATCGACATAAATTTGGCACACAAAAAGATCACCATCGCAAGTCTTAGTAAAAAGAGTTGGATCGGCTTTCCCAACCTTGAAAGCATTAGCAATTAAGAAATCTCTAAGGCATTCATACCATGCTCTTGGGGCTTGTTTAAGTCCATAGAGCGCCTTAGAGAGCTTACACACGTGGTCGGGGTACCGCTCATCCTCGAAGCCAGGGGGTTGCTCCACGTACACCTCCTCCTTGATTGGCCCGTTGAGGAAAGCGCTCTTCACATCCATTTGGTACAACCTGAAAGAATGGTGAGCGGCATATGCTAGCAAGATACGAATGGACTCTAGCCTAGCCACAGGAGCAAAAGTCGAGCCTTGTTCCTTGTCACCACTCCGTGCTCGTCTTGTTTGTTGCGGAACACCCACTTGGTTCCCACAACATTTTGCTTGGGACGAGGCACCAGCGTCCAAACTTCATTGCGCTTGAAGTTGTTAAGTTCCTCCTGCATGGCCAACACCCAATCCGTATCTAGCAAGGCCTCCTCTACCCTGAAAGGCTCAATAGAGGAGACAAAAGAGTAATGTTCACAAAAATTAACCAGTCGAGACCGAGTAGTTACTCCCTTGCTAATGTCACCCAGAATTTGGTCGACGGGATGATCCCTTTGAATCATCGCTCGAACTTGAGTTGGAGGTGTCGGTTGCGCTTCTTCCTCCATCACGTGATCATCTTGTGCTCCCCCTTGATCACACGCCTCCTGTTGATGAACCTGTTCATCGTCTTGAGTTGGGGGATGCACCGTCGTTGAGGAGAAGGTTGATCTCGTTCATCTTTTTCTTGTGGCCGTACTTCTCCAATCGCCATGGTTCGTATAGCGGCCGTCGGAACATCTTCTTCATCTACATCATCACAATCAACAACTTGCTCTCTTGGAGAGCCATTAGTCTCATCAAATACAACGTCGCTAGAGACTTCAACCAAACCCGATGATTTGTTGAAGACCCTATACGCCTTTGTATTTGAATCATAACCTAATAAAAACCCTTCTACAGCTTTGGGAGCAAACTTGGAATTTCTACCCTTCTTCACTAGAATGTAGCACTTGCTCCCAAAAACACGAAAGTAAGATACATTGGGTTTGTTACCGGTTAGTAGCTCATATGACGTCTTCTTGAGGAGGCGGTGAAGGTAGACCCTGTTGATGGCGTGGCAAGCCGTGTTCACGGCTTCCGACCAAAAGCACTCGGGGGTCTTGAACTCTCCAAGCACCGTCCTCGCCATATCGATTAGCGTCCTGTTCTTCCTCTCTACCACACCATTTTGCTGTGGTGTGTAGGGAGCGAAGAACTCGTGCTTGATACCTTCCTCCTCAAGAAACTCCTCCACTTGAAGGTTCTTGAACTCGGACCCGTTGTCGCTCCTTATCTTCTTCACCTTGAGCTCAAACTCATTTTGAGCTCTCCTGAGGAAGCGCTTGAGGGTCCCTTGGGTTTCAGACTTATCCTGCAAAAAGAACACCCAAGTGAAGCGGGAAAAGTCATCAACAATAACTAGACCATACTTACTTCCTCCTATGCTTAGATAGCGACGGGTCCGAAGAGGTCCATATGCAGCAGCTCCAGAGGTCTTGACGTGGTCATCACATTCTTGCTGTGATGTGCTCCTCCCACTTGTTTACCTGCCTGACAAGCTGCACAAGGTCTATCTTTTTCGAAATAAACATTTGTTAGACCTATCACGTGTTCTCCCTTTAGAAGCTTGTGGAGGTTCTTCATCCCCACATGTGCTAAGCGGCGATGCCACAGCCAGCCCATGCAAGTCTTAGCCATTAAGCATGCATCTAGACTGGCCTCTTCTTTTGCAAAATCAACTAAGTAAAGCTTGCCGTCTAGTACACCCTTAAAAGCTAGTGAACCATCACATCTTCTAAAGACAGACACATCTACATTTGTAAATAAACAATTATATCCCATATTGCACAGTTGACTAACAGATAGCAAATTGTAACCAAGAGACTCAACTAAAACACATTTGATATTGAGTGCTCATTAGAAATTGCAATTTTACCTAACCCTTTTACCTTGCCTTGATTCCCATCACCGAATATAATTGAATCTTGGGAATCCTTATTTTTGACGTAGGAGGTGAACATCTTCTTCTCCCCCGTCATATGGTTTGTGCATCCGCTGTCGATAATCCAGCTTGAACCCCCGGATGCATAAACCTGCAAGGCAAATTTAGGCTTGGGTCTTAGGTACCCAACTTATGTTGGGTCCTACAAGGTTAGCACATATATCCTTAGGGACCCAAATGCAAGTTTTATCTCCCTTGCATCTTGCCCCTAACTTCCTAGCAATTACCTTCTTACCCTTTCTACAAATAGCAAAGGGAGCATTGCAAGCATAATAAATGGTAGAAGGTTTGTTCACAACTTTT
This sequence comes from Zea luxurians, assembly GCA_029449295.1. Taxonomy (NCBI): domain Eukaryota; kingdom Viridiplantae; phylum Streptophyta; class Magnoliopsida; order Poales; family Poaceae; genus Zea; species Zea luxurians. The sequence goes on from JAOPSE010000145.1 coordinate 1,623,509, forward strand.
CTAGGAACATGAGCAAAATTTCTCCTAGGCATATGTACACCATTTCTCCTACACATATCTCTATTTTGCTTATAGGAAGAACTAGAAGCAAACATGGCATGAGAATCATAAACATGTGAATCAAAATCATTATAAGTATTTCTAGCATGTCTTCTATCATTATACATAAAAGTATGGTTCTTTTTAGCACTACTAGCCATAGGGGCCTTCCCCTTCTCCTTGACGAAGATGGGAGCCTTATGGCTTGTTAAGTTCTTGGCCTCTCTCTTGAAGCCAAGACCATCCTTAATTGAGGGATGTCTACCAACCGTGTAGGCATCCCTTGCAAATTTTATTTTATCAACTTCACTCTTGCTAGTCTTAAGTTGAGCATTAAGACTAGCCAATTCATTACTTAATTTGGAAATTAAAACTAGGTGTTCACTACAGGCATCAATATCGAAATCCTTACACCTAGTGCAAATCATAACATGTTCTACACAAGAATTAGATTTATTTGCTACTTCTAATTTAGCACTTAAATCATTGTTAACACCTTGTAAGGTAGAAATGGTTTCATGACAAGTAGATAGTTCACTAGAAAGCATTTCATTTCTTTTAATTTCTAGAGCAAGAGAATTTTGTGCACTAACAAATTTATCATGCTCCTCATATAAAAGATCTCTTGTTTTTCTAGTAATCTATTCTTGTCATTTAAAGCATCAATCAACTCATTAATCTTATTAATTTTAGATCTATCTAATCCCTTGAATAAGCATGAGTAATCTATCTCATCATCATCACTAGACTCATCCTCACTTGAAGAAGCATAAGTACTAGTATCATGAGTGCTTACTTTCTTTTCCTTTGCCATAAGGCATGTGAGACGCTCGTTGGGAAAGAGGGAAGACTTGTTGAAGGCGGTGGCAGCGAGTCCTTCATTGTCGGAGTCGGAGGAGGAGCAATCCGAATCCCACTCCTTTCCTAGATGTGCCTCGCCCTTTGCCTTCTTGTATGCCTTCTTCTTCTCCCTCTTGTTCCCCTTTTCCTGGTCACTTTCATTATCGGGACAGTTAGCAATAAAATGACCAAGCTTACCGCATTTGAAACATGAGCGCTTCCCCTTGGCTTTGGTCTTGCTTGGTTGTCCCTTGTGACCTTTAAGCACCGTCTTGAATCTTTTGATGATGAGAGCCATCTCTTCATCATTGAGTCCGGCCGCCTCAATCTGTGCCACCTTGCTGGGTAGCGCCTCCTTGCTTCGTGTTGCCTTGAGAGCAAGGGGTTGCGGTTCGTTGATCGGACCATTCAAGGCGTCGTCCACATACTTCGCCTCCTTGATCATCATTCGCCCGCTAACAAATTTCCCAAGAACTTCTTCGGGCGACATCTTGGTGTACCTGGGATTTTCACGTATATTGTTTACCAAATGAGGATCAAGAACGGTAAATGATCTTAGCATTAGGCGGACGACGTCGTGGTCCGTCCATCGCGTGCTCCCGTAGCTCCTTATCTTGTTGATAAGGGTCTTGAGCCGATTGTATGTTTGCGTCGGCTCCTCGCCTCTTATCATTGCGAATCGTCCGAGCTCTCCCTCCACCAACTCCATCTTGGTGAGCAAGGTGACGTCGTTCCCCTCATGAGAAATCTTGAGGGTGTCCCAGATCTGCTTGGCGTTATCCAAGTCGCTTACTTTATGGTATTCATCCCTGCACAAGGAAGCTAGAAGAACAGTAGTAGCTTGTGCATTCTTATGAATTTGTTCATTAATGAACATGGGACTATCCGAACTATCAAAGTGCATTCCATTCTCTACAATCTCCCAAATACTAGGATGGAGAGAGAATAGGTGACTACGCATTTTGTGGCTCCAAAATCCGTAGTCCTCTCCATCAAAGTGTGGGGGCTTGCCGAGTGGAATGGAGAGCAAATGTGAATTTGAACTTTGCGGAATACGAGAGTAGTCAAAAGAAAAGTTCGAATTAACCGGTTTCCTTCTCTCGTAGTCGCTGTGGTCGTCCTTTTGGGAAGAAGTAGACTCATCGCTGTCGTAGTAGACGATCTCCTTGATGCGCCTTGTCTTCTTCTTCTTCCCTTCCTTCCGTCTGTGGCCCGAGCCGGAGTCGGTAGGCTTATCGTCCTTTGGCTCGTTGACGAAGGATTCCTTCTCTTTGTCGTTGATCACGATACCCTTCCCCTTAGGATCCATCTCTTCGGGCGGTTAGTCCCTTTGTGAAGAGAACGGCTCTGATACCAATTGAGAGCACCTAGAGGGGGGGGGGTGAATAGGTGATCCTGTGAAACTTAAAACTTAAGCCACAAAAACTAGTTAAGTGTTAGCACAATAATTGCCAAGTGGCTAAAGAGAAGTCTCAACAAAACACAGTACCACAAGAGATCAAGCACAGAGGTGACACAGTGGTTTATCCCGTGGTTCGGCCAAGACCAACGCTTGCCTACTCCATGTTGTGGCGTCCCAACGGACGAGGGTTGCAATCACCCCTCTCAAGCGGTCCAAAGACCCACTTGAATACCACGGTGTTTTGTTTTGCCTTTCACTATCCCGTTTGCAAGGAATCTCCACAAATTGGAGTCTCTTGCCCTTACAAGTATATGATCACAAAGAAACACAGAGTAAGGGAGGGAAGCAACACACACAAATCCACAGCGAAACGCGCACACACACGGCCAAGAATCGAGCTCACAAGAGTATCACAAAGTTCTCACTAGAACGGAGCTCGAAACACTTAGAATGACAAACAAATGCGCAAAGACTGAGTGTGGATGATCAAGAATGCTCAAAGGTTGCTTGTGTATTTCCTCCATGCGCCTAGGGGCCCCTTTTATAGCCCCAAGGCAGCTAGGAGCCGTTGAGAGCAAATCTGGAAGACAATCCTTGCCTTCTGTCGTCGGGGGCACCGGACAGTCCGGTGCACACCGGACACTGTCCGGTGCCCGATTTGTTTCCTTAAACAGCAAAGCCGACCGTTGCAGACCGTTGGCAGATCTGGAGCCGTTGGCGCACCGGACATGTCCGGTGCACACCGGACAGTCCGGTGATATCTTCCGACCGTTGGCTCCGCCACGTGTCCCGCGCAGATTGCGCGGCCGACCGTTGGTTCACCGGACAGTCCGGTGCACACCGGACAGTCCGGTGAATTTTAGCCGTACGCCGTCGGCGAATTCCCGAGAGCGGCCTGTTCGCGCCGAGTCAGTCTGGCGCACCGGACACTGTCCGGTGCACACCGGATAGTCCGGTGCTCCAGACCAAACTGACTCTCGGCTGTACACAGCCAAGTCTTTTTCTCTTCTTCTTCTTTCTGTTTCTAACACTTAGACAAGTATATTAGTACACAAAACCAATGCACTAAGGCTTATAAACATACCTTTACTTCATGATTTGCACTTTGTTCATCCATGGACATAAATTCACAATTAAGCACATGTGTTGGCACTAAATCACCAAAATACTTAGAAATGGCCCAAGGGCACATTTCCCTTTCACCTGGCCCCGCCGCTGCTGCTGGGTGGTAGACGATGGTCTAAGGCCGTCCGATGGATGATGAACGTCTTAGATTAGATTTAGTTTACCCCTTCGCCTGGATGGAACCCCGTCCGTCGATTCCAGATCGGGCGGATAGAAAGCGAGCGTGCGAATTCGTTCATAATGTGCCCAGATTTATCTGTGCCGTTGGTCGCGGATCCGAGGGCTCTGACAGGTTGATACCCCTTCGCGCGCGTTTGTTTACAAAATAGCCCCTCGGATTTACCGTAATAAACCCGTCCTGTGCGGGGAAAACTGAGTCTTAAGCAAGTTTATGGTTTAGACCCTGGGTTCTCTTTTATTGTGTGGCAGCCCGGGACTCAGAGAAAATAGGAGAAATGAATTTAGAAAATGAATTTCCAATATAAAAAGAATTCCAAACTTATTTAATTCATAGAAATTCATTTTAACTCCAAATTGAGTCATTCCAGTTGCAATAATTTTGTTTTAATATTTTCATCATCTAGTGCCACTTTTTAACCACAAAACTTGAATTAAAATTATTCATTTGAATTAATCTATTCTAGGTGCTTAATGACCTAAAAAAATCATAACCCAATAACCGTAGCTTCGAATTTAGTAATTCTTGTTCCCACTAGCTCGTATCGACGCGTAGATTATTATTATGCAGTTGATATTATGTTTGGTGTAATGTTAATTTTGCCTATACCATGTTTGTCTGTATTGCTACGTTTAACAGTGAGGACACGTGTCATCTGAAGAGCAAATTGGTACCTGGAATCTCAAGTCCCAGGCAAGTTGTGCCCTTGACCACTTTTTACCCAATAATGTTCTTTAATATCATTTATTCATGCATAGGTTAATTTTGATGGGACCCAATAGGTTACCCTAGATTGTTTATCTCATTACCTTGTTTACCCCTGAATCACTTGGGTAGTTTGCTATTGCTTTACATGGATTTGGGATAATTATTTATCATATCTATGTTCCAGTTATTTTGTTATTCTATTTATGTTCATGTCAAGATCATTAATGTTAATTGGAACATAGAGCTTAACTTGAGAAACACGTGCCACCACAAGGGTTTATGGACGCCCTTGGCTGATTAATTAGGAAAGCTAGTGGAGGACTACCTTACCCGAAAGGGGCAAGGGCAGTAGGGGAGTGGTCAGTGTAGGGAGGTCCTTGGTTGATTTTGCTGCGATGGCGGTCAGGCAAGAACCCTGCATTGGAGCTTCCTATAAACTGTAGCGGATTTTCTAAAGCTAGTGGAACTTTGTAAAGGCCTCGTAGTGTTTACCCTGCCTCGCCTCCTCGGTAGAGGTGTATGGGAAGTCGCGATCCCTTGGCAGATGGGTAACATGACTTGTGGGTAAAGGGTACCACCTCTGCATAGTGTAAACTGGTATACTATCCGAGCTCACGGTCACGAGCAGCTCAGGACTCTCTGATGATTAAATTATGGAACTTAAACTTAATTTGTCATATGCATTTCATCGCAGGTGATGTTGTTACTTTTGTTCTACTACTTAATTGGGTTGATATTTACTTATACTTAGTAATTGCTAATAAAATTTTGACCAACTTTAAAAGCAATGCTCAGCTCTAACCATCCTCTTTGGTAAGCCTTACACTTCACGTGAGCTCCCACCTTTGGCGAGTTCATGCATATTATTCCCCACAACTTGTTGAGCGATGAACGTATGTGAGCTCACTCTTGCTGTCTCACACCCCCCCAGGTCAAGAACAGGTACCGCAGGATGAGGCGTATGGAGGATGCTGCGATGAGTTCGTGAGAGATCTAGGCCGTCATCTCCCAGTCAACTTTGGGTTGCTGGACCGTTGTCTCCATATAATGTATTTATTTATTTATTTTGTACAGAACTCGTACTATATAGTAAAGATGTGACATTCGATCATGTGCCATGATTCATCATATGTGTGAGACTTGGTCCCAGCACACCTGGTGATTATGTTCGCGCCTGGGTCTTTGTGCCCCGAAACCCGGTGTGACACACTACTCCCTCCCACACTGTTGACTGTTGTCTCAAGTCTTAACGAAGAAGAAATTGTCGGTTCGTGTGCGTGCTTGGGAAAAAAGGAAAACCGCCAGTGGTCCCACCCACATGCACGCATGTCAGGCACCAGCCCACTAGAGAAATGGGAACCGACATCTCGTGGCCGCATGCAACCAAAAAACTAGAACACCCATGGTCCCACCTGCATGTTTTCCCTCCATGCGATGTGCAGTTCTAATGCAAATGCAGCACGTCGATCTTCTATGGCTAAAAAACTCTATGGCCTTTGTGTGGCTCATGTTTGACCAATAAAATCACGCCATGTCACTTATATTCCGTAAGTTATTAAATATTTAATGAACTTTGTTTTAAACTTCTTTCGACCCGTATAAGTTGTGTTAACTTTGTAATAACGTCGCATACGTGTTGGTAACATTATTTGTCGTGACACGTCTTTTAATTAATTAATTGATTTTCGTTTATTCGATTGTTATTAAAATAGCAATTTAATTAAAACTAATTTATGTTTTTATAAAAAACATGAGAATGTGATTGTGTACACTCAAATGTTTTGATTTAATACTTGCTTAGTGTAATCGAGGCATGTGTTTAGTAGTTCATGTTGTGTCCCTTATAATCCGTAAATCATTATTTCTTGAGTATAAGTTGTGTCGTCAACCCGTTTCGATTAGTTCGTAACAATGTCGACTTCATATTAGTAACGTTATTTTATCATGTCGCGAGTTCTAATTAATTAATTAACTGTTCATTCGATAGTTATTAAAACAACTGTCAAATTAAAACTAATTTATAGTTTAAATTTGCGCTTTTATAAATATATGTTAATGTGATTACGTCGATTCAAATATTTATGAGTTAATACTTGTTTAGTATAAACATGACATCTAGTTGGTAATTCTCACGTGTCGTCCGCGTGTTGTTTCACGGTGTCGCGTGTCGTTCATGCGTGTTGTTCGCATGTCGCCGCGGGCTGTTTTCGCGTATTGTCATGTGCGTTGTCACACGTCGTTCGCGTGTGTCGCGTGTGCTGTTCGCATGCGTTGTCACACGTCGTTTGCGTGCGTCGCGCGTGCCATTTACACGAGTCGCTTGCCTTGCCCACGCGTCGTTAGCACGTATATTGTGTGTCGATCACGTGTGTCGCGTAGCGTCAGCGCGTGATAATAATTGTTTTCGCTTATGAACACTCGTGTTGACAACGTTAATTTGTCAGGTCACATATTTTGGATAATTAACTTAAGACTCGCTCGGCTAATATGTTTAGATTAGTATTCTAATTAGATTAAATGTATAGTGTTCAACTTGCGCTTTATAATGAATATTAACATGGCTAATATTAACTTAACTACTTCCTATTTATTTAGTATAAACGTGTCACCTATTTAGTTTTCTCACCTGTCGTGCGTGCTGTTCCACACGTGATGGCGTGCTCATTCCGCTCGTCGCGCGCGCTGTTTCGTGTGTCGTCAGCGTGCTATGTCGCGCGTGTTCGCTCGTCGTTTGCACAATGTCGTGTTGTTTACGCGTCGTAAATTCGCCTCGCTTAGAATCTCCCGTTTTAATTAATTACTTAATTAACTGACATTTGTTAGTGTAGCAGCTTAATCGAACTAAACGATGTATAATATTTATATTGGATAATGTCGAACTAAAAGTTATAGTTAATACTTGTTTAGCGTTAACGCGCTAATCTCTCATCCGTAACTTCGAGTTCGATGTTTCTTTCCCTCGCGTGACCGTAGTAGCGAGCTCTATTTCGTATTGCATGTTTTATTATGTTCTCTTTGGCATGGTGTAATGTTCTTATATATATATGTTTGTTGCTTGTGCCTATTTGTATTCGCTTCGCGTTGCGATTAGACTACGATCCATTCTGAGTTTCGATGATCGACGGTCAAGCGTTGGCGACCAAGTAATCTAGCTCTTCGAGTTCTACGAGATTGAAGACCCTGAGCATCTGCTTGGTGAAGGCAGATGTCCTTTGACCCATTATGTCCTATCTACTTATAATTCACTGTCCCGCATTACTTAATTGAAACATAAGGGTTGACTAGCTTTCTATTTACTTATCCTTGTTTACCTTTTCGGTTATCATGGTTAGCTTTATGCTATTGCTTTACTTTAATCAATGAACATGATGTGAATATTATGATATGATGATGTTATCCCGATGATGTTTTTGTGATACTTTAGGGACTCGGCTGTTTCCTGAGTACCTCTTCGTAAGGACCTGTTCAGGAGTGACAACCTAGGATAACAGTGCAACCATGAGGGTGGAATGGGACGCCCTTAGCTGATTAATTAGAGGAACCAGAGGAGTAGTTGGCTTCGCCGTAGGGCCGTCAATGGGGTCCGGGCACAGTACTTGCTCTGCCGAGGCTGGTTGCAGAGGTTCTTGATTTGGTTTTGTTAGTCACCCTTCCTTTGGGGACAGGCACTGTGTTTATCAAACTGGAAAACCTAATGGGCAGCTATGACCTCTGGGAAATTTTTGTAAAGGCTACGTAGTGAGACCCTGCTAAGTCACCTTGGTAGTGATCAATGGAGAGTCATGATCTTCGGGCAGAATGGGAATCACGGCTTGTGGTAAAGTGTGCGACCTCTACAGAGGATTAGAAACTGATATATCAGTCGTGCTCACGGTTATGAGCGCCTTGGGATCCTCTTTGATTAGAGGTACAGATGGTTCAATATAAAGATGGTTCGATATATGAAAGAGAAATAGGGTTTAACCTTTTTCCTATAAATAATTTTTTTGGTGGTTGAATGCCCAACATAAATATTGGACTAATTAGTTTGCTCTAGATTATATATTCCACAGGTGCATAAAGGTTCAACACAAACCAATAAAAGATCAAAGTTAGGGTTCAAAATCAAAGGAGCAAAAGAACCGAAGTGTGCCCTGGTCTGGCGCACCGGACTGTCCGGTGTGCCACCGGACAGTGTCCGGTGCACCAGGACCGTACAAGTCCAAACTCTTCACCTTTGGGTTTCTCCAGCGCCGCTCCACTATAATTCACTGGACCGTCCGGTGCACCAAGCGGAGCAACGACTACCAGCGCAACGGTCGACTGCACGGACACCTACGAACGCTACAGTGCGCACACAGTGCACGCAGAGTTAGAGCAGCCATCAGAGGCGCACCAGACAGTGAACGATGTCTGTCCGGTGCGGCACTGGACTGTCCGGTGCCACAAGAAGACAAAAGCTCCAACGATTGTCCGCGCCTAAACCCTAACGATCGGGTGATGTGGCTGGCGCACCGGATAGTGTCTGGTGGCGCACCGGACTGTCTGGTGCGCCCATCGACAGCAGCCACCCCCACGGTTGTTTTGGTCGTTAAGGCTATAAATACCCCCAACCACCTCCACTCCAACCATACAAGCATTCAACACATTGCATTCAATACAAGAGCAATAGACTCCACTCCAAAGACACAATTCAAGTGATCGATCCGCTCAAAGTCCCCAATTCAACTTTAGTGCATTAGGACGTGAGAGGATCATTTGTGCTTCTTTGTTGCTCTTGTTTGCTTGGCTTGGCTTTCTTTTCTTTCTCACTTCTTACTCTCAAGTGCTTTGTAAGCGAGGCAAGAGACACCAATTGTGTGGTGATCCTTGCAGGTTCTAAGTGACCCGTGAGATTAAGGAAGAAGCCTCACTCGTCTAAGTGTTCGTTTAAGAGAGGGAAAGGGTTGAAAAAGACCCGTCTTTGTGACCACCTCAACGGGGACTAGGTTCTTTAGAACCGAACCTCGGTAAAACAAATCACCGTGTCATCCGCTTAATTTCTTGGTTGATTTGTTTTCCCCTCTCTCCCGACTTGGATTTTATTCTAACGCTAACCCCGGCTTGTAGTGTGTTTAAAGTTGTAAATTTCAGTTTTCGCCTATCCACCCCCTCTAGGCGACTTTCAATTGGTATTAGAGCCCGGTACTTCATTTAGAGTCTAACCACTCGAAGTGATGTCGGGAAGATCTGCCAAGAGGGAGATGGAAACAACCACAAGCCACAGGAAGGCTCCATCAAGAGAGTTCGGCGCCAAAGGAAGGGAGGAATCACCTCCCCGCGTCAAGTCGCATCGAAGTGGCGACAAGAAGAAAGAATGAAGAAAGTGGTCTACTACGAGACCGATTCTTCGTCGCCCTCCACCTCCGGCTCCGACACCACGTCCGTTACTTCTAAGCGCTATGAGCGCAAGAAGTTTAGTAAGATTCCTGAAGCGCCCCAATCCTCTGGGACTCAAATGTGATACAATTACTAGTCCCAGGAGGCTAGTAAACACATTTACACATCAGATGATTCCAGATCTGCTTAAACGAGACAAACCTATAAAGGTGGCGATCAACTTTAAGAGTTGGTCCACAACTCGGGACATATCATCAGAGTGGGGCTGAAGCAGCCCGATATACGCAGCGAAGCAAATCAGCGGTCCAACAGCCACAGGCAAGGTTGGGAACAGTCGTAACTCTTACCCGATCATCGATCACCTTCTCTGAAAAACAACAAATAAGCAAGGGTGGGTACAAATGTACTCAGCAGCCCACCTTCACCCACGAAATGTGGAAATCAGATATAATGCATGGAATATGTGGAGCTCAGGATATTTTGCAGAAAGAGCAATATTTTATGCAGGGTTGTTTTGTAAAACATTTTGTATTTTTCAAAGCGCATCCTCTCCCAAAAGAGCAGGAAGATTTTTTTTCAATATTAGAACAAAATCCCCTGGACTAAACCATCCAGGTATCTCAGCAGTTTCCCACTAGTTTTCATTTTCAAAATGGCTACTGGACTTCCCGTGCACCATAGCTCACAGCTCAACCGCTGGACCTTTTAAAAACCACTTTTCTCAAATGCACCTCTTTTTTTAAAACAAAACACTATTGCCATACCACACCAGACTCGTCCATACCAGTGGACACGGACTATTCGAATAGGTTTGAACTCTGCGCAGAGGGGTACACTTTACCCACTAGTCCGGTTTCTACGATCTCACCGTCGTGAGACCCGAATGCCGAATCTCTTTCTTTCCTCGCACGTCCTTACCTTAACGGTTATACTGGAAGGAGTCAGACCACCGCCATGTCCAAACCGGACAAAACATTCCCCTCCTTATCCTCCCGGTGCTCCCCAGCCTTCATAACCCTGGGGTTTGGTCCATACGAGTTCAGATTGAGTGACTACCCTACAGTCTCGAGTGGTTGTACTTATCATGAG